>OX638381.1:47833454-48198594 GCA_951813785.1 Criorhina ranunculi
CTAGCAAAGAAATTTAAAGGAAAGACGAGAAAAAAAATTCACGCTTTCCGAGCAGGGCCGGGGTGGGAGGAAAAAAAATATTTTTTTGGGTCTACTTCGTGCCAAATTTGATGCTGCTGGGGCCCTCATGCTCCGTATCTGAGGACGGGAGTGGCTTTTCCTCGTGTTTTAAGCTCCATTCTACCCATCTAGCAAAGAAATTTAAAAGAAAGACGAGAAATACAAATTCACGCTTTCCGAGCAGGGCCGGGGTTGGGAGGAAAAAAAATCGTTTTTTTGGATCTACTTCGTGCCAAGTTCGATGCTGCTGGGGCCCTCATGCTTTTATTCTGAGGACGGGAGTAGCTTTCCTTCGTGTTTTAAGCTCCATTCTACCCATCTAGCAAAGAAATTTAAAAGAAAGACGAGAAAAAAAATTCACGCTTTCCGAGCAGGGCCGGGGTGGGAGGAAAAAAAATCTTTTTTTTTGGGTCTACTTCGTGCCAAATTCGATGCTGCTGGGGCCCTCATGCTCCGTGTCTGAGGACGGGAGTGGCTTTTCCTCGTGTTTAAAGCTCCATTCTACAGATCTAGCAAAGAAATTTAAAAGAAAGACGAGAAAAAAAATTCACACTTTCCGAGCAGGGCCGGGGTGGGAGGAAAAAAAATTATTTTTTTTGGGTCTACTTCGTGCCAAATTCGATACTGCTGGGGCCCTCATGCTCCGTATCTGAGGATGGGTGTGGCTTTTCTTCGTGTTATAAGCTCCATTCTACCCATCTAGCAAAAAAATTTAAAAGAAAGACGAGAAAAAAAATTCACGCTTTCCGAGCAGGGCCGGGGTGGGAGGAAAAATGTCGTTTTTTTTTGGGTCTACTTCTTGCCAAATTCGATGTTGCTGGGGCCCTCATGATCTGTTTCTACGGACGGGAGTGGCTTTTCCTCGTGTTTAAAGCTCCATTCTACGGATCTAGCAAAGAAATTTAAAAGAAAGACGAGAAAACAAATTCACGCTTTCCGAGCAGGCCCGGGATGGGAGGAAAAAAATCTATTTTTTTTGGGTCTACTTCGTGCCGAATGCGATACTGCTGGGGCCCTCATGCTCTGTTTCCGAGGACGGGAGTGGCTTTTCCTCGTGTTTAAAGCTCCATTCTACAGATCTAGCAAAGAAATTTAAAAGAAAGACGAGAAAAAAAATTCACGCTTTTCGAGCAGGGCCGGGGTGGGAGGAACGAAAATTATTTTTTTGGGTCCACTTCGTGCCAAATTTGATGCTGCTGGGGCCCTCATGCTCCGTATCTGAGGACGGGAGTGGCTTTCTTCGTGTTTTAAGCTCCATTCTACCTATCTAGCAAAGAAATTTAAAAGAGAGACGAGAAAAAAATTCACGCTTTCTGAGCAGGGCCGGGGTGGGAGGAAAAAAAAATATTTTTTTTGGGTCTACTTCGTGCCAAATTCGATACTGCTGGGGCCCTCATGCTCCGTATCTGAGGACGGGAGTGGCCTTTCCTCGTGTTTTAAGCTCCATTCCACCCATCTAGCAAAGAAATTTAAAGGAAAGACGGGAAAAAAATTTACGCTTTCCGAGCAGGGCCGGGGTGGGAGGAAAAAAAAATATTTTTTTTGGGTCTACTTTGTGCCAAATTCGATGCTGCTGGGGCCCTCATGCTCCGTATCTGAGGACGGGAGTGGCTTTCTTCGTGTTTTAAGCTCCATTCTACCTATCTAGCAAAGAAATTTAAAAGAGAGACGAGAAAAAAAATTCACGCTTTCCGAGCAGGGCCGGGGTGGGAAAAAAAAAATATTTTTTTTGGGTCTACTTCGTGCCAAATTCGATACTGCTGGGGCCCTCATGCTCCGTATCTGAGGACGGGAGTGGCTTTTCCTCGTGTTTTAAGCTCCATTCCACCCATCTAGCAAAGAAATTTAAAGGAAAGACGGGAAAAAAATTTACGCTTTCCGAGCAGGGCCGGGGTGGGAGGAAAAAAAAATATTTTTTTTGGGTCTACTTTGTGCCAAATTCGATGCTGCTGGGGCCCTCATGCTCTTATTCTGAGGACGGGAGTGGCTTTTCCTCGTGTTTTAAGCTCCATTCCACCCATCTAGCAAAGAAATTTAAAAGAAAGACGAGAAAAAAAATTCACGCTTTCCGAGCAGGGCCGGGGTGGGAGGAAAAAAATCGTTTTTATTTTTGGGTCTACTTCGTGCCAAATTCGATACTGCTGGGGCCCTCATGCTCCGTATCTGAGGACGGGAGTGGCTTTTCCTCGTCTTTTAAGCTCCATTCCACCCATCTAGCAAAGAAATTTAAAGGAAAGACCGGAAAAAAAATTTACGCTTTCCGAGCAGGGCCGGGGTGGGAGGAAAAAAAAATATTTTTTTTGGGTCTACTTCGTGCCAAATTCGATGCTGCTGGGGCCCTCATGCTCCGTATCTGAGGACGGAAGTGGCTTTTCTTCGTGTTTTAAGCTCCATTCTACCCATCTAGCAAAGAAATTTGGAAGAAAGACGAGAAAAAAAATTCACGCTTTCCGGGCCGGGGTGGGAGGAAAAAAATTATTTTTTTTGGGTCTACTTCGTGCTAAATTCGATGCTGCTGGGGCCCTCATGCTCCGTATCTGAGGACGGGAGTGGCTTTTCCTCGTGTTTTAAGCTCCATTTTACCCATCTAGCAAAGAAATTTAAAAGAAAGACGAGAAAAAAAATTCCCGCTTTCCGAGCAGGGCCGGGGTGGGCGGAAAAAAAATATTTTTTTTGGGTCTACTTCGTGCCAAAATTCGATGCTGCTGGGGCCCTCATGCTCCGTATCTGAGGACGGGAGTGGCTTTTCCTCGTGTTTTAAGCTCCATTCTACCCATCTAGCAAAGAAATTTAAAGGAAAGACGAGAAAAAAAATTTACGCTTTCCGAGCAGGGCCGGGGTGGGAGGAAAAAAAATCATTTTTTTTTTTGGGTCTACTTCGTGCCAAATTCGATGCTGCTGGGGCCCTCATGCTCTTATTCTGAGGACGGGAGTGGCTTTTCTTCGTGTTTTAAGCTCCATTCTACCCATCTAGCAAAGAAATTTCAAAGAAAGACGAGAAAAAAAATTCACGCTTTCCGAGCAGGGCCGGGGTGGGAGGAAAAAAATCGTTTTTTTTTGGGTCTACTTCGTGCCAAATTCAATGCTGCTGGGGCCCCCATGCTCCGTATCTGAGGACGGGAGTGGCTTTTCCTCGTGTTTTAAGCTCCATTCTACCCATCTAGCAAAGAAATTTAAAGGAAAGACGAGAAAAAAAATTTACGCTTTCCGAGCAGGGCCGGGGTGGGAGGAAAAAAAATCATTTTTTTTTGGGTCTACTTCGTGCCAAATTCGATGCTGCTGGGGCCCTCATGCTCCGTATCTGAGGACGAGAGTGGCTTTTCCTCGTGTTTTAAGCTCCATTCCACCCATCTAGCAAAGAAATTTAAAGGAAAGACGGGAAAAAAATTTACGCTTTCCGAGCAGGGCCGGGTTGGGAGGAAAAAAATTATTTTTTTTGGGTCTACTTCTTGCCAAATTCGATGCTGCTGGGGCCCTCATGCTCCGTATCTGAGGACGGGAGTGGCTTTCTTCGTGTTTTAAGCTCCATTCTACAGATCTAGCAAAGAAATTTAAAAGAAAGACGAGAAAAAAAATGCACGCTTTCCGAGCTGGGCCGGGGTGGGAGGAAAAACAATCTTTATTTTTGGGTCTACTTCGTGCCAAATTCGATACTGCTGGGGCCCTCATGCTCCGTATCTGAGGACGGAAGTGGCTTTTCCTCGTCTTTTAAGCTCCATTCTACCCATCTAGCAAAGAAATTTAAAAGAAAAATGAGAAAAAAAATTCACGCTTTCCGAGCAGGGCCGGGGTGGGAGGAAAAACAATCTTTATTTTTGGGTCTACTTCGTGCCAAATTCGATGCTGCTGGGGCCCTCATGCTCCATATCTGAGGACGGGAGTGGCTTTTCCTCGTGTTTTAAGTTCCATTCTACCCATCTAGCAAAGAAATTTGAAAGAAAGACGAGAAAAAAAATTCACGCTTTCCGGGCCGGGGTGGGAGGAAAAAAATTATTTTTTTTGGGTCTACTTCGTGCTAAATTCGATGCTGCTGGGGCCCTCATGCTCCGTATCTGAGGACGGGAGTGGCTTTTCCTCGTGTTTTAAGCTCCATTTTACCCATCTAGCAAAGAAATTTAAAAGAAAGACGAGAAAAAAAATTCCCGCTTTCCGAGCAGGGCCGGGGTGGGCGGAAAAAAAATATTTTTTTTGGGTCTACTTCGTGCCAAAATCGATGCTGCTGGGGCCCTCATGCTCCGTATCTGAGGACGGGAGTGGCTTTTCCTCGTGTTTTAAGCTCCATTCTACCCATCTAGCAAAGAAATTTAAAGGAAAGACGAGAAAAAAAATTTACGCTTTCCGAGCAGGGCCGGGGTGGGAGGAAAAAAATTATTTGTTTTGGGTCTACTTCGTGCTAAATTCGATGCTGCTGGGGCCCTCATGCTCCGTATCTGAGGACGGGAGTGGCTTTTCTTCATATTTTAAGCTCCATTCTACCCATCTAGCAAAGAAATTTGAAAGAAAGACGAGAAAAAAAATTCACGCTTTCCGAGCAGGGCCGGGGTGGGAGGAAAAAAATTATTTTTTTTGGGTCTACTTCGTGCTAAATTCGATGCTGCTGGGGCCCTCATGCTCCGTATCTGAGGACGGGAGTGGCTTTTCCTCGTGTTTTAAGCTCCATTTTACCCATCTAGCAAAGAAATTTAAAAGAAAGACGAGAAAAAAAATTCACGCTTTCCGAGCAGGGCCGGGGTGGGAGGAAAAAAATTATTTTTTTTGGGTCTACTTCGTGCTAAATTCGATGCTGCTGGGGCCCTCATGCTCCGTATCTGAGGACGGGAGTGGCTTTTCCTCGTGTTTTAAGCTCCATTTTACCCATCTAGCAAAGAAATTTAAAAGAAAGATGAGAAAAAAAATTCACGCTTTCCGAGCAGGGCCGGGGTGGGAGGAAAAAAATTATTTGTTTTGGGTCTACTTCGTGCTAAATTCGATGCTGCTGGGGCCCTCATGCTCCGTATCTGAGGACGGGAGTGGCTTTTCTTCGTATTTTAAGCTCCATTCTACCCATCTAGCAAAGAAATTTGAAAGAAAGACGAGAAAAAAAATTCACGCTTTCCGAGCAGGGCCGGGGTGGAAGGAAAAAAATTATTTTTTTTGGGTCTACTTCGTGCTAAATTCGATGCTGCTGGGGCCCTCATGCTCCGTATCTGAGGACGGGAGTGGCTTTTCCTCGTGTTTTAAGCTCCATTTTACCCATCTAGCAAAGAAATTTAAAAGAAAGACGAGAAAAAAAATTCACGCTTTCCGAGCAGGGCCGGGGTGGGAGGAAAAACATCGTTTTTTTTGGGTCTACTTCGTGCCAAATTCGATGCTGCTGGGGCCCTCATGCTCCGTATCTGAGGACGGGAGTGGCTTTTCTTCGTATTTTAAGCTCCATTCTACCCATCTAGCAAAGAAATTTGAAAGAAAGACGAGAAAAAAAATTCACGCTTTCCGAGCAGGGCCGGGGTGGAAGGAAAAAAATTATTTTTTTTTGGGTCTACTTCGTGCTAAATTCGATGCTGCTGGGGCCCTCATGCTCCGTATCTGAGGACGGGAGTGGCTTTTCCTCGTGTTTTAAGCTCCATTTTACCCATCTAGCAAAGAAATTTAAAAGAAAGACGAGAAAAAAAATTCACGCTTTCCGAGCAGGGCCGGGGTGGGAGGAAAAACATCGTTTTTTTTGGGTCTACTTCGTGCCAAATTCGATGCTGCTGGGGCCCTCATGCTCCGTATCTGAGGACGGGAGTGGCTTTTCCTCGTGTTTTAAGCTCCATTCTACCCATCTAGCAAAGAAATTTAAAGGAAAGACGAGAAAAAAAATTTACGCTTTCCGAGCAGGGCCGGGGTGGGAGGAAAAAAATCGTTTTTTTTGGGTCTACTTCGTGCCAAATTCGATGCTGCTGGGGCCCCCGAGCTCCGTATCTGAGGACGGGAGTGGCTTTTCCTCGTCTTTTAAGCTCCATTCTACAGATCTAGCAAAGAAATTTAAAGGAAAGACGAGGAAAAAAATTTACGCTTTCCGAGCAGGGCCGGGGTGGGAGGAAAAAAATTATTTTTTTTGGGTCTACTTCATGCCAAATTTGATGCTGCTGAGGCCCTCATGCTCCGTATCTGAGGACGGGAGTGGCTTTTCTTCGTGTTTTAAGCTCCATTCTACAGATCTAGCAAAGAAATTTAAAGGAAAGACGAGAAAAAAAATTCACGCTTTCCGAGCAGGGCCGGGGTGGGAGGAAAAAAATTATTTTTTTGGGTCTACTTCGTGCCAAATTTGATGCTGCTGGGGCCCTCATGCTCTGTATCTGAGGACGGCAGTGGCTTTTCTTCGTATTTTAAGCTCCATTCTACCCATCTACCAAAGAAATTTTAAAGAAAGACGAGAAAAAAAATTCACGCTTTCCGAGCAGGGCCGGGGTGGGAGGAAAAAAATTATTTTTTTTGGGTCTACTTCGTGCCAAATTTGGTGCTGCTGGGGCCCTCATGCTCCGTATCTGAGGATGGGAGTGGCTTTTCCTCGTATTTTAAGCTCCATTCTACCTATCTAGCAAAGAAATTTAAAAGAAAGACGAGAAAAAAAATTCACGCTTTCCAAGCAGGGACGGGGTGGGAGGAAAAAAATCGTATTTTTTTTTTGGGTCTACTTCGTGCCAAATTCGATGCTGCTGGGGCCCTCATGCTCCGTATCTGAGGACGGGGGTGGCTTTTCCTCGTGTTTTAAGCTCCATTCTACAGATCTAGCAAAGAAATTTAAAAGAAAGACGAGAAAAAAAATTCACGCTTTAAGAGCAGGGCCGGGGTGGGAGGAAAAAAACTGTTTTTTTTGGGTCTATTTCGTGCCAAATTCGATGCTGCTGGGGCCCTCATGCTCCGTATCTGAGGACGGGAGTGGCTTTTCCTCGTGTTTTAAGCTCCATTCTACCCATCTAGCAAAGAAATTTAAAAGAAAGACGAGAAAAAAAATTCACGCTTTAAGAGCAGGGCCGGGGTGGGAGGAAAAAAATTGTTTTTTTTTGGGTCTACTTCGTGCCAAATTTGATGCTGCTGGGGCCCCCATGCTCCGTATATGAGGACGGGAATGGCTTTTCCTCGTGTTTTAAGCTCCATTCTACCCATCTAGCAAAGAAATTTAAAAGAAAGACGAGAAAAAAAATTTACGCTTTCCAACCAGGGCCGGGGTGGGAGGAAAAAAATTATTTTTTTTGGGTCTACTTCGTGCCAAATTCGATGCTGCTGGGGCCCTCATGCTCCGTATCTGAGGACGGGAGTGGCTTTTCCTCGTCTTTTAAGCTCCATTCTACCCATCTAGCAAAGAAATTTAAAAGAAAGACGAGAAAAAAAATTTACGCTTTCCGAGCAGGGCCGGGGTGGGAGCAAAAAAATTATTTCTTTTGGGTCTACTTCGTGCCAAATTTGATGCTGCTGGGGCCCTCATGCTCCGTATCTGAGGATGGGAGTGGCTTTTCCTCGTGTTTTAAGCTCCATTCTACAGATCTAGCAAAGAAATTTAAAAGAAAGACGAGAAAAAAAATTCACGCTTTCCGAGCAGGGCCGGGGTGGGAGGAAAAAAAATCGTTTTTTTTTGGTCTACTTCGTGCCAAATTCGATGCTGCTGGGGCCCTCATGCTCTTATTCTGAGGACGGGAGTGGGTTTTCCTCGTGTTTTAAGCTCCATTCTACCCATCTAGCAAAGAAATTTAAAAGAAAGACGAGAAAAAAAATTCACGCTTTCCGAGCAGGGCCGGGGTGGGAGGAAAAAAAATCTTTTTTTTTTGGGTCTACTTCGTGCCAAATTCGATGCTGCTGGGGCCCTCATGCTCCGTATCTGAGGACGGGAGTGGCTTTTCCTCGTCTTTTAAGCTCCATTCTACAGATCTAGCAAAGAAATTCAAAGGAAAGACGAGAAAAAAATGTACGCTTTCGGAGCACTGCCGGGGTGGGAGGAAAAAAAATTATTTTTCTTTTGGGTCTACTTCGTGCCAAATTCGATGCTGCTGGGGCCCTCATGCTCCGTATCTGAGGACGGGAGTGGCTTTTCCTCGTGTTTTAAGCTCCATTCTACCCATCTAGCAAAGAAATTTAAAAGAAAGACGAGAAAAAAAATTCACGCTTTAAGAGCAGGGCCGGGGTGGGAGGAAAAACAATCTTTATTTTTGGGTCTACTTCGTGCCAAATTCGATGCTGCTGGGGCCCTCATGCTCCGTATCTGAGAACGGGAGTGGCTTTTCTTCGTGTTTTAAGCTCCATTCTACAGATCTAGCAAAGAAATTCAAAGGAAGGACGAGAAAAAAATGTACGCTTTCGGAGCACTGCCGGGGTGGGAGGAAAAAAAATTATTTTTCTTTTGGGTCTACTTCGTGCCAAATTCGATGCTGCTGGGGCCCTCATGCTCCGTATCTGAGGACGGGAGTGGCTTTTCCTCGTGTTTTAAGCTCCATTCTACCCATCTAGCAAAGAAATTTAAAAGGAAGACGAGAAAAAAAATTCACGCTTTCCGAGCAGGGCCGGGGTGGGAGGAAAAAAAATCTTTTTTTTTGGGTCTACTTCGTGCCAAATTCGATGCTGCTGGGGCCCTCATGCTCCGTATCTGAGGACGGGAGTGGCTTTTCCTCGTCTTTTAAGCTCCATTCTACAGATCTAGCAAAGAAATTTAAAGGAAAGACGAGAAAAAAAATTTACGCTTTCCGAGCAGGGCCGGGGTGGGAGGAAAAACAATATTTATTTTTGGGTCTACTTCGTGCCAAATTCGATGCTGCTGGGGCCCACATGCTCCGTATCTGAGGACGGGAGTGGCTTTCCTCGTGTTTTAAGCTCCATTCTACCTATCTAGCAAAGAAATTTAAAAGAAAGACGAGAAAAAAATTCACGCTTTCCGAGCAGGGCCGGGGTGGGAGGAAAAAAATTATTTTTTTTGGGTCTACTTCGTGCCAAATTTGATGCTGCTGGGGCCCTTATGCTCCGTATCTGAGGACGGGAGTGACTTTTCCTCGTGTTTTAAGCTCCATTCTACCCATCTAGCAAGGATATTTAAAGGAAAGACGAGAAAAAAAAATCACGCTTTCTGAGCAGGGCCGGGGTGGGAGGAAAAAAAATCGTTTTTTTTGGGTCTACTTCGTGCCAAATTTGGTGCTGCTGGGGCCCTCTTGCTCCGTATCTGAGGACGGGAGTGGCTTTCCTCGTGTTTTAAGCTCCATTCTACCTATCTAGCAAAGAAATTTAAAAGAAAGACGAGAAAAAAATTCACGCTTTCCGAGCAGGGCCGGGGTGGGAGGAAAAAAATTATTTTTTTTGGGTCTACTTCGTGCCAAATTCGATGCTGCTGGGGCCCTCATGCTCCGTATCTGAGGACGGGAGTGGCTTTTCCTCGTGTTTTAAGCTCCATTCTACCCATCTAGCAAGGATATTTAAAGGAAAGACGAGAAAAAAAGTTTACGCTTTCCGAGCAGGGCCGGGGTGGGAGGAAAAAAACTGTTTTTTTTTGGGTCTACTTCGTGCAAAATTCGATGCTGCTGGGGCCCTCATGCTCCGTATCTGAGGACGGAAGTGGCTTTTCTTTGTGTTATAAGCTCCATTCTACCCATCTAGCAAAGAAATTTAAAAGAAAGATGAGAAAAAAATGCACGCTTTCCGAGCAGGGCCGTGGTGGGAGGAAAAACAATATTTATTTTTGGGTCTACTTCGTGCCAGATTCGATGCTGCTGGGGCCCTCATGCTCCGTATCTGAGGACGGGAGTGGCTTTTCCTCGTGTTTTAAGCTCCATTCTACCCATCTAGCAAAGAAAATTAAAAGGAAGACGAGAAAAAAAAATCACGCTTTCCGAGCAGGGCCGGGGTGGGAGGAAAAAAAATCGTTTTTTTTGGGTCTACTTCGTGCCAAATTCGATGCTGCTGGGGCCCCCAAGCTCCGTATCTGAGGACGGGAGTGGCTTTTCCTCGTGTTTTAAGCTCCATTCTACCCATCTAGCAAAGAAATTTAAAAGGAAGACGAGAAAAAAAATCACGCTTTCCGAGCAGGGCCGGGGTGGGAGGAAAAAAAATCGTTTTTTTTGGGTCTACTTCGTGCCAAATTCGATGCTGCTGGGGCCCTCATGCTCCGTATCTGAAAACGGGAGTGGGTTTTCTTCGTGTTTTAAGCTCCATTCTACAGATCTAGCAAAGAAATTTAAAAGAAGGACGAGAAAAAAAATTCACGCTTTCCGAGCAGGGCCGGGGTGGGAGGAAAAAAATTATTTTTTTTGGGTCTACTTCGTGCCAAATTTGATGCTGCTGGGGCCCTCATGCTCTTATTCTGAGGACGGTAGTGGGTTTTCCTCGTGTTTTAAGCTCCAATCTACCCATCTAGCAAAGAAATTTAAAAGAAAGACGAGAAAAAAAATTCACGCTTTCCGAGCAGGATCGGGGTGGGAGGAAAACAAATTATTTTTTTTGGGTCTACTTCGTGCCAAATTCGATGCTGCTGGGGCCCTCATGCTCTGTATCCGAGGACGGGAGTGGCTTTTCCTCGTGTTTTAAGCTCCATTCTACCCATCTAGCAAAGAAATTTAAAAGAAAGACGAGAAAAAAAATTCACGCTTTCCGAGCAGGATCGGGGTGGGAGGAAAACAAATTATTTTTTTGGGGTCTACTTCGTGCCAAATTCGATGCTGCTGGGGCCCCCATGCTCCGTATCTGAGGACGGGAGTGGCTTTTCCTCGTGTTTTAAGCTCCATTCTACCCATCTAGCAAAGAAATTTAAAAGAAAGACGAGAAAAAAAATTCACGCTTTCCGAGCAGGGCCGGGGTGGGAGAAAAAAAATCGTATTTTTTTTTTGGGTCTACTTCGTGCCAAATTCGATGCTGCTGGGGCCCTCATGCTCCGTATCTGAGGACGGGAGTGGCTTTTCCTCGTGTTTTAAGCTCCATTCTACCCATCTAGCAAAGAAATTTAAAAGAAAGACGAGAAAAAAAATTCACGCTTTAAGAGCAGGGCCGGGGTGGGAGGAAAAACAATATTTATTTTTAGGTCTACTTCGTGCCAGATTCGATGCTGCTGGGGCCCCCATGCTCCGTATCTGAGGACGGGAGTGGCTTTTCCTCGTGTTTTAAGCTCCATTCTACCCATCTAGCAAAGAAATTTAAAAGGAAGACGAGAAAAAAAAATCACGCTTTCCGAGCAGGGCCGGGGTGGGAGGATAAAAAATCTTTTTTTTTGGGTCTACTTCGTGCCAAATTCGATGCTGCTGGGGCCCTCATGCTCCGTATCTGAGGACGGAAGTGGCTTTTCTTTGTGTTTTAAGCTCCATTCTACCCATCTAGCAAAGAAATTTAAAAGAAAGACGAGAAAAAAAATTCACGCTTTAAGAGCAGGGCCGGGGTGGGAGGAAAAACAATATTTATTTTTGGGTCTACTTCGTGCCAGATTCGATGCTGCTGGGGCCCTCATGCTCCGTATCTGAGGACGGGAGTGGCTTTTCCTCGTGTTTTAAGCTCCATTCTACCCATCTAGCAAAGAAATTTAAAAGAAAGACGAGAAAAAAAAATTCACGCCTTTCGAGCAGGGCCGGGGTGGGAGGAAAAACATCTTCTTTTTTTTTGGTCTACTTCGTGCCAAATTCGATGCTGCTGGGGCCCTCATGTTCCGTATCTGAGGACGGGAGTGGCTTTTCCTCGTGTTTTAAGCTCCATTCTAACTATCTAGCAAAGAAATTTAAAAGAAAGACGAGAAAAAAATTCACGCTTTCCGAGCAGGGCCGGGGTGGGAGGAAAAAAAAATCTTTTTTTCGGTCTACTTCGTGCCAAATTCGATGCTGCTGGGGCCCTCATGCTCTTATTCTGAGGACGGGAGTGCGTTTTCCTCGTGTTTTAAGCTCCATTCTACCCATCTAGCAAAGAAATTTAAAAGAAAGACGAGAAAAAAAATTCACGCTTTCCGAGCAGGGCCGGGGTGGGAGGAAAAAAAATCGTTTTTTTTTTGGTCTACTTCGTGCCAAATTCGATGCTGCTGGGGCGCCCATTCTCCGTATCTGAGGACGGGAGTGGCTTTTCCTCGTGTTTTAAGCTCCATTCTACCCATCTAGCAAAGAAATTTAAAAGAAAGACGAGAAAAAAAATTCACGCTTTCCGAGCAGGGCCGGGGTGGGAGAAAAAAAATCGTCTTTTTTTTTTTGGGTCTACTTCGTGCCAAATTCGATGCTGCTGGGGCCCTCACGCTCCGTATCTGAGGACGGAAGTGGCTTTTCTTTGTGTTTTAAGCTCCATTCTACCCATCTAGCAAAGAAATTTAAAAGAAAGACGAGAAAAAAAATTCACGCTTTCCGAGCAGGGCCGGGGTGGGAGGAAAAACAATATTTATTTTTGGGTCTACTTCGTGCCAGATTCGATGCTGCTGGGGCCCTCATGCTCCGTATCTGAGGACGGGAGTGGCTTTTCCTCGTGTTTTAAGCTCCATTCTACCCATCTAGCAAAGAAATTTAAAAGAAAGACGAGAAAAAAAATTCACGCTTTCCGAGCAGGGCCGGGGTGGGAGGAAAAAAATCGTTTTTTTTTTGGTCTACTTCGTGCCAAATTCGATGCTGCTGGGGCGCCCATTCTCCGTATCTGAGGACGGGAGTGGCTTTTCCTCGTGTTTTAAGCTCCATTCTACCCATCTAGCAAAGAAATTTAAAAGAAAGACGAGAAAAAAAATTCACGCTTTCCGAGCAGGGCCGGGGTGGGAGGAAAAACAATATTTATTTTTGGGTCTACTTCGTGCCAGATTCGATGCTGCTGGGGCCCTCATGCTCCGTATCTGAGGACGGGAGTGGCTTTTCCTCGTGTTTTAAGCTCCATTCTACCCATCTAGCAAAGAAATTTAAAAGAAAGACGAGAAAAAAAATTCACGCTTTCCGAGCAGGGCCGGGGTGGGAGAAAAAAAATCGTATTTTTTTTTTGGGTCTACTTCGTGCCAAATTCGATGCTGCTGGGGCCCTCATGCTCCGTATCTGAGGACGGAAGTGGCTTTTCTTTGTGTTTTAAGCTCCATTCTACCCATCTAGCAAAGAAATTTAAAAGAAAGACGAGAAAAAAAATTTACGCTTTCCGAGCAGGGACGGGGTGGGAGGAAAAAAATCGTTTTTATTTTGGGTCTACTTCGTGCCAAATTCGATGCTGCTGGGGCCCCCATGCTCCGTATCTGAGGACGGGAGTGGGTTTTCCTCGTGTTTTAAGCTCCATTCTACCCATCTAGCAAAGAAATTTAAAAGGAAGACGAGAAAAAAAATTCACGCTTTCCGAGCAGGATCGGGGTGGGAGGAAAAAAAATCTTTTTTTTTTGGTCTACTTCGTGCCAAATTCGATGCTGCTGGGGCCCTCATGCTCCGTATCTGAGGACGGGAGTGGCTTTTCCTCGTCTTTTAAGCTCCATTCTACCCATCTAGCAAAGAAATTTAAAGGAAAGACGAAAAAAAAAATTTACGCTTTCCGAGCAGGGCCGGGGTGGGAGGAAAAAAATTATTTTTTTTGGGTCTACTTCGTGCAAAATTCGATGCTGCTGGGGCCCTCATGCTCCGTATCTGAGGACGGGAGTGGCTTTTCCTCGTCTTCTAAGCTCCATTCTACCCATCTAGCAAAGGAATTTAAAAGAAAGACGAGAAAACAAATTCACGCTTTCCGAGCAGGGCCGGGGTGGGAGGAAAAAAAATCATTTTTTTTTTGGGTCTACTTCGTGCCAAATTCGATGCTGCTGGGGCCCTCATGCTCCGTATCTGAGGACGGAAGTGGCTTTTCTTTGTGTTATAAGCTCCATTCTACCCATCTAGCAAAGAAATTTAAAAGAAAGATGAGAAAAAAATGCACGCTTTCCGAGCAGGGCCGTGGTGAGAGGAAAAACAATATTTATTTTTGGGTCTACTTCGTGCCAGATTCGATGCTGCTGGGGCCCCCAAGCTCCGTATATGAGGACGGGAGTGGCTTTTCCTCGTGTTTCAAGCTCCATTCTACCCATCTAGCAAAGAAATTTAAAGGAAAGACGAGAAAAAAAATTTACGCTTTCCGAGCAGGGCCGGGGTGGGAGGAAAAAAATCGTTTTTTTTGGGTCTACTTCGTGCCAAATTCGATGCTGCTGGGGCCCTCATGCTCCGTATCTGAGGACGGGAGTGGCTTTTCCTCGTCTTTTAAGCTCCATTCTACCCATCTAGCAAAGAAATTTAAAGGAAAGACGAGAAAAAAAATTTACGCTTTCCGAGCAGGGCCGGGGTGGGAGGAAAAAAATTATTTTTTTTGGGTCTACTTCGTGCCAAATTTGATGCTGCTGGGGCCCTCATGCTCCGTATCCGAGGACGGGAGTGGCTTTTCCTCGTGTTTTAAGCTCCATTCTACCCATCTAGCAAAGAAATTTAAAAGAAAGACGAGAAAACAAATTCACGCTTTCCGAGCAGGGCCGGGGTGGGAGGAAAAAAAATCGTTTTTTTTGGGTCTACTTCGTGCCAAATTCGATGCTGCTGGGGCCCCCATGCTCCGTATCTGAGGACGGGAGTGGCTTTTCCTCGTGTTTTAAGCTCCATTCTAACTATCTAGCAAAGAAATTTGAAAGAAAGACGAGAAAAAAATTCACACTTTCCGAGCAGGGCCGGGGTGGGAGGAAAAAAAATTCTTTTTTTCGGTCTACTTCGTGCCAAATTCGATGCTGCTGGGGCCCTCATGCTCTTATTCTGAGGACGGGAGTGCGTTTTCCTCGTGTTTTAAGCTCCATTCTACCCATCTAGCAAAGAAATTTAAAAGAAAGACGAGAAAAAAAATTCACGCTTTCCGAGCAGGGCCGGGGTGGGAGGAAAAAAAATCGTTTTTTTTGGGTCTACTTCGTGCCAAATTCGATGCTGCTGGGGCCCCCATTCTCCGTATCTGAGGACGGGAGTGGCTTTTCCTCGTGTTTTAAGCTCCATTCTACCCATCTAGCAAAGAAATTTAAAAGAAAGACGAGAAAAAAAATTCACGCTTTCCGAGCAGGGCCGGGGTGGGAGGAAAAAAATTATTTTTTTTGGGTCTACTTCGTGCCAAATTCGATGCTGCTGGGGCCTCATGCTCCGTATCTGAGGACGGGAGTGGCTTTTCCTCGTGTTTTAAGCTCCATTCTACCCATCTAGCAAAGAAATTTAAAAGAAAGACGAGAAAAAAAATTCACGCTTTCCGAGCAGGATCGGGGTGGGAGGAAAACAAATTATTTTTTTTGGGTCTACTTCGTGCTAAATTCGATGCTGCTGGGGCATTCATGCTCCGTATCTGAGGACGGGAGTGGCTTTTCCTCGTCTTTTAAGCTCCATTCTACCCATCTAGCAAAGAAATTTAAAGGAAAGACGAGAAAAAAAATTTACGCTTTCCGAGCAGGGCCGGGGTGGGAGGAAAAACAATATTTATTTTTGGGTCTACTTCGTGCCAAATTCGATGCTGCTGGGGCCCACATGCTCCGTATCTGAGGACGGAAGTGGCTTTTCCTCGTGTTTTAAGCTCCATTCTACCCATCTAGCAAAGAAATTTAAAAGAAAGACGAGAAAAAAAATTCACGCTTTCCGAACAGGGCCGGGGTGGGAGGAAAAAAATTATTTTTTTTGGGTCTACTTCGTGCAAAATTCGATGCTGCTGGGGCCCTCATGCTCCGTATCTGAGGACGGGAGTGGCTTTTCCTCGTCTTCTAAGCTCCATTCTACCCATCTAGCAAAGGAATTTAAAAGAAAAACGAGAAAACAAATTCACGCTTTCCGAGCAGGGCCGGGGTGGGAGGAAAAAAAATCATTTTTTTTTTGGGTCTACTTCGTGCCAAATTCGATGCTGCTGGGGCCCTCATGCTCCGTATCTGAGGACGGAAGTGGCTTTTCTTTGTGTTATAAGCTCCATTCTACCCATCTAGCAAAGAAATTTAAAAGAAAGATGAGAAAAAAATGCACGCTTTCCGAGCAGGGCCGTGGTGAGAGGAAAAACAATATTTATTTTTGGGTCTACTTCGTGCCAGATTCGATGCTGCTGGGGCCCCCAAGCTCCGTATATGAGGACGGGAGTGGCTTTTCCTCGTGTTTCAAGCTCCATTCTACCCATCTAGCAAAGAAATTTAAATCAAAGACGAGAAAAAAAATTTACGCTTTCCGAGCAGGGCCGGGGTGGGAGGAAAAAAATTATTTTTTTTGGGTCTACTTCGTGCCAAATTTGATGCTGCTGGGGCCCTCATGCTCCGTATCCGAGGACGGGAGTGGCTTTTCCTCGTGTTTTAAGCTCCATTCTACCCATCTAGCAAAGAAATTTAAAAGAAAGACGAGAAAACAAATTCACGCTTTCCGAGCAGGGCCGGGGTGGGAGGAAAAAAATCGTTTTTTTTGGGTCTACTTCGTGCCAAATTCGATGCTGCTGGGGCCCTCATGCTCCGTATCTGAGGACGGGAGTGGCTTTTCCTCGTCTTTTAAGCTCCATTCTACCCATCTAGCAAAGAAATTTAAAGGAAAGACGAGAAAAAAAATTTACGCTTTCCGAGCAGGGCCGGGGTGGGAGGAAAAAAATTATTTTTTTTGGGTCTACTTCGTGCCAAATTTGATGCTGCTGGGGCCCTCATGCTCCGTATCCGAGGACGGGAGTGGCTTTTCCTCGTGTTTTAAGCTCCATTCTACCCATCTAGCAAAGAAATTTAAAAGAAAGACGAGAAAACAAATTCACGCTTTCCGAGCAGGGCCGGGGTGGGAGGAAAAAAAATCGTTTTTTTTGGGTCTACTTCGTGCCAAATTCGATGCTGCTGGGGCCCCCATGCTCCGTATCTGAGGACGGGAGTGGCTTTTCCTCGTGTTTTAAGCTCCATTCTAACTATCTAGCAAAGAAATTTGAAAGAAAGACGAGAAAAAAATTCACACTTTCCGAGCAGGGCCGGGGTGGGAGGAAAAAAAATTCTTTTTTTCGGTCTACTTCGTGCCAAATTCGATGCTGCTGGGGCCCTCATGCTCTTATTCTGAGGACGGGAGTGCGTTTTCCTCGTGTTTTAAGCTCCATTCTACCCATCTAGCAAAGAAATTTAAAAGAAAGACGAGAAAAAAAATTCACGCTTTCCGAGCAGGGCCGGGGTGGGAGGAAAAAAAATCGTTTTTTTTGGGTCTACTTCGTGCCAAATTCGATGCTGCTGGGGCCCCCATTCTCCGTATCTGAGGACGGGAGTGGCTTTTCCTCGTGTTTTAAGCTCCATTCTACCCATCTAGCAAAGAAATTTAAAAGAAAGACGAGAAAAAAAATTCACGCTTTCCGAGCAGGATCGGGGTGGGAGGAAAACAAATTATTTTTTTTGGGTCTACTTCGTGCTAAATTCGATGCTGCTGGGGCATTCATGCTCCGTATCTGAGGACGGGAGTGGCTTTTCCTCGTCTTTTAAGCTCCATTCTACCCATCTAGCAAAGAAATTTAAAGGAAAGACGAGAAAAAAAATTTACGCTTTCCGAGCAGGGCCGGGGTGGGAGGAAAAACAATATTTATTTTTGGGTCTACTTCGTGCCAAATTCGATGCTGCTGGGGCCCACATGCTCCGTATCTGAGGACGGAAGTGGCTTTTCTTTGTGTTTTAAGCTCCATTCTACCCATCTAGCAAAGAAATTTAAAGAAAAGACGAGAAAAAAAATTTACGCTTTCCGAGCAGGGCCGGGGTGGGAGGAAAAAAATTATTTTTTTTGGGTCTACTTCGTGCCAAATTCGATGCTGCTGGGGCCCTCATGCTCCGTATCTGAGGACGGGAGTGGCTTTTCCTCGTGTTTTAAGCTCCATTCTACCCATCTAGCAAAGATATTTAAAAGAAAGACGAGAAAAAAAATTCACGCTTTCCGAGCAGGATCGGGGTGGGAGGAAAACAAATTATTTTTTTTGGGTCTACTTCGTGCCAAATTCGATGCTGCTGGGGCCCTCATGCTCCGTATCTGAGGACGGGAGTGGCTTTTCCTCGTCTTTTAAGCTCCATTCTACCCATCTAGCAAAGAAATTTAAAAGAAAGATGAGAAAAAAATGCACCCTTTCCGAGCAGGGCCGGGGTGGGAGGAAAAACAATATTTATTTTTGGGTCTACTTCGTGCCAGATTCGATGCTGCTGGGGCCCTCATGCTCCGTATCTGAGGACGGGAGTGGCTTTTCCTCGTGTTTTAAGCTCCATTCTACCCATCTTGCAAAGAAATTTAAAAGAAAGACGAGAAAAAAAATTCACGCTTTAAGAGCAGGGCCGGGGTGGGAGGAAAAAAATCGTTTTTTTTTGGGTCTACTTCGTGCCAAATTCGATGCTGCTGGGGCCCCCATGCTCCGTATCTGAGGACGGGAGTGGCTTTTCCTCGTGTTTTAAGCTCCATTCCACCCATCTAGCAAAGAAATTTAAAAGGAAGACGAGAAAAAAAAATCACGCTTTCCGAGCAGGGCCGGGGTGTGAGGAAAAAAAATCGTTTTTTTTTTGGGTCTACTTCGTGCCAAATTCGATGCTGCTGGGGCCCTCATGCTCCGTATCTGAGGACGGGAGTGGCCTTTCCTCGTCTTTTAAGCTCCATTCTACCCATCTAGCAAAGAAATTTAAAGGAAAGACGAGAAAAAAAATTTACGCTTTCCGAGCAGGGCCTTGGTGGGAGGAAAAAAATATTTTTTTTTGGGTCTACTTCGTGCCAAATTTGATGCTGCTGGGGCCCTCATGCTCTTATTCTGAGGACGGTAGTGGCTTTTCCTCGTGTTTTAAGCTCCATTCTACCCATCTAGCAAAGAAATTTAAAAGAAAGACGAGAAAAAAAATTCACGCTTTCCGAGCAGGATCGGGGTGGGAGGAAAACAAATTATTTTTTTTGGGTCTACTTCGTGCCAAATTCGATGCTGCTGGGGCCCTCATGCTCCGTATCCGAGGACGGGAGTGGCTTTTCCTCGTCTTTTAAGCTCCATTCTACCCATCTAGCAAAGAAATTTAAAAGAAAGACGAGAAAAAAAATTCACGCTTTCCGAGCAGGATCGGGGTGGGAGGAAAACAAATTATTTTTTTTGGGTCTACTTCGTGCCAAATTCGATGCTGCTGGGGCCCTCATGCTCCGTATCCGAGGACGGGAGTGGCTTTTCCTCGTCTTTTAAGCTCCATTCTACCCATCTAGCAAAGAAATTTAAAAGAAAGACGAGAAAAAAAATTCACGCTTTCCGAGCAGGGCCGGGGTGGGAGGAAAACAAATTATTTTTGTTGGGTCTACTTCGTGCCAAATTCGATGCTGCTGGGGCCCTCATGCTCCGTATCTGAGGACGGGAGTGGCTTTTCCTCGTCTTTTAAGCTCCATTCTACCCATCTAGCAAAGAAATTTAAAGGAAAGACGAGAAAAAAAATGTACGCTTTCCGAGCAGGGCCGGGGTGGGAGGAAAAAAATTGTTTTTTTTGGGTCTACTTCGTGCCAAATTCGATGCTGCTGGGGCCCACATGCTCCGTATCTGAGGACGGAAGTGGCTTTTCCTCGTCTTTTAAGCTCCATTCTACCCATCTAGCAAAGAAATTTAAAGGAAAGACGAGAAAAAAATTTACGCTTTCCGAGCAGGGCCGGGGTGGGAGGAAAAAAAATTGTTTTTTTTGGGTCTACTTCGTGCCAAATTCGATGCTGCTGGGGCCCACATGCTCCGTATCTGAGGACGGGAGTGGCTTTTCCTCGTCTTTTAAGCTCCATTCTACCCATCTAGCAAAGAAATTTAAAGGAAAGACGAGAAAAAAAATTTACGCTTTCCGAGCAGGGCCGGGGTGGGAGGAAAAAAATTGTTTTTTGGGTCTACTTCGTGCCAAATTCGATGCTGCTGGGGCCCACATGCTCCGTATCTGAGGACGGAAGTGGCTTTTCTTCGTGTTTTAAGCTCCATTCTACCCATCTAGCAAAGAAATTTAAAAGAAAGACGAGAAAAAAATTTCACGCTTTCCGAGCAGGGCCGGGGTGGGAGGAAAAAAAATTTTTTTTTCGGTCTACTTCGTGCCAAATTCGATACTGCTGGGGCCCTCATGCTCCGTATCTGAGGACGGGAGTGGCTTTTCCTCGTGTTTTAAGCTCCATTCTACCTATCTAGCAAAGAAATTTAAAAGAAAGACGAGAAAAAAAATTCACGCTTTCCGAGCAGGGCCGGGGTGGGAGGAAAAAAATTATTATTTTTGGGTCTACTTCGTGCCAAATTTGATGCTGCTGGGGCCCTCATGCTCCGTATCTGAGGACGGGAGTGGCTTTTCCTCGTGTTTTAAGCTCCATTTTACCCATCTAGCAAAGAAATTTAAAAGAAAGACGAGAAAAAAAATGTACGCTTTCCGAGCACGGCCGGGGTGGGAGGAAAAAAATTATTTTTTTTGGGTCTACTTCGTGCCAAATTCGGTGCTGCTGGGGCCCTCATGCTCCGTATCTGAGGACGGGAGTGGCTTTTCCTCGTCTTTTAAGCTCCATTCTACCCATCTAGCAAAGAAATTTAAAGGAAAGACGAGAAAAAAAATTTACGCTTTCCGAGCAGGGCCGGGTTGGGAGGAAAAAAATTATTTTTTTTGGGTCTACTTCGTGCCAAATTCGATGCTGCTGGGGCCCTCATGCTCCGTATCTGAGGACGGGAGTGGCTTTTCCTCGTGTTTTAAGCTCCATTCTACCCATCTAGCAAAGAAATTTAAAGGAAAGACGAGAAAAAAAATTTACGCTTTCCGAGCAGGGCTGGGGTGGGAGGAAAAAAAATTCTTTTTTTGGGTCTACTTCGTGCCAAATTCGATGCTGCTGGGGCCCTCATGCTCCGTATCTGAGGACGGGAGTGGGTTTTCTTCATGTTTTAAGCTCCATTCTACCCATCTAGCAAAGAAATTTAAAAGAAAGACGAGAAAAAAAATTCACGCTTTCCGAGCAGGGCCGGGGTGGGAGGAAAAACATCACTTTTTTGGGTCTACTTCGTGCCAAATTCGATACTGCTGGGGCCCTCATGCTCCGTATATGAGGACGGGAGTGGCTTTTCCTCGTGTTTTAAGCTCCATTCTACCCATCTAGCAAAGAAATTTAAAAGAAAGACGAGAAAAAAAATTTATGCTTTCCGAGCAGAGCCGGGGTGGGAGGAAAAACATCTTTTTTTTTGGTCTACTTCGTGCCAAATTCGATGCTGCTGGGGCCCTCATGCTCCGTATCTGAGGACGGGAGTGGCTTTTCCTCGTCTTTTAAGCTCCATTCTACCCATCTAGCAAAGAAATTTAAAGGAAAGACGAGAAAAAAAATGTACGCTTTCCGAGCAGGGCCGGGGTGGGAGGAAAAAAATTATTTTTTTTGGGTCTACTTCGTGCCAAATTTGATGCTGCTGGGGCCCTCATGCTCCGTATCTGAGGACAGGAGTGGCTTTTCTTCATGTTTTAAGCTCCATTCTACCCATCTAGCAAAGAAATTTGAAAGAAAGACGAGAAAAAAAATTTACGCTTTCCGAGCAGGGCCGGGGTGGGAGGAAAAAAAATTCTTTTTTTCGGTCTACTACGTGCCAAATTCGATGCTGCTGGGGCCCTCATGCTCTTATTCTGAGGACGGGAGTGGGTTTTCCTCGTGTTTTAAGCTCCATTCTACCCATCTAGCAAAGAAATTTAAAAGAAAGACGAGAAAAAAAATGCACGCTTTCCGAGCAGGGCCGGGGTGGGAGAAAAAAAAATCATGTTTCTTTTGGGTCTACTTCGTATCAAATTCGATGCTGCTGAGGCCCTCATGCTCCGTATCTGAGGACGGGAGTGGGTTTTCCTCGTGTTTTAAGCTCCATTCTACTCATCTAGCAAAGAAATTTAAAAGAAAGACGAGAAAACAAATGCACGCTTTCCGAGCAGGGCCGGGGTGGGAGGAAAAAAAATTCTTTTTTTCGGTCTACTTCGTGCCAAATTCGATGCTGCTGGGGCCCTCATGCTCTGTTTCTGAGGACGGGAGTGGCTTTTCCTCGTGTTTTAAGCTCCATTCTACTCATCTAGCAAAGAAATTTAAAAGAAAGACGAGAAAACAAATGCACACTTTCCGAGCAGGGCCGGGGTGGGAGAAAAAAAATATTTTTTTTGGGTCTACTTCGTGCCAAATTCGATGCTGCTGGGGCCCTCATGCTCCGTATCTGAGGACGGGAGTGGCTTTTCTTCATGTTTTAAGCTCCATTCAACATATCTAGCAAAGAAATTTAAAAGAAAGACGAGAAAAAAAATTCACGCTTTCCGAGCAGGGCCGGGGTGGGAGGAAAAAAAATTCTTTTTTTCGGTCTACTTCGTGCCAAATTCGATACTGCTGGGGCCCTCATGCTCTGTTTCTGAGGACGGGAGTGGCTTTTCCTCGTGTTTTAAGCTCCATTCTACCCATCTAGCAAAGAAATTTAAAAGAAAGACGAGAAAAAAAATTCACGCTTTCCGAGCAGGGCCGGGGTGGGAGGAAAAAAATTATTTTTTTTGGGTCTACTTCGTGCCAAATTCGATGCTGCTGGGGCCCTCATGCTCCGTATCTGAGGACGGGAGTGGCTTTTCCTCGTGTTTTAAGCTCCATTCTACCTATCTAGCAAAGAAATTTAAAAGAAAGACGAGAAAAAAAATTCACGCTTTCCGAGCAGGGCCGGGGTGGAAGGAAAAAAATTATTTTTTTGGGTCTACTTCGTGCCAAATTCGATGCTGCTGGGGCCCTCATGCTCCGTATCTGAGGACGGGAGTGGCTTTTCTTCATGTTTTAAGCTCCATTCTACCCATCTAGCAAAGAAATTTAAAAGAAAGACGAGAAAAAAATTCACGCTTTCCGAGCAGGGCCGGGGTGGGAGGAAAAAAATTCTTTTTTTCGGTCTACTTCGTGCCAAATTCGATGCTGCTGGGGCCCTCATGCTCTTATTCTGAGGATGGGAGTGGGTTTTCCTCGTGTTTTAAGCTCCATTCTACCCATCTAGCAAAGAAATTTAAAAGAAAGACGAGAAAAAAAAATTCACGCCTTTCGAGCAGGGCCGGGGTGGGAGGAAAAACATCTTTTTTTTTTTGGTCTACTTCGTGCCAAATTCGATGCTGCTGGGGCCCTCATGCTCCGTATCTGAGGACGGGAGTGGCTTTTCCTCGTGTTTTAAGCTCCATTCTACCCATCTAGCAAAGAAATTTAAAAGAAAGACGAGAAAAAAAAATTACACTTTCCGAGCAGGGCCGTGGTGGGAGGAAAAAAAAATTTTTTTTTTCGGTCTACTTCGTGCCAAATTCGATGCTGCTGGGGCCCTCATGCTCCGTATCTGAGGACGGGAGTGGCTTTTCCTCGTGTTTTAAGCTCCATTCTACTCATCTAGCAAAGAAATTTAAAAGAAAGACGAGAAAACAAATGCACACTTTCCGAGCAGGGCCGGGGTGGGAGGAAAAAAAATATTTTTTTTGGGTCTACTTCGTGCCAAATTCGATGCTGCTGGGGCCCTCATGCTCCGTATCTGAGGACGGGAGTGGCTTTTCTTCATGTTTTAAGCTCCATTCAACATATCTAGCAAAGAAATTTAAAAGAAAGACGAGAAAAAAAATTCACGCTTTCCGAGCAGGGCCGGGATGGGAGAAAAAAAAATCATTTTTCTTTTGGGTCTACTTCGTGCCAAATTCGATGCTGCTGGGGCCCTCATGCTCTTATTCTGAGGATGGGAGTGGGTTTTCCTCGTGTTTTAAGCTCCATTCTACCCATCTAGCAAAGAAATTTGAAAGAAAGACGAGATGTTCAATTCACAATTTCTCAATTCAGTAAAGACCCCTTACCTCTGGTGGGGGGAAGTCTTGCAAAGAAAACGAGTATTGTTGTTGAAGGCTCAATGAGAAAGAGAACCGTTTCTTTATTTCTAATGCTTTAAATACTAAAATTATGCTAACATTGCATATTATGATACACATTTACAAGATGTTCAGCCAGCAAGATGACACTTTTGTTATTGTGCTGTCTAGCTGGGAAAGGAATGTGAAATACAATATATGATATGAGAACAGGTAAGAATGTGGAATGTGAGAAAATTGTCTGATGATGCCATCACGACACGAGAAAAAAAATTCACGCTTTCCGAGCAGGGCCGGAAGCTCCATTTTACCCATCTAGCAAAGAAATTTAAAAGAAAGACGAGAAAAAAAATTTACGCTTTCCGAGCAGGGCCGGGGTGGGAGGAAAAAAAATCTTTTTTTTTGGGTCTACTTCGTGCCAAATTCGATGCTGCTGGGGCCCTCATGCTCCGTATCTGAGGACGGTAGTGGCTTTTCCTCGTGTTTTAAGCTCCATTCTACCCATCTAGCAAAGAAATTTAAAAGAAAGACGAGAAAAAAAATTCTACGCTTTAAGAGCAGGGCCGGGGTGGGAGGAAAAAAATTGTTTTTTTTGGGTCTACTTCGTGCCAAATTCGATGCTACTGGGGCCCTCATGCTCCGTATCTGAGGAAGGGAGTGGCTTTTCCTCGTCTTTTAAGCTCCATTCTACCCATCTAGCAAAGAAATTTAAAGGAAAGACGAGAAAAAAAATTTACGCTTTCCGAGCAGGGCCGGGGTGGGAGGAAAAAAAATTGTTTTTTTTGGGTCTACTTCGTGCCAAATTCGATGCTGCTGGGGCCCTCATGCTCCGTATCTGAGGACGGAAGTTCCTTTTCTTTGTGTTTTAAGCTCCATTCTACCCATCTAGCAAAGAAATTTAAAGGAAAGACGAGAAAAAAAATTTACGCTTTCCGAGCAGGGCCGGGGTGGGAGGAAAAAAATTATTTTTTTTGGGTCTACTTCGTGCCAAATTCGATGCTGCTGGGGCCCTCATGCTCCGTATCTGAGGACGGGAGTGGCTTTTCCTCGTGTTTTAAGCTCCATTCTACCCATCTAGCAAAGAAATTTAAAAGAAAGACGAGAAAAAAAATTCACGCTTTCCGAGCAGGATCGGGGTGGGAGGAACGAAAATTATTTTTTGGGTCTACTTCGTGCCAAATTCGATGCTGCTGGGGCCCTCATGCTCCGTATCTGAGGACGGGAGTGGCTTTTCTTTGTGTTTTAAAATCCATTCTACCCATCTAGCAAAGAAATTTAAAGGAAAGGCGAGAAAAAAAATTTACGCTTTCCGAGCAGGGCTGGGGTGGGAGGAAAAAAATTATTTTTTTTGGGTCTACTTCGTGCCAAATTCGATGCTGCTGGGGCCCTCATGCTCCGTATCTGAGGACGGGAGTGGCTTTTCCTCGTGTTTTAAGCTCCATTCTACCTATCTAGCAAAGAAATTTAAAAGAAAGACGAGAAAAAAATTCACGCTTTCCGAGCAGGGCCGGGGTGGGAGGAAAAAAAATTCTTTTTTTCGGTCTACTTCGTGCCAAATTCGATGCTGCTGGGGCCCTCATGCTCTTATTCTGAGGACGGGAGTGGGTTTTCCTCGTGTTTTAAGCTCCATTCTACCCATCTAGCAAAGAAATTTAAAAGAAAGACGAGAAAAAAAATTCACGCTTTCCAAGCAGGGCCGGGGTGGGAGGAAAAAGATCACTTTTTTGGGTCTACTTCGTGCCAAATTCGATGCTGCTGGGGCCCTCATGCTCCGTATCTGAGGACGGGAGTGGCTTTTCCTCGTCTTTTAAGCTCCATTCTACCCATCTAGCAAAGAAATTTGAAAGAAAGACGAGATGTTCAATTCACAATTTCTCAATTCAGTAAAGACCCCTTACCTCTGGTGGGGGGAAGTCTTGCAAAGAAAACGAGTATTGTTGTTGAAGGCTCAATGAGAAAGAGAACCGTTTCTTTATTTCTAATGCTTTAAATACTAAAATTATGCTAACATTGCATATTATGATACACATTTACAAGATGTTCAGCCAGCAAGATGACACTTTTGTTATTGTGCTGTCTAGCTGGGAAAGGAATGTGAAATACAATATATGATATGAGAACAGGTAAGAATGTGGAATGTGAGAAAATTGTCTGATGATGCCATCACGACACGAGAAAAAAAATTCACGCTTTCCGAGCAGGGCCGGAAGCTCCATTTTACCCATCTAGCAAAGAAATTTAAAAGAAAGACGAGAAAAAAAATTTACGCTTTCCGAGCAGGGCCGGGGTGGGAGGAAAAAAAATCTTTTTTTTTGGGTCTACTTCGTGCCAAATTCGATGCTGCTGGGGCCCTCATGCTCCGTATCTGAGGACGGTAGTGGCTTTTCCTCGTGTTTTAAGCTCCATTCTACCCATCTAGCAAAGAAATTTAAAAGAAAGACGAGAAAAAAAATTCTACGCTTTAAGAGCAGGGCCGGGGTGGGAGGAAAAAAATTGTTTTTTTTGGGTCTACTTCGTGCCAAATTCGATGCTACTGGGGCCCTCATGCTCCGTATCTGAGGAAGGGAGTGGCTTTTCCTCGTCTTTTAAGCTCCATTCTACCCATCTAGCAAAGAAATTTAAAGGAAAGACGAGAAAAAAAATTTACGCTTTCCGAGCAGGGCCGGGGTGGGAGGAAAAAAATTGTTTTTTGGGTCTACTTCGTGCCAAATTCGATGCTGCTGGGGCCCACATGCTCCGTATCTGAGGACGGAAGTGGCTTTTCTTCGTGTTTTAAGCTCCATTCTACCCATCTAGCAAAGAAATTTAAAAGAAAGACGAGAAAAAAATTTCACGCTTTCCGAGCAGGGCCGGGGTGGGAGGAAAAAAAATCTTTTTTTTTGGGTCTACTTCGTGCCAAATTCGATGCTGCTGGGGCCCTCATGCTCCGTATCTGAGGACGGGAGTGGCTTTTCCTCGTCTTTTAAGCTCCATTCTACCCATCTAGCAAAGAAATTTAAAAGAAAGATGAGAAAAAAATGCACCCTTTCCGAGCAGGGCCGGGGTGGGAGGAAAAACAATATTTATTTTTGGGTCTACTTCGTGCCAGATTCGATGCTGCTGGGGCCCTCATGCTCCGTATCTGAGGACGGGAGTGGCTTTTCCTCGTGTTTTAAGCTCCATTCTACCCATCTTGCAAAGAAATTTAAAAGAAAGACGAGAAAAAAAATTCACGCTTTCCGAGCAGGGCCGGGGTGGGAGGAAAAAAATTATTTTTTTTGGGTCTACTTCGTGCCAAATTCGATGCTGCTGGGGCCCTCATGCTCCGTATCTGAGGACGGGAGTGGCTTTTCCTCGTCTTTTAAGCTCCATTCTACCCATCTAGCAAAGAAATTTAAAGGAAAGACGAGAAAAAAATTTACGCTTTCCGAGCAGGGCCGGGGTGGGAGGAAAAAAAATTGTTTTTTTTGGGTCTACTTCGTGCCAAATTCGATGCTGCTGGGGCCCACATGCTCCGTATCTGAGGACGGGAGTGGCTTTTCCTCGTCTTTTAAGCTCCATTCTACCCATCTAGCAAAGAAATTTAAAGGAAAGACGAGAAAAAAAATTTACGCTTTCCGAGCAGGGCCGGGGTGGGAGGAAAAAAATTGTTTTTTGGGTCTACTTCGTGCCAAATTCGATGCTGCTGGGGCCCACATGCTCCGTATCTGAGGACGGAAGTTCCTTTTCTTTGTGTTTTAAGCTCCATTCTACCCATCTAGCAAAGAAATTTAAAGGAAAGACGAGAAAAAAAATTTACGCTTTCCGAGCAGGGCCGGGGTGGGAGGAAAAAAATTATTTTTTTTGGGTCTACTTCGTGCCAAATTCGATGCTGCTGGGGCCCTCATGCTCCGTATCTGAGGACGGGAGTGGCTTTTCCTCGTGTTTTAAGCTCCATTCTACCCATCTAGCAAAGAAATTTAAAAGAAAGACGAGAAAAAAAATTCACGCTTTCCGAGCAGGATCGGGGTGGGAGGAACGAAAATTATTTTTTGGGTCTACTTCGTGCCAAATTCGATGCTGCTGGGGCCCTCATGCTCCGTATCTGAGGACGGGAGTGGCTTTTCTTTGTGTTTTAAAATCCATTCTACCCATCTAGCAAAGAAATTTAAAGGAAAGGCGAGAAAAAAAATTTACGCTTTCCGAGCAGGGCTGGGGTGGGAGGAAAAAAATTATTTTTTTTGGGTCTACTTCGTGCCAAATTCGATGCTGCTGGGGCCCTCATGCTCCGTATCTGAGGACGGGAGTGGCTTTTCCTCGTGTTTTAAGCTCCATTCTACCCATCTAGCAAAGAAATTTAAAAGAAAGACGAGAAAAAAATTCACGCTTTCCGAGCAGGGCCGGGGTGGGAGGAAAAAAAATTCTTTTTTTCGGTCTACTTCGTGCCAAATTCGATGCTGCTGGGGCCCTCATGCTCTTATTCTGAGGACGGGAGTGGGTTTTCCTCGTGTTTTAAGCTCCATTCTACCCATCTAGCAAAGAAATTTAAAAGAAAGACGAGAAAAAAAATTCACGCTTTCCAAGCAGGGCCGGGGTGGGAGGAAAAAGATCACTTTTTTGGGTCTACTTCGTGCCAAATTCGATGCTGCTGGGGCCCTCATGCTCCGTATCTGAGGACGGGAGTGGCTTTTCCTCGTCTTTTAAGCTCCATTCTACCCATCTAGCAAAGAAATTTGAAAGAAAGACGAGATGTTCAATTCACAATTTCTCAATTCAGTAAAGACCCCTTACCTCTGGTGGGGGGAAGTCTTGCAAAGAAAACGAGTATTGTTGTTGAAGGCTCAATGAGAAAGAGAACCGTTTCTTTATTTCTAATGCTTTAAATACTAAAATTATGCTAACATTGCATATTATGATACACATTTACAAGATGTTCAGCCAGCAAGATGACACTTTTGTTATTGTGCTGTCTAGCTGGGAAAGGAATGTGAAATACAATATATGATATGAGAACAGGTAAGAATGTGGAATGTGAGATAATTGTCTGATGATGCCATCACGACATGCTGGGGCCTCCTTAAGCTGATGTAACGCAGAAATCCAGATCGTTTAAAGCCTCTGCTGCACCTGCAGTTGGACGTCGGTTGCCTCTTAAAGAGATTCGGGCTGCTGCCTGTTGTTTGTTGTCCTCGATGGTAATTTTTTGACGTCGTAAGTGTATCACTAGTACAATGATGAATGCCAAGAGTACTACTGAGGTTGCAGACCCAATGACAGTGTATTGCTGTATTTTATGTGTCCTTAATTCCTTTAACACATTTTCTTGGCTGCGCTGTATTGCAATGGCGTGCTCCACATTTGACAATTCTTTTGCAATGTCCGGTTTGAGTATGGGACCCCTATCCCTGGTGACAGTAATTTCATTAAGTTGTTGTGAGGTGTTAAGAGTCGGTAAGAATGAAGACTCTATCCTGGTTGTTATAGTTTGCTTGCCAATTACAATCATTGTTTGATGACGAATCATACAGTTGGGTTGTACCTTTAGAATCCCGCTGCCCTTCAATTTTGTTGGTCGTGATTCAAGATTGCAAACGACATCGATGCTGGTTTCCTCAGGCATACAGTAGATCCAGGTGTTCGGGTGGTTTATTTCAACCCAATACGCCCTTGCTGGGATGCTGCGAGTTATGCAAGATGCTCCAATATTCTGACTGTGGTGAAGAATACTCATTTCACATGAACTTACGGTGCATCCAGATGTATAGATTGGATGTTGAAGGTTAAACCAATATCTACTGCCATCCCTCTGTTGGCAGGATGTGAACTCAAACTTGTTCATAGGGTAGAAGTGATCCCCTTGGAGATTTATCAGCAAGGAGTCTGACGATGGTACAATAAAACTGAAGTTGCCGTTATGCATAGTTGGAACTGGAAGTACGTTATATGCTTTAAACTCCTCATTATACAGCAGCGGCATTGTTATCTCTATTATGATGTTGGTGTCCGTAACTCTCCCTTTAAGGTGCAAATCTTTGTATAATTGCACTAGTGATTCATGATGTCGTTCTCCACGTAGCATCATCGTCCGAGGAATGTTGTCATGAATGCGGGTAAGTTCCTGTCTCAGTTGTCGAACTGTTAAGATCGGTGGGTGAATTTTTCCACTATGTGTTGACAACACAAGATCTAACAAGATGTTTTGAGTGTTCTAGTAATTGATCATCATGAGAATAGCATTTAGAGCTATAGATGTAAGAATTTTAACCGTGTTATACTTGTCAACGTGATCAGCTACTTGGTTTAATAGTTTGGTCAATGATCCTAGCTGCTTCTCGGTGACCGAGTGTTCTTCCTTGAATATGTTTATTGTTGAATCGATAATCGTAGTTTGATTCTTCATAAGTTGTAGGATATGGTTTTCGTTGGCTTGTACGTTGTCTAAAGTTTCCTCATATCTTCGAGCAAAGCGTTGGTCTAATATTCCGAATAACTCATTAGTAATTGTTCCAACAAAGTCGAATGGAGAACGCTTGTATCGTTGGAGTGGCTCATTATTAGCATGCAGTAAAATATCGTTGTTTAGCTCAATTTGATTAAGTTGGCGAACAAATTGCTTTAACGTCACATCGCAGAGTACTTCATACGTTTCTGAGATATTTGTTGATTTGCAGATCTCTGTCATCCGCATCACACTCTGTTTGTACGTGTCAAACTCGGTCCAGTAATTTGTTAGGTTGAAGAAAACAATAGTCTTCCATGAACTGGCAACCATATTTACTCGTCCGACATCTTCAAAGAATATTCCAGGTTGACTTTGAAATTGTGTGACTTCTATTCCATGCTGTGAGGTAACTGCAGTTGTTAATGTTGCCACTATACAGAACCAGAGTAGAGGATTGAACCGTGTTCCTCCAGTTGGACCTATATTCCTGTCTTTTGTTCGTCCGTGCGTTGAATTGTCTTCAGTGTCCTGCTCTTTTTCTGTTGTCCTGCAGTTCATTTGAGCGATGTTTACATGCATTGGAGATTTGGAGAACTCTGTATCTGTTGTGCTGTCTGCTGATTCCAAAGGTAGTGGACACAACTTTGTGATCGGTCTTTTCAGGTATTTGTTTTTGCTGAAAACTATTACCGCTCGTACCTCATTATCTCTTCCAGGGTGGGTATCAGTGATCCTGCCCATCAGCCAGTTGGTTGGGGGCAATCGATCTTCCTTTATAAGCACGATATCACCGATGTTGACGTTAGCTTCTTTGTGCTTCCACTTTGTTCTTTGTTGAAGCTGTGATAAGTAATCGGTTGACCAGATTTTCCAAAAGTCCTGTGTCATCCTTTGTATTAGACGCCAACGGGATCTATAGCTTCGATGATCATCGATAATTGGCTCAGGTGCAGCATTGAGTGATGATCCAATGAGAAAATGAGCAGGCGTCAGTACTGGAGTATCATCTATGTCATTCCCTACTCTTATTAAAGGTCGAGAGTTTAGGCATGCCTCTATCTGCGTTAGAAGTGTTGTCAGTTCTTCAAATGTAAGATGGGTATCACCGATTATCCGCTTGAGATGATGTTTCATCGATTTCACTCCTGCCTCCCACAGTCCACCAAAGTGTGGGCCAACGGGTGGTATGAAGTGCCATTGGATACCGTCCAGCACCAGCTTCCTTGTCGCAGCCTTTTCTGCCTGATTGATTGTAAGTTTCTTCAAGTTTTGAAGCTCTTTATTGGCTCCGACGAATGTCGTTCCATTGTCGCTATACATATGCAACGGTGAGCCTCTTCTACTTATGAAGCGTCGTAAAGCCGATAGAAAGGCTTCTGAAGTGAGATCACTCACCAGTTCGATATGCACTGCCTTTGTGGCTAAGCAGATGAAGATTCCTATATAACCTTTTCTTGTCCTGTGTCCTCGCCCCTTGGATATCAATACTTCGATGGGACCAGCATAGTCGACTCCTGTGTGGGTGAATGGTCGTGATGGTGTTACTCTTGCAGCTGGTAATGTTCCCATTATTTGACTTTTTGTTGCCGCATTAAATCGGTGACAACGAATGCAATTGTGGATTACGTGACGTACCACCTGCTTGCCTTGAATGATCCAATATGATTGACGCAGCGTTGATAATGTTAGCTGAATTCCTTCATGTAGTGTTCTTTGGTGAGTATACTCGACTAGCAGTTTTGTAAATTTGTCGTTGCGTGGTAAAATGCACGGATGTTTTTCCGACTCTTGTAAATCTCTTGCAGTAACTAACTATCTAGAGCAATCTCTTATAGCAAGAGAACCTTTCAGCTACGTTGTATTATTCGGGAGCCGTTATTGTTAGCACTACTTTTGTCTCTATCATCTGAGTTTCAAGCAGCTCTTCGTGCGGCCAGTACGGTGAATCTAGTGTAAGCCAATGCGGTCCATTCCACCATAAGGAATGGTCCTTTAGTAGATCTGGGGTTATTCCCCTAGATGCGCAATCAGCTGGGTTGTCAGTGGAGCATACATGTCCCCAACAACTCGGGTGAGTAACCTCTTGTATTTGGGAGACTCTATTTGCCACAAACGTTTTCCATTTGGACGGGCATCCTCTTATCCAAGCTTACGCTATTGTAGAATCAGTCCATGCGAATATGCCATCCACCTGAGGCTCTAATATCCGTTTTAGTTCCTTGAGTAATTTCGACAGCAAATGAGCTCCACAAAGCTCCAACTTAGCAAGCAATAAACGCCTGTGAAATAACATCTAAACTTGTTTGGGATTGCCTTCAAATACTTATAACACTGGCTAACACAAACAGAGTTCATTTGGGTACCGGGCCATAGCGGATATGAAGGCAATGAAAAGGCAGATGAACTGGCCAGAAAAGGCTCTGCATCAACATTTATGTTGCCAAGACCATTCTGTGGCCTCCCAATAAGTACAGCCAAAGACTGTGTAAAAAATTGGTTAAAAGACGAAGCACAACATTACTGGTCAGAAATGGAAGGTAACAGACAAGCTAGAACCTTTATGCCAACCACCTCCCAAAAAAGAACGAAACAACTTCTACGATTAACGAGAAGTCAGTTTCGTATAGTCACAGGCTTCCTAACCGGACACTGTCGGGTTAAAAAACATCTCATGACTATGGGAATAGCACAAGACAACTCTTGTAGAATGTGCAACGAAGACGAAGAATCAGCAGAACACAAACTGTGTCACTGTAACTGTCTCACAAAAGCACGTCATAGTTTTCTAGGTAACCACTACCTTAGGGCGGAGGATATCACCACCAGTTCACCCAAAGACATAGCCGGTTTTATCACTCACTCCGGAATCATGGAGGAGCTTTAAATAGAGGATATCACAATAGGCCCACCTGTGGCCGCAGTGATAAGGCACTAGTGCCCACCTCACCTACCAATCTAATCTAGGAAGGGTAATTTTCCTTTTGATGGGGGCGACCTTTGTTTTGGCTATCAGTAACGTGATTCTGTAAGTCCCATCCTGCAATCGTATTCTTGAATATACGGCTGCTGCATACGCTGCTTCTGATGCGTCACAAAACCCGTGTAGCTCTAGGTTTTGCGACTTATTGGTTCCTATCCATCTAGGAATCCTTAAGTCTTCAACTGCTGCAAGGCTGTTTTTGAAGTTGCACCAGGTTTGTTGTAATTCTGCTGTTAGTGGTTCATCCCAGTCAAGGCTAGACTTCCATAATTGCTGCATTAATAGTTTGGCGCAGATAGTAATGGGTGCCAACCAACCCAAAGGATCATACAACTTTGCAATTTCGGAGAGTGTTATGCGTTTAGTTGCTATCTGCTCACACTTCTGGTCGATGTTGGTAACCTTGAATTGAAAGGTATCAGCTGTTGGATTCCAGTGGATTCCTAATGTTTTGATTGTTTCTTCTTTGTCGATCTTAATATCACACTAATGTTGTGCCTCTGGCGGTATGTCAGTAAGCAGTTTAATGTTGTTGCTGGACCATTTTCGAAGGTTGAAACCAGCTTCCCTTAGCATAGCTGTTAATTGTGCTTGTGCTTCTCTGCAGTCATTTATTGTTCCTCGCCCAGACATCATATCATCGACGTAAAAATCTTCTGATACTATCTCAGATGCAATGGGATATCGTTTTTGCTAATCAAGGGCCAGTTGTTTAAGTGTTTTAATAGCTAGGTACGGTACCGAGGCTGTGCCATATGTGACTGTGGTTATTTTGTAATCCCTTATTTGTCCGCTTACAGCGTCCCGCCATACTATGCGTTGGTAGTCTTGATGATCGTCACTCACTTTGATTTGGCGATACATCTTTTCGATATCTGCCGTAAAAAAGTATTTATGTCGTCGCCAACGTCTTCTTGAATTCTGGGCATCAGCTTGTTCAAACTCACGCCGGTCGATGTCTTCGCAGATCCGTCAAATACAACGCGTAATTTTGTAGTTGTACTATCAGGTTTATGGACAGCATGATGTGGCATGTAGTATATTTGGTGTTGAGGTTTACTACTTGGACGTACTTCAACCATGTGTCCAAGATCGATGAATTGCTTCATAAAGGTGGTATACTCCTTCTTCAGTTCTTCATTGGTGCTGAATTTATTTTCGAGTTGACGCAGCCTTGCGATCGCTTTGTTTCTTGATTCTCCCAACAGTCGAACTTCCCTATATAACGAATTTTCTTCCTATTACCACAGCTTTTTTGTTCCACTTTAAGTGTGTTTTGATCCATGCGATCTACGACGAACAAATTTTGCAGCTGCAAATCGAACTCTCATGCGATTTTGTCTCTAATTTTGTGTAACAGAAAAATTTACCACACATAATTAGGAAATTCCCTCCCGAAAAGTTGCAAAAAGTTGCCTGTGTTCAGTGAAAAAATGAAAAATGTCGCGCAAATAAGCCTACCTTTTGAAAAAAAGAAAAAAAAAAAAAAAAAAAACGGTATGCAAACCACGTACCTGCCATCTGGATCCCGGTAATGTATTTTTTCATATATCGCTTCACATTTCTGATCATCTGGCGTTTGATGATTTTGATCAGCGACTTCTTTCAATTACCAAAATCGTTCGATTTGCTTCTCAAGGGATGTTTGCACTACCGTTCCGGTAATTCTGTTGTCATCACTGGGTTTTGCTGGAGTTCGGCCTGTGACTAGCCAACCTAACTTAGACCTTTGCGCTAAAGTGGAGCATCTCGGGCCTTTCTTTATTCCATCTAGCATGATGTCACCATATATGTCAGCTCCGATTATCATATCAATACGTCCAGGAAAAAAAAATGTTGGATCGGCCAATTCAAGATTCCTGAGCTGAATAGGAATTTCATTGATGTTGTTTTTATCGGGCATGAGTTTGGTAAGGTTTGGCAACACAAGCGCTGAGACCAACAGTTTGAACTCTGATTTGAATCTTGGTTCGATTGTGACTTCCACCTTACTGCGGGCTATTCCAGCATCAGTTGCTTCTAACCCACTTATTTCTGTGTAGATCTTCTGTTTCGGCAAACGTAAGGACTGGACTGCTTCTTCGGTAATAAGGGTCGCTTGGGATCCTGGATCTATGAGTGCCCTCAATTCTCTGCGACGTCCGTCAATGTTGGTTCCGATAACGATTGCCGTGGCTAGTAGTACACTTTGGCTCTGATGACCATAGTGAGATTTAACTTGCTGCGATTGAGTTGGGACCGAGCAAGATTGATCGATCTGTCGTCTTCCGGGGTAATTCTCCTGATGCAGCAATGTATGGTGTTTTTTATTACATTGCTTGCATGTTCGTAGACTGGAGCAAGGGACCTTTTTGTCATGTCTCAGACAGTTTGTGCAGAGCTTGGCCTGTTTGACTTGCTCACATCTTTCCATGGGAGTCCAGTTCATGAATTTGCTGCATGAGTAGATGTTATGATCACCCTTGCAAAACATGCAACAAGACTTTGCTGCTAGATGGTAGTTTCGCACAGACGTTTTACTTTCATCTCTATATGGTTTTTGTCGAGAGACCCCCAATACCTCTAATGCTTGGTATCTTCTTGCGAGGAATTCGAATAATTCATCTTGCGTTGGTACCTTATTTGGTCTTTCTATTCCTTGTTCAAACAGATTTCTGCTCTCCGGATCCAGTGCCTTAACAACTTGGTGGACAATGATTGGTCCCCAAGAAGAGGTCTCAAATCCCATGTTTTTGAGAGCCGCAAGACCTTCTTTGTTCGCATCTAGGACGGCCTTCAAATGGCTTGCTGTAGATTGGCCTCCCTGATTACTTGACTTGAACATCCTATCCAGGTGCATCGATACGATTTTCCTCTCATTGTCGTAACGTCTCTTGAGAGTTTCCCATGCACTCTGGTAGTTTTCGCTAGATATTGTGAAGTGCTGAATGAGGTGGAGTGGTTCACCTTCTAGATGAGTTTTCAGGTACTCCATCTTTCCGGTAATATCTAGCGTAGCCTTGTTATGGATAATGGTTGTGAAGATGTCACAAAATGACTGCCACTCTAAATAGTTTCCTCTGAACGTAGGAGTTTTTAGTTGGGGTAATCTCGCCTCTGATGGCCTCGATGTGCCTGCACTTGGTTGATTAGCTTCCCCCAATTTAGACGCCATTCGGTAGAGACATTTATTGATGTCTTTCTTCACGTCATTGTCCTCCCTTTTTGTCACATAGGGAGTACATAGGTCCCTTTCCGACGCTTGAGTCATGAAGTCTTCATGAATTTCCGTCAGATTCCGCAACTGGTCCAGCAATATTTTTTGCTGGTAGTCGCAAACCTCTTTTGTGTAGTTGTCAAACGTCTCCTCAAAATCCTCAATATTGCTAATGATAGCTTCTATTTAAATTTTAATCTTGCGCAGTCTTTGCGTCTGGAGACTGTTCTCTTCAGGATTTTCGGATGTCCTTGATGTACTTGGCTGACTCGTTTCTTTTTCCGAAGGAACTATGCTGTCTAGCAGCAGTTTAAAAGTTTCATATATCTCCTTGACTTTCAGGAACGTATTTCCTTGTATGTATGGCGTCTCTGCTTTGACGACTGATTTTATTTTTTCGTGATTTTCACGAAATTCATCCCATATTTCTTTAGCACGCTGGAGACGTTCTTCCTTGTACTTCTGCGTTTTTCTGGATGAAGCATCCTTTTTAAAATTCCTAACTGCATTTTCCAACTCCTCTGCTAGAGCTTTCTGCCTTATGACGATGATGATTACGTCTGTTTCGTCTGTCATCTTCACCGCACTAATCACTTTTAACTTCACTTGATTTTTGCTTGTACACTTTTACCAATGTCTGAAGCCTTGGTAACGCTTATTCTTTACCAGTGTTTGTAGCCCTGGTAACGCTTTGTTATTAGTCCACTGTTTCCTTTTTTTTGATTTTGAAGGCTTCGGAGGACCAATGTTCAATTAACAATTTCTCAATTCAGTAAAGACCCCTTACCTCTGGTGGGGGGAAGTCTTGCAAAGAAAACGAGTATTGTTGTTGAAGGCTCAATGAGAAAGAGAACCGTTTCTTTATTTCTAATGCTTTAAATACTAAAATTATGCTAACATTGCATATTATGATACACATTTACAAGATGTTCAGCCAGCAAGATGACACTTTTGTTATTGTGCTGTCTAGCTGGGAAAGGAATGTGAAATACAATATATGATATGAGAACAGGTAAGAATGTGGAATGTGAGAAAATTGTCTGATGATGCCATCACGACACGAAAAAAAAATTCACGCTTTCCGAGCAGGGCCGGGGTGGGAGGAAAAACATAATTTTTTTGGGTCTACTTCGTGCCAAATTCGATACTGCTGGGGCCCTCATGCTCCGTATCTGAGGACGGGAGTGGCTTTTCCTCGTGTTTTAAGCTCCATTCTACCTATCTAGCAAAGAAATTTAAAAGAAAGACGAGAAAAAAAATTCACGCCTCTCGAGCAGGGCCGGGGTGGGAGGAAAAACATCATTTTTTTTTGGTCTACTTCGTGCCAAATTCGATGCTGCTGGGGCCCTCATGCTCTTATTCTGAGGACGGGAGTGGGTTTTCCTCGTGTTTTAAGCTCCATTCTACCCATCTAGCAAAGAAATTTAAAAGAAAGACGAGAAAAAAAATTCACGCTTTCCGAGCAGGGCCGGGGTGGGAGGAAAAATTTGTTTTTTTTTTGGGTCTACTTCGTGCCAAATTCGATACTGCTGGGGCCCTCATGCTCTGTTTCTGAGGACGGGAGTGGCTTTTCCTCGTGTTTAAGCTCCATTCTACCTATCTAGCAAAGAAATTTAAAAGAAAGACGAGAAAAAAAATTCACGCTTTCCGAGCAGGGCCGGGGTGGGAGGAAAAAAATCGTTTTTTTTTTGGGTCTACTTCGTGCCAAATTCGATGCTGCTGGGGCCCTCATGCTCCGTATCTGAAGACGGGAGTGGCTTTTCCTCGTCTTTTAAGCTCCATTCTACCCATCTAGCAAAGAAATTTTAAAGAAAGACTAGAAAAAAAATTCACGCTTTCCGAGCAGGGCCGGGGTCGGAGTTAAACAATTCATATTTTTTGGGTCTACTTCGTGCCAAATTCGATGCTGCTGGGGCCAACAATCTCTGTATCTGAGGGCGGGAGTGGCTTTTCCTCGTGTTTGAATGTCCGTTCTACCGATCTAGCAAAGAAATTGAAAGGAAAGACAAAAAAATGCACTCTTTTCGATTCTTCATTATGTCGCTTATGATGAGCTTCTGTATTTTCCCCACGTTGTCGAATATGCAGGGCATTGCCATTGCAGACATCCTAGATGCGATGTGGACATTGCCGTCCTTTGCATTTACATACCCAATATCGCCGTTTACATAATAAGGCAGTAAATGAAAATAAAACCGATTAACATAGCTACAGGATGTTCGGCTGGAAAGGCACTTTTCCATTATTTAGATAACAAATATCTATCAAGAGACACTAGTTCTGCAGGACTTTGGTTGGCCTTTTGGGAGTCTAATTCTGTCTTTCTTCGTAATGTTGAGGCTTGCACTCTGATTTTGTCCGTATGTTTCTGTAATCTGGCACCCAAAACGATGGGGGTTACGGCAATGTTTTTTTTTTTAATTTTCTCAACCTGTCTCCCTCTATTTTCTTTGTTGTACATACGGCGTAAGCACCGCTGTATAGCATTGTCAGTCTCCATTCCCTTTGATGTAATTTAATTGCTTATATAGGTAGATAGAGTCTTTTGGTTAAGGATCGGTTTGAACCGTACTCACGTATCCAAGCTAACTATTCACTAACGGCTATTCACTTCAATAAACAGCTTTTCCATTGCGAATGTACCCTTTTCGATACCTGGCACGTGCCATAACTTACAAGTTAAGTGGCAATATGTTCCAAGGACCGCACTTAAAAACTTAATCCAATAACATCGTTTGGAATTTTCCCGAAAATCCAATATCTCGAGGCTTTTGCCGTGTTCTAGCGAAACATAATAACACCGCTTACAATCATCAATGGAAAAACCATAAAACACTCAAGTCAACCACCTGACCTTAGAGGGAAGCAGTTCCCCACTAACACACATCACAGCGATTCCATCGTCGTACATCATCATCGCATAATCATGAGGTTCAACCAACCGAGTAAAATTCGCATTATACCCTAAATAAAATTTTTATATTCCTTCTAAGAGAAAACAAGTCTAAAGATAGACAAGGACGTGGATGATGATGATGACGAATACGACGGCGATGGCGACGACGACGATGAAGATAAAGATAAAGATAAAGAAGAAAAAGAAGAAGAAGCTAAACCTCCCCGTAACCATGTCAATCCATTTGTGGCTGCACGGCAAGAGAAGCAATCTTAATCTCAAGCAGCCATCTCGTGGCATACGAAGCCAACCCTTCCGGAACACCACCACGGCACCACCACCATCACCCAAACACTGGAGTGTATGCAAATAAGTCACTTACATGTAACTCTTAGGATTGTCATGTCAGCACATTTAATATGACATCGACGAACGAACGTTAGAATGTTACATCCTTCACTAGTAGCAGCATCTCTATATGTGTTCCTACCTCCTCTTGAGCTTAGCCAACCAACCGAACCAAACCAACCAGCCAACCATCATATTGAATCAATATTGTCGACATATCCTTTATCCGCTGAGGAAGAGGGAACGCAGGACGTACGATTTTTCTCAAAAGTACTTTCGGATCCTTGCGTTTTGCAAATTTGCATTTCCTCCACTCCGCCATCTAGCGCGAAAGGCTGCCTGCCTTCAAAGCTCTTTCAAGTGCCTTGGCTACTTTTTTCGGTTGTTATTGAATTCGTGAATTGAACTGTCGTCGATTTTTAGTGCAACCATTGATTTTAAATAATTGTTTGCTCCCTCCACCCACCACCCACTCGAAAGAGAAAAAACAAGACCCTCAGCTATAAAGGACGAGTCGCCGGGCGGAATAAATTACAATAAGTATGTATACATCGCCTTCGATGCACGACCACGAACGCACATTGTACCTATGTATCTCCGACGCTATCCTTACAAGGACAATCGACCGACCGATAACGAAAGCAGATTATCCAAATGAAGTGGGTTGTGGTCGGTGGTCGAGAGTCAGAAACGCCCGCTGCCGTCACATTTATAGCGAAGGAGGTGGCATCGGATTTAGAGCACAAAGTTCGTGTCCCGAATCGAAAGGACTGTTGAAAATTTTCAAATGGAAACAAACAACGTGGATGAATGGCGAATGTTTGTTTTATATCGGGCGGTGTGCGGAACAGCTCGGCGTTTATTGGGAATTTCTCGGCGACAACACTTCTTGTCACGTACGTTATCGGCTACCTTGTGATGGGACAAGGGTTCGATGTAATTATTGAGGTGGCTCCCAGGACCTTACGAACAAACAACAGGGCAATAGTTAAAAAAGTGGTGTATATCCTTTTTTCTTTTTTCTTCTGTAGGTCTCCACCTGGCAAGAGAGTAAATTATCGATTTCGACAGTGCTTAAAGGTGTCAGTGGCAGACGTAAAACAAATTGTTTTCAAATCCTTGGCGAGAGGCTGGTGTGAGATACTCCTAGCTCCCGATGTAAAGTGAGATATTAAGTATTTATGGGGATCTCTACTCTTTTTTTTCCTTCGGTTGTGTGCAAATTTCTTTGGCTTGGTGTGTTGTTATGCGGAAAGCTTCTGTAGGGAATTCCCAATCCTTTTTGTTAAGGGCCAAAAGAACGAGGCTAAAGCCTTCTAAATCGAGTCTTGGGTATGAAAATAAATTGAAATATGAATGCGTGTGATGGGGACAGTATTGGAATTTGCGTCACGTCGTCGATTTTAATTGCACGGGCGACGAACCTGTTCCATCGGGTTTATTTTTGTTTTGAAGAGGGTTACATGTTCCCAAACATTTAACTGGGGAGTAATGAGTCACTTATTTAGCATGTTACCGACGGTAGTATGCGCGGCACCGAATATTGATTCGTACTGCAAAATAGTTACTTAGAATGGAATTGCTCAATGGAATACTCACAGATGAAAATGTAAAACGTTCTGCGTAAAATCGAATCCTACGACATGTCCTTTGTGTTTTTTAAAACATACACCTACATACATAGCAATGTAGTTCATTTTTCAAAAGTTGCAGTGGCACATACTTTGCGTTCGCTTCCTAGATGTTCTCCATTTAGCAATCTGAAGTCATCCTAGAACCATGTCACACTGAAGTGTTTATTCACAAAGCCATGTGCCCTTACGGACTTTGAACAAATATACAGTAAGTGGTGATTTTCTCCACTCCGACCACTCTGGCTGCCGCCCATCTGAAAAGAAATTTAGTCTTTCTGAGACAATAAGGAAGAATGTGCAGGTTTCTCTAGGAACACGGCGATTTCTTCATATGAACAACAACACCCTTTTAATCTATCGGAAGTATCTACACCCTTTCGGCCATTTACCCGAAAATCAGTTTTAGAAATCTCCGAGGCCTCGCGAAAACTATCACGATAGTCACTCCCAAGAAGCCACATCGACATCTACGTAAACAGTCAAGCAGCTATCAAAGCCATCACATCCACAACAATCAGATCCAGAACTGTGAAACACTCATCTGGGTCCCGGGACATAAAGGCATCCATAGGAATGAAAAGGCGGACGCAAGAATAAGCTCTGGGATGGATCTCATAGTGGCCGCTGACTCAATCCTACCCACATTAGAACTTCAGAAGTCCAACATCACCACGAAATCCATAAAACTTGCGAACAAGAAATGGATTTCAATCACGGGATACCTACATAATACACAAGTGCAAAATCCCCAAACCCCAAAATCCCCAAGTTTTGAAAAATCCCCAAAGAAAATCTCCAAACTGTCCTGCGATTACCGTTCCGCTTTTCTGCTCTATTACTTGCTTGGCGAAGGCGATATAAGGCCATAACTCGGAATATAACAAAAATCTGTGCTTCTAAACGATTTTGGACACAAGAGGACCAGAGTAGTGAAGCGGAGCGGTAGCGAAGCGAAGCGGTGCAATACAGATTCCCAATATGGGGATTTTGGTTTGGGGATATTAGTTTGGGGTTTTTAATTTTGGAGTTTTCGTACCCAACCCTTCACTCACAACATGCCGCACCTCAAGAATACTCTGGACAGAACTAAATAAGAGAAAATCAAAGAAAATCTTCGCACTCAACAGAAGTCACCTATCACGTCTTAAAAGTATTATGACAGGTCACAACCCACCTAAAGAGAATGCGTTTGAACACAACAGAACTATGCAGAGGATGTGGCGACACAGACGCTGAGGAGGACACATTCCACCTCCTATGCGAGTGCCCAAGCCTAAGCAGAAATAGAAAGACAACTCTCGGAGAACATTTCTTCAGTGATCTGGGCGAACTGTCAAGCAAGCCACCGAGAACTATCCTACAATTCCTTCAGAACTCGGGTTGGTTCAGGGAGGAAAACTGATAAAAATAATAATCAATGGATCCATTGAGATCCGAGTGAGGCTGTACGTAAGTGCAGCCACCCCTACAACCTAATCTAACCTACCCGAAGATCGCTATTAAAATGACTTGCAAATACTAATCAGAGCACGCAAAACTCACCCTTAAACATGTTAAATCTGAAAATCTGTTGACGGTTTTTAAAAATCCAAGCAACAGTTACTCGTTTCATGCCCATGACCTCTATACACGCAATAGCTCCACGAGGACATGCATTTCATGCACTAAACTCACCTATAAACCCTCAATTACACAACTGTGATCGATTATCGGAATCACCTGCCAACGAACAACCAGCTCGATGCAAGAAACCCTTCCTAATTGAAGCTCTGCTACTCAACAACCGAACGAGTACTAAAGAGAAGGTATCGTGCAACAAAAACATGGACAGGTAGCAATTTTTAAATCCAGAACCTCGACGATGGCGTTACACTAGTGCGAATGGCATAACCCGGTCACATTTCCTCTGAAAAAGTAAAACTAATGGTTATGACAAATTATAGTCGAGAACCGAACTGCAGCTGCCAACCAATGTGTTGGTGTAATAGAGTCGCACCCCTACATTGAGGTGAGCAAATCCAGACGAACCGTAGCGCACCTGAACTGGACAGTCACCTCGAAAACGGGTGAAAACTTCTAAATTCAGCGATAGCACGTCAGCTAACGATTTAATTGCCATTCATCATTTCTTTTATCTGATTTAAAACGGAGGAGTCCGCTGGTTGCGTACGCTAGTCAGTGGTCAGTCATGCAACTGAAGGCGGACGACGTGCAAGGAAATTGGCTTTTTAATACGGAACCTGCGTCCGATGGATAATGGCATTTCTATATCCTTCACAGAGGCTAGACGCCCAGCGTTTTGATTGATTGAAATTGATGCATTGGCCCACAATATTGTTTGAAGGATGTGCGAAGGAAATGGTGGAATGTGTGTAGATGTGGGTTTTTTTTTTTTACACATTTCATAAGAGATGAGCTTATGAGATAGTAGCAACGAGCTTGGAAGAAACTTTAAAAGAACAAGGAGAATGTCTATATGTTGATGAGGATGCTTGCTCCTATATGCTTTCTTAGGTTTTATGTAACTTCGTTAACCATGACCATTACCACAGGAATCGGTCTCTTGAAGACTCATATGTTGGCTTCTGCTCAAGACCTTCCTGTGTCGACCATATTAACACAATATGTCGAGTACAGATCTTTACTTCATCCTGGTTTTAGTCTTCGAAGGCTTTTGACAAGTATCTTTCCTGAGGATCTGTATCTAACAAAGATCAATTACTTTATGCTGGCTTGCGAAAAAGGACTCGCAGGTATCGAAGTGTTTTTTGACAGTGTTTTCAACATCTTCTTAAATGAATATAAAATAAATCATCCAATGACACACAACTTTAATTGAAACATTCATTAACAACTGCACTCTACGTATAGTCATATCCTTTGAAAGTTTCACGTTTGATAAAGGCTGCTAAAGGCGGGCGGAAAACCATCAATTGCATACAAACAATATTTTTTTCGCAGAAACAAAAAAAACCTATTGCAACGCGAAAGGAGTAACTCCTTCGGCGATGACCCAATTTACTCAACACTTCTATCATCATCACGCGGTCATTACTTATCCAAACTAAGTTCGGACTTGCTAAGCGAAAACTAAAGTTTTACCATTTGCCTAAATGAATAATCCTTTCTTCCCACGACCACCATCGAATCTGGGTCAACGAGAAGATTGCATTAAAAAGGAGCAAAACAAAAAAATATCGCTTTGGCAAAAGAAAAAGCGAAAAAAAAAGCAAAAAAACGAAGAACCAACGTTCGGACAGCAGGATGAAGTGATTTCCTTTGTAATGGCGTCCGTTGCCTAAACTCAAACCCATTGTCCTCGGACATAAGTTGTGTTTTTGTAGTCACTGCTTCCTCTTTTGGATGATTTTTCGTTTCGTTTTCTCTGATTTTGTTCAGAGATGAGAGAAAATGCAGTAAAATGGAGAGACATAGTCTGGAAAACATAAACGATTGGAAAAGTTAAGCTTGAATTGGTTGGTGTAAGCGGAAAGGAAAGAAAAATGAAAAAATGAAATGAATGAATGCGGGTGGTTGTAAGTCGATGCAATTTAAGAGAGTGTTATACCTTTTATGAAACATACACAAATAACGTCTCTTGTGAGATAAACTAAGGCTTTGGCTTAAAGGACATGAAAATTGATTGCAGACTTGAATAAGGGTATGAGGCCTTGTGCATTTACAAACTAAATTCTTAGGACCGTACTTATGATATCGGGATGTTCGGAGAAATACTGTGAATCATAAGCAATGGCGCAACAGTACCAATAATTCTCCCCAGTCATTCTGGACACCACCCTCGGAGCAAAAATACTGAAACAACCTAATACCACCTGAGTTTCAAAATCACTAAACCAACACCAGCGCTGTGTGAATAGCATCACAAGGGTATTCATAACCCCTTTAGCGCTAGTGAAAAGAAAATCCAGGAAGTACCACAAGGCTGTTGACTTTGACCAGAACTCGTTGTTGTACATCATGTGGGCATTAACTTTCGCGAATCCGTGGCACGTGTGCTCAACTACGTGGCTTCTTGTCTACTTGTGCATCTTGAAAGTTTAGTTTTACCACTGCCACCAATCCGATGAACATTTGATGTAAGTTCATCACTCTGCAAGTCGAGGTATTTGATATAAGTTGTAGGACTCCATTGGATTCTACTGCTTTTCACCGACATATAGTAAGTATACAGTCGTGCCGAACAGCATTTGGAAACTTAAATTCTTCTGATTGGAATATACACCTCTTCTGCGTCATGTCATTTAAGCGTTCTGCCCATGCCCACCACACCATCGAAAGGTAATGTAGCGATATCCTATACTCGATGCATTATTTCAATATTTTGTTTTAAAAGTTCAATATCGACAGTACCTTTCAGCTCAACGATCGGTATCACAGCGAGTGGATACAAGAGGTCTGTTCATATTGCGGGCTTTAATAGCGAAAAACAAGAATTAGGAGCGTTCTTCATAGCTCTTCCTCATCACTACAACCCACAAGCATTTAAAACCAATGTGCATTGGTATCTTCTCTGTCTCTCCTCTAATTTCCCTTATAACGATGGTCTAGTTTAACAGAAGTCATAAATCATTAAGCCCGCGCTAATTTAAAAAAAAAAGTTACGCTGCGCTAATTCTGACTTCGCGACATATCATTCAATCCATTCAAGAAAGTTAAAAAAATCTTTCCTTTTATCACTCCTTATCCTCGTCCAAAATCAAAAAAAAAAAACATTTAAATTCTTCGCTGGGTCTTGAAATATTCTGTGACCACCTATGGGCTCCTTGGTGACCGTGTATACTTGCAACTTCTTAAGCTTGACGTTGATTATTCAAGTTCTTTTCTACTTCTCCACATCCGATGTTGAGTTTAGTGGGGCTTTTGCTCGAAAACCGTGCTACCTATAACAGAAATCTGCAAAATGTTCACCACTGCTATTTTGGTTGCGAAGACCGTATTACCAACACAGAGACCTCGGATAAGAAGCACTACTCTTACCCTTTTGCTTCTACGTCTCAAGACTGTACTCTGGATTCATATCCAGTACACATCGAATTATTTAGAGCCGCAGACTGTCCATTTATAAAACCATACAGTGAAGGGCACCTTCTGTAGATCGACCTTTAATATTGACTAGGATTCCTCTGATCCACAGTACTCAAGATGATGGCAGTGTTCAATTAGCTCCGAGTCTTGGTAGCTTTGTAAGAGTGTTATATGCCAGGTTAGCCTAGCTATCGAAGGTGGTATTTCCGATTCTGGTTCTTTTGGCTGCTGGAATCGGTGGAGTATTTCCCTCGGATTTAGAAAGGCCCAGAACATGTACCATGTATTCAACTTGTTGTAAGACTTTCTTGCAGCACCTCCATTTAGCTGAAATTAGTTGAATGGATCCACTAGATTTCAAGGAAACTTCATCCGGAAGTATGCTTAATGTCTTTCGCACAGAGTTTCCATATTTAAGCCCATTACGCAGAACAGTTCTTCTTGTTCTTTTTTTTCATCGTAGTCAAAGATTGTTGGAATAGTCCTCATGATTATTACTTTCTCAGCTCTTTCAGGAACGATATTCGGAGAGGCAATTTATACTTTTTTAATATTTGTAGTCGACTCTGAGAAAGACAGTCATCCGCAGCACGACTCGATATGCTGAAAGAAGGCATACATAAAACTGAAAATCAGCAGAAGTCTAGAATAAGTAATCCAGCACCCAAGATCCTCTGAGCCATACATCCATAAACTTTTACTCTTCCACCTTGGATAAGGGATTTTACAACAGATTTACTCCCCTCGTTGCTTTCTCTGGCCAAACAGTCTGAAAGATTATGCGGAGTCCAAATAAGTGTCTCTGGACTCCTGCAGTCGACTGAGGTAACCACCATCTTCATGGAGCTATGTGCAAAGAGATCTTTCAGAGACTTTTCCCTAAGAGCCCCAAGCTAGCTCAGCAATAAATTAGCTGACTTAACACACTCCAAAAATGTTTCATTTGTATAGCATGCACTCTCCTTCACTGCCCGAGTAAAGAAACGTCTTTAGATTCCAAAAACCAATCTTATTCTGTGTACCATAGCCCACCAATCCTGTCGAAGTCGGTTTCGAAAGTAATATTTTTTTCGGCAGAAAAGGACATGAGGCAAAAAAACAGTTTCAAGCAGTACCAATCCGGAATAGAAGATCATGACGCCTATGTACTACCGAGTCGACTCCGGATCGTGCTTTAATTTCAAAGCTGCTGCATTGTCTTTGAAGTCCTCAAACACATCGCCAATACAAGTCATTAATTCAAGTCTTAACATTGGTTTCTCTAGGATCACATGAAAACTCCACCGGAACTTCTGCAAAATTATCACAACAACTAGCACCTTTAACAAAGCAATAACTCAGAGTCAGTTCCAACATCTGCAGTCTATGTAAAGTAACCTCTTAAGTATATTCATAAACTGCATCCTTTCACACGCATCTCACCACCTCACCAAGACAAACTCCTTATGCCAAAGATTTATATTTATAACTACTCGCAGGAGGCCAAACCTTACAAGTCAAGTTAGCAGATCCACCTATTTCACTTGCAGTCGTCAATAAATTGCCATTATGCCAATGGGCTACATTGGATACAACACCACTTCGGAGGAGTGCGGACCTAGCACCGGAAACATCCATTATTGGCGATGTCCACTCGGTCGATGGCTTACAACATTTAGTGGTATCCTCAACAAGCCACATTTACCACGTGTGTGGAGTATGTCCATGCATTGAGTAGCTGAGTAGCGTTTGGACATTTGGTAGTTGGACGGTACCACCTCTTGACAACATCTAGAGTTGCCCTACATTACCAGTAACCAACTTCCAGATGGTAAGCGGAGGGGGAAAACTTTTCTTTCTTTTTTTTGCAGCATTTGATTTGTTTTGATGTCATGATCCTCTTTGTCCTACTCTCGTGATTTTCTTCTTTTTCTTCGTGTGCACTCCTTGTTCTTGGTTATAACATAATTTTACTTTCAACCACCGTACCCATACTGAGGAACTTTGGATGGTCATTTTTCTCCGACGTCCTTGGAAAGAAGGAAATCCTTGCTTCCGGCTGTGCCACAAACATTCCTTAACTATTATTTCTTTTCGCCCGGATTTCGGTAGGCGTCCATTCTCGTTCTGGTGTATGAGTAGCACATTCTCATTCATGGTCAGCGGCCGGACTTATCTATATGCATATGTATATACATGGTTATGTTGAGGAGGATGCTCGAGGGGAGCAAAAAAAAAGGATAAATGTACGCCAAGATATTGTCACAAATGGAGGAGTAAATAAATTGCTTTCGGATCAGTTACATAAGCCTGATATATGGTTTTCGGGCACTCAACACAGAGAGCAGAGGATTCTCTTTGCTTCTGTAGAGGGTAGAGGGAAACAGTCTACGTCTGGAGGTGAAGGATATTTATTTGCGGCCCCCGATTTGCTTTGCCACAAAAAATGTTTGCGAAATGTGGCAAAAATATTAGTCGGACGCGTTTGTGTTTCCTTTCGCCCTTCCGAAGGAGGAAATCGAATTTACAGAGATAATCAATGGCGGCGATGAGGCGTGCCATTTAAATGGGTAAGTTATGATTCAATTAGACACCCGAGTGGGGGATCGAGGCGGAACATTTCACTTGTGTTGGGAAATTTTTATTGCTTACGGGGTATTTAAAAGGCAGTAAATCGATTTATGGACTTCTAAGTGCGCTAATGGGCGTTTTAATGTCTCCTTGAGTTCTTTAAGGCGACATTAGGCAATTGATTGGAAAGGTATACGACTTTTTTCCATCTTTTTTCAGGCACTTCAATTGTTGCTCGTTAAGTTTGTTTATTGATTTTTCGATTGATCATTTAAAAAAGATTGTCACCTATGGTCAAGTTTTTTCAAAAAAAGGGATCAAGATGAGTTCGGTTCATTATAGTGCCTTGAGTTTTTGTTTTTTTATAGCCTAGCTACATGATCTTTGGCTTCTTTGGACTTTTGAGTAGATTTGATGGCAGAATCGTCCTTCCTTCCACTTCCAAAGAAATATCAACACAAAAAAAACCAAGCTCCTTATGACAATTTAAATCAAGGCTAGATTTGTAAGCTTCGAGCCAAAAATTCTTCGTAAGATATTCGGTCCCGTGTGCATTGACAGGTTATGGAGGAGGAGGTTCAACGACGAATTATATGAGCTGTACAGCGATATCGACCTAGTCGAAAAACTACGCATTGGTCGTTTAAGATGGCTAGGACATGTAGAGCGAATGGACACCAACGCTCCGGCCTGAAGAGTCTTCGAATCCAACCCGGAGGGACAACGCAGAAGAGGAAGACCTCGCCTAAGGTGATGCGCACAAGTAGAAGGGGATCTCAACCAACTTGGAGTGAGTAACTGAATTGGTAAGCTAAGGACCAGGCTAATCGGAGAAGCTTGTTCGTTGAGGCCCAGGTTCACCCCGAACTGTAGCACCACCTAAGTAAGTAAGTAGATTTGTAAGCTCATTCCCTACAGAAAAAATAGTCGATGAAGCCAAAGATCTCAATCAACTTAGGCTTCTAGCTATTCAGATACGGCTCAGTCCACTTGAGTCAAAAATGTTTCAAACCACGGATTTGTTGATCAAAGGTCGCATGCTGCGTTACGCGTATTTCCATGTGTTCAACAGAAGACAACGCAGTCTTTTCTTTTGAACCCGTGTAACCTATTAAAATTAAATAAATTAAATTAACTTTTACTTATTATAGACTTACCCAAGTCCAATGTAAAAGATTCAAAACAAATAAATGAAATGAAATGATTTTACGCCGTTTGGCCTTGAATAACTACAGGTTCGTAAGCAAGTGGAGAAACATGGGATAAGCCTAGGTCTTTAAATCCGTCCGGCGAAATTAAAGATAAGTCTTGAACTGGACAGATTTCCTTATTCAGAAATCGCTTGCCATCATGCGTTATCTGGTTCTAGCCATAGCTGAACAGCTGCAGATAAAAAGTGCAAAAGTTTCTTTCTAGCCTAAGTCTTGGCAACTAGGACAGTGGCTGTTGAAAGGGAAGTAGTCAGTAATCCATACTGCCTGCTGTGAATCTAACGCATTCTGTTTATTGATGATCTAGTTCTTGGCAAGTTGTACGTTGTAGGCCAAAGGTTTCTGCTTCATCTGCAGTTGGTTTTTAGGCGATTTAGGCAGGTAAGTTATTTATCTACCATCTTCGAAGCAGGTTTTCTATTTTCTTTTTCCATTCTTTTTTTGTGCGACCTCATATCTGCCACTTTCTTAAACACGCGAACGAATCGTGCAGGATTCTTGGCAATCCGTTGCACTGTATGAGCAAAAGCTTCGTGAAGACCGCATTTCTCAATATTAGTGACATCTTAAACTGACAAAAACTCTCAGCGTCCCGTCCGTCACTCGGTCATATTAAACTTCTGTATTCCTATAAGACGATCGAAGAAGAGAACTCCTCGGCCACGAACAACCTACCTTTATCCAATCACCTTTTGTTTTTAGACTTCTGTAACATGCTTTGTGTAAAGTAGAGTCGAAGCTTTCTTTAATATGTGAATACACAGACGAAATGAAATGCTCTTCTACTTCCAGTGTTTGCTCTACAGATTCCATTAGCCTAGGATCTGTCCGCTCGGCACGTACATACATACATATTCTTGATCTTCTCCATCATCTTCACTGAAGATTCTTCAGTAAGAGTGAAATAAGACGACTAATAGGTCTGCACGCTTTTGATTGATTTTCGTCCGATTGATTGTTCTCCTCGCACTAAAATCGGTTCTGTCACTTTTCAACTGAAGTCCTGTCGTGTGACCCACTCTCTGGAAAATCCAAGGAAAACTATCAGCATTAACTTAAGTGTCGACTTCACTTTGCCACGGCTTAAGTAAAAGTAAAAATAACTTCTTCAAGAACAATGCATTACACTGGAACTCCTCACCCCCACCTCAAACAACCCCTTTCGCTACTCAATACACCGTCACTTTTCAGCCAAATTGGCAGATTCATTCACAAAATGATTATCGATCAGCCCCGACGCTACAGCAGCGCAATGGCAACTGTTGAAGCAGTCATATGTCTTCGTAGTATAATGTATGCGAGTGTGAATAATATCAATCAATCTCAGTGGCAAAGCCTTTATCCTTTCCATACCCTGCGGGGCGAAGACGGCAGACGCACTCTACTCCTCGTGAATGAAGACGAACCGAGAAAGTCAAGTATAGGTATTTATTTTCATTCCGAGGACTTGCTTCGGCAAAGAAGTACTTCGCCTTTTATGCGATGAAGCTTTTATTCCCGTGTCACAGGGTACAATCGATTCCCCTTTTCGGGGGAAAACATAAGCATAAAGGATATGTACCCTGTGTAACCATGCACACCAAGTCAGACGAACAGGAAGGACGTATATTTCTCAGTTGGGAATTTAAGAAATCTTCAGGGATTCAATTGAAAGCAAAAGAAACGAGCAAAAAAGAAAACAAAACTGAATCCTTCCATAACTCCGTCACCGTTGTGTCGTGCAGAGGCAACGAGGTTCAACATTCCAACACTGGATACGTACATCGGTACATCCTCATCTGCATGCTGAAGGATTTTATTGATTTATTTCCGTGTGGCAAATATAAATGCATTCAGTCGACACAAAAGTTTGAAATTTTCTTCTTCATCTGACACGGCACACACACACATTGACACGTAGATATGAATTCTCGGCAGGAACTCAGAGAAATACAAATTACTTGTGTTTTGAAATTTTATTCAATTGCATTCCGTTCTAATCGAATCGAAAACAATTATTTTTTGATCCTCCAAGGAGCTAGTGTTTGAGCGCCGGTGTTGTGAATTTTCGATTCTTCGATTATTACTTCCGGCAATGGGGAAGGACCTAGGACCAAGGACCAAATGAATGACATAACAATGGCCAACTTGTGTCTGGCAATCATTTCTCTGGAGAAATTTCCCGAAATGTTTTCGCTCCTTTCTGGCCCGAAGCTCTCTCTATACACACACATGAACAGCTCAAACCCTTTGCAATCATCGAATTGTGTATCCCGTTGATGTGAGCTCTGCGAAGGTGCATACAGCAACTTGGTCCTTTGCTCGTTTGCTTTACTTATCCTTGCTGTTGTTCATGGTGTAAGGGGAATTGAACTAGCATTTTTATGTACGCTTTAAATTGGGCAAATAATCATATGAATGCTGGTCGATAAGCATTCTGCGATATTGGCTTGCAAAAGTCAATTCGCTGCTTGGGACACAAGGATAATGCGCTCGAGTGTAATGCTTGCAATTTTACAAATTTTTATTCGCCAATCGTATTGTCGGTGGACCGTATCGTTTGTGTTTGAAGCGAATTGGTTCATTAAGACGGTTTTCCTAAATCGCTACAGATTCTGTGATGAGACCAGTGAGACTCCAAACACATTCTAGAGTCTTGTGGGGCATTGACCCACAAAAGAATGAAATATTTGGACAGATAAGGATATATGTACCAAATAAAGACGCATTTCTGATTCCTAAGGGAAAGTGGGCTAGAGAAGGTGCTCTAGAGTAGAATATTTTGGCCGAGAAGGTATAACGCAAGGAGAACTCTGACGATCGAACAAACCTCTCCAAGGTACTACTATACCCTCATGCAATAATTCAGTCCTCAAAATTGACACGAGAAGTTTTTACTCCGATTAAGGAAGTAACTATCATCAAAAGTAGTAGTGCTAGTAGTTGCATCGATTCTAGAAAGGTCGTGCTTCTGGTATTGACTTCTGAATTTCTCACCGTCTCCTCTAGAATGAATGACAGTTTTCTTTGTATTTGATGGCGTTGCAACCGAAGTCAAATATCTAAGACTTATTCTAGTCAGGAAGCTTTTGTGAAGAGAAAATATTCCTGAACGCGTTAGTAAGTCTCTAGTAGCCCTTTATTTTGACAAAAAAATATCAGATGCTGCGAATTTCTTAACGAGATCGCTAACATCTGTTGGGTTCCAGGTCACAGCGAGATTCCAAGGAACTGTGTGTCTGATGAATTAGCAATACAAGGCTCTCTAGGTACAAACAGTTTGACAATGTCAAACCTGATTAACATCGATGTTATTTCGAAAGCAAATCACGGATAACATCATCACTTTTGTAATAATACTGAGCTACTTTGACCTGTCCTCAATCCCAAAAGATGGAAACCTTCAATTCAATCAAAAAGTCTGACAGTCCATGCAAAAATCGTATGCAAATTTGTGGGCAGTACTTTATGCATAGACTTCATGACGTTGATAGACCATTCTCATCCTACTTTCCCAGCAAGGATGAATGGCAAGCTAATCAGGTATTGAATAACGACACAACAACTTCGGATGGATCCAAAATGGACACAGGCATGGGTGCTGGATACTTCTCCGAGACTCTTGCGCTGTCCGGATTGATCAGACTCCCAGACTGCACTAGTGTCTTTCAAGCGGAGGTCCTGACAGTGACAATGGCTGCTCAACCTGTTGAATTGAAGACACTACCACAAGATGATATTACCTTTTTCATCGACAGCCAGGCGGCAATAAGAGCGATTACTGCCACAGAAGTAAAATCGAAGCTTGTAAGTCGCTGTCGCGAAAAGCAACGGGCTCTTGGCAGGCAACACAATGTAAGACACTGCTGAGTCCCTAGCCGCAAAGGGTTGCCTGGAAACGAGACAGCCGATGAGCTGGCAACAGAAGGATCTTCATTAGACCCTGATCAAGCCGACACCACCGCTAAAACCCCACCCTGTAACCTCAAACAGAAAGTTAGGAGCAAAATTCAAAAGACTTAGCTACTTACTTATCAGGCCAGCGACCCGCTTTTCATCCTTCACGGTCGCGGGCACGCTGCTTCCAGTTTACTAGACCAAGGTTTCTGCCGTCGGCGATCGGTCTTCCTTTTCTTCGTGAACTAAGTGGCTGGGATTCAAAGATTCTCTTAACTGGAGCATTCTCGTCCATTCGCTCGGTTTTGCCGAGCCATTGCAGTCGACGGATTTTTGCCTTCCAGACTACATCCACATCTTTGTACAGCTCGTAGAGTTCGCGGTCATATCTTCTCCTCCATTCGCCCTCATCGTAGACGTAGAATTTTTCTTTCGAAGGATCGCAGGATCCGCTCCGCTGTCTTACTTATCGTCCAGCATTTAGCTCCATATAGGATGATTTTGGATCTTCGAGTCAGGAGTTTGGACCCTAGTTGTTTGGACAAACCGAAGTAGCAGCGGTTGCCTGAGATTATCCTTCGTCGAATCTACACTAGGGTATCATTTGTAGAGTTCATATTTGCCACGAAGTAAATAAACTCCTTCACTACCTCAAAATTCAAAAGACTTCAAACGATGCATAGATGGAATGCGCTCGGCTCCTGTCTCATAACTAGAAAATTATGGCCATTCTACAACAACAACAGTGCGACAACCTATATCTCAGCACTTTCAGCAAAATTTCCCTTCCATGCAAGCTTCCTTTCTAGCCCATTTGAGAAATCTAGAAAAATAAACCAGCTGCCTGTTCTACAGTCTCTTTTAAAGCATCATAAACCACACGTTCACTCGCTCTTCTCTATACCACAACCTTCTTAATAAAATTATATCGTTCCGGCAATGAAATGAATAGCCATCCCAAAGGGTTCGGCTTACTTAATACCATTATGTCCTGGCACTTTATAACAACATTTTAGACTCTTCCTCTGCGGCATTCAATATTTACGAAATCCCTCAATTATGCCTTAACTTTTCGTACCTATTCAGCTCTTGAAATCATTGAATTTCCTCCCCTATTGATTAAAATTTCACTAGTCCTCCTCCCCGAACCTACAAGGTCCTGTCGACCGCCTTAAAGATCCCCAACCAAAAAAAAAAAGAGCAAAAATTAAAAACAATGTAATACAACGTACACACCGTTTAAATAATGAGCCATTTCGTTTTTGAATCCATTAAACCCTTTTTCTATTAATTGAAATTAATAGCTAACCATTTTTCATCCATTTAATCCTTAACAATCGACCTCTACACAGAAGGGGGGAATGCAGACCTCCCCCTCTTCAATCGGAAGTTATGGAATGAATTAATTACATAATTAATGAAGAAAGCGTCAAGCAAAATCTCAATCTTTTGTCCTTTGAAATGCTATTAATCTATCTTGGTCTCATCAGATAGTGCTTGGAAAATCGATAGTTTTTCTTAAATCCCACCATGCCAAGGACGACCTAGGGGAGGCCTTGGGTTTTGCCTAATAATAAACAAGCCAGCTACCATTTATTTCAATCTTCTTTGACTTAACTGGTTGGCGGTGAGTTGTAAACCGCATTTACCTACCGTAGTGGCAATGGCATCCTTTTTTAAATGCAAGGATGCCAATGCACGGGGTAACGGAGGTTCCGGTTGGTTATGTTTATTTATGATAAATCGTATTCCTGCTACTACGAGCAACCAAATTTCGTTATCCTTTGGTCAAATTCTGATATAACGTCGACAACGAACTGCACAGCGATTCATCTGACGACGACGACGGACGAGGCGAGTTTTTGCGTTGAATTCGCCGTACAAATGAATACATTAAAATTCAAAAAGGAAATATTTAACCAACCATGAGCTTTGGAGTTGACAGTCCGTAGGAAATGACTGGAGCCGCTTTCTCTTGAAGATTTCTTATCCTCATCTAGGACCAAGCATCCAACCAACACTATTACCACATGCAAACAATAGCTTAGATGGCATAGAATCGTCATCATCATCATCGTCGTCGTTGTCGGTTGTAGGTTGTAGCCGTTGTAGCCGACAAAAGGACCCCGGGGGGACCCCCGGTTACTGCTGATGAAAAACGAAGCGTATCCTTGTGCCTATGTGTTCATTCATCAGCCATGAATTTGTTGTGGAGTATTTCCGGTGTAATATGTCCTCTTTTCTCTTGCTCTATGTATATTACCAGCTTTCTTAAGGAACAATATCGTTGTCCTTCGTTGCTCCCGCTTGTGTACACTTGTGTATTTGCTTAAAGAAACGACACACAATGTTGCAATTCAATCTGTTGCGGCACAGAATCATCGTCATCATCGTCGTCGTCGTCGTCGTCAGGACTCTGTGCTTCCTGTGCACGCACGCACACACTATATCAGCACAGTATAGAGGAAGATGGAATATCATTCCTTCAGCAGGATAATGACTGCTGGATATGGAAGTGGAAGTGGAAGCATGTCAAATACATTATGAGGGACGTGCTGCCACACACCATTAAAGAGACAAGAAACGGAACAAAATTACATTTTACAATAACTATGCCCGTGGCCATGCTGTGTGCTGTGCAAGTGTGTTTACCAAAGTTGTAAGCGCGTGCGTGTATGCGTGTCAGGATAATACGGATATAACATGAAGACACAATATCCGAAAAGAAATTAGTAGCTGGATTGCTTCGATGGCTTGGGTGCGCTCAGTGTCCCACCCCCTCCTTTTCAAGTTTTTGACTTTTCCTCAAGTTTCGACCAACGAATTTACTCCTGCCTCTGTCAGAGAAGTTCCTACCGTATATACTCCCTTATAAAAGAGGAAGAAATTTAAGAAAATGTTTTATTTTAATTTCTGAGGATGAGTAAACAAGATGCCAACCTTGATTATGACAGGCGCCGTATAGATGTCAATTAAGGTTTTGTGCCATGTTTGTTTTGACGTGACGAAAATGTTTTTTCCTTGTCGTGTTGTTGCTCAACGTTCCGTTTTTTTTTTTAGTTTTTCCAGCTTAAGTCGGTTGTACATATGTATGTACATATGTTGGAGAATGTTTTTTTGTTGTGCGTTTGAAAAGAGAAGAAATATGTATGAAATGTGAGATGTGATTGTCAGTTTTAATTATATTTCACGTGACAGTTGGGACGACGGTAACATGGGGCATGGTTAGTGGGTTTATTTCGTACACAAATTCGCCATTTGTTGAGTTAAATGTGTTCAGACGATTCCATATGTGAGTGCTGTCAGATTTAATGGGCCGGAGTGTTTTTTTTTTTTTTTCTAGACGGGTACAGCTAAGACCGCACTGCTTGGTATGAATGTTTAAACGAAAATATCTGTCACAACTCGTCCAAATCTGTGTCAGACTGTATATATATTTAAAAAAAAAATGCTAACTTTAGTTTAAGGTCAACTTTAAGAGTTCAGATATAGTGAAAGCTGACAATCTGCAGACACATCAAACACGAATCAACAAACAAAAGAGGAAACATACTTCCAGAAGCTGTTTCTTAATTGCCCATTCAGGAGAAAGAACCTCGATAGCATCTCTGAATAACGCACAGTGACCACTTAGCAATAGTGTGTGACCTTTTCTATGGAAATTCGTCTGCGAGACGAGCATCAACAAGAAAAGCACATAAGAAGGGCAGGCAACACTGGAAGAAAATACATAGGTCTATTCTGTTAGATATTTAGGAAACTATAGCAGTTTATCATTCACCATCACCTTTGTTGGGTGCCTGGACATAATGACATCCGTGGTAACTGCAAAGCCGACGAACTTGCCAGATCTGGTACGACCCTAGTGACTCATTCTCATACCAAATGCCTGGGTATACCTAACAGTACAGTGAAACTAATTATCACACAAAATATAAACAGAGAAATTAACTCCAGGTGGAAAGGCGGTCATACGTGTCATTCCACCAGACTTATATGGCCTGTAATTGACGATCATAAGTCAAGGGAGATTATTACTTTCAACAGAACACAAATTAGCACCATTATGGGTGTCATCACAGGCCACTGCCTATTAGGACAATACACCAGAAGATTAGGGGCTCTCTTCATTGATGTTTGCAGAAGCTATTGCATAGCTGCCATTGTCCAGCGCTCTCCCACAGCAGAAGAAGATTTCTTGTGCACTATCGCTTCAGTGACAACAGTGACCTAAATCAAATCCCCCTAAGGAAGATCCTCTCATTTATTAACAACTCTAAATGGTTTTACGGGTAGAATTCTCCTGCAGGGAGTTCTATAGGCATCACAACGGGCTCTGAGCCTAAGTGCGTCCCATGGGACGCCTGTCCACATAACCTACCCTACAGCGTTCAGAGGTCCAACGGCAAACAAGTCAATCCAACTTTCAACATTATATGGTGTGTTTTTATCTGTCCATTGCCACAAAAGATCATGTTAGCGATCTAGTGGAGGAGATGGTTTGTTACTTTTTGTTCGTGTGAGCGCCCTTTTCTTCTGTCTAGCTTGGTTCGTCTTTGGTAGGCAATGTGAATCGATACTTTCCTTAACAGCACCGAGTGGAGTGTATTTACACTCTCTCTGCAAGTAAGCTTTCAAGGGCTGATCTGCGCCTGACTAGTTTATCGGATTCCCCATTTCTGGCTATGCCCCTATGGCCTTGGACCCAGAATAAGATGCTAGAGAATCGCCATGCCAGAGACCCGACTCTGTTCCACTACTTCAAAGAAAATGATTGCCAAAATCATCATAGAACTTAATCCTTGAGAGTTTATTACAACACAGTGATGACTTCACACCTCATGCAGTTTTCCTTAGGTAATTGGGAAAGACTCCCAAACCAACCCCGTGGTGTTGGAAATCTCTTGTGATAATGAATCCGGGATGTTACTGTGAGTGGCCGACCGGCTAAGCACTTAAGTACCCATTGTTCTATGTTTGTCTTCCAGCTAGTCCCTTCGTGGAAAGTGCCCAGATGATTGACGCTAAATGCGGTAGAGTGCTGTACTGTCCATCCAATCGTGGTTAAGAATTGTTAGATACTTTTCCGTTTTTGTTGTGTCAATTCTGGTGTTTCAGGGTTGACACTGAAGCCCACGTACTTACATCTCCCAGGACATATCATGAAGGAAAATGTTGCTTATTCCAGAACCACGACATGCCCAGTCAACTTAATCCCTTCTCCGTATAAACTCACCAAAACAGTGTCGCATTCAGTTTGAAATCGACTTTAAAGAGATTTAGGCTACTGTTAAGTCCATAACCTCCCATTTTCTATTGCACTTCTTCATCATTTAACGGTCAAATCTGTGCCTAGACCCTCTCTCTATTTAATTTATCAACAAGTTAACTGATGATTGTATATTTATCGCATCTCAAAACCATTCCTAGGCAACGTCACTCCCCTTCCACCAGCTGGCTTAAGTAAGCCACCCCACTCCGCACCCTTTACCCCATCATAATTCTTTTAACCAAATCCACTTAAGTTCAGTCACTTTATTTCGAGATTATTATTTCCTCTACTTCTAGTACATTCTTCATCGCATAGCTTGTACTTCCTGCATCTGGGCCCTTCATTAAGCCCACCTCAAAGAAAAGGACTTTCCGGGCGGCACTGCTCGGCGTTCCCCTCTCACATTAATTGCAAAATTATCCTAATGGCTACGAATTAAAAATTCCTTTGATTCTCAGCTCCTCCATCCATAATTCATTGTGGGCGGTCGGGCAGACCTCCATATTCCGCTGTGTGTGCGGCTAGTCCGCTCCCTTCACCCAAACTGTACTGTAGTCATTTGTTTGCCTCAAAATTCACATATAGTCTATTTACAAGGCAAGGGACTGAAGGACGGTGTTTCGAAACACCGAAGGAGTGCATAAAACCACTCCAACAACCAAACAGACACACAAATACAAGTAGCATGGTAGCTTTCAAAGTTGGCTTTCGCTACAAAAAATAAAAATAAAAAGGACTCGGATCTGGCGTTTAAAGTCTTTTGGGAACTTCCGTCATAAACGCTGGGTGGCGGGGGCCATGGTGGCAGTGTTTCACAGACGATGGGATGAGGAATGGCCGACCCCGACGCAGTATGCCATGGCTGTGGCGTGTTCCCAGCTTGTGCATTCGTTCGCTTTTATGGAGGCAGATTTATTATTTGAAGATTTTTAGGACGGTTTTATACCCGTTCTCCAAGTGCCAATAAATTTTCGCATTCATCCGAAGAGAATATACTGCTTGGCCAGTGGGGTGGGGGCGTTAGAACGGAATGAATAGACGTTACTTTTCCAATTGGCCGTTTGTCTGTTGTGGCCACCACTTTGTGATTGTTTGCAACAAAACGGCGGCGATGGTGGTGGTGGTGACGATCCAAGAGAGTTCGAAGGGCTGCCTTGGTATTGCGTGGTAACGACGCAATTATGCTGGTGTATATTGCCCATTCTATGTTTAAACCAATTGGCCAATTGCTGCTGCTGCTGGACGCACTCGTTATTCTGTGTTTTGGACGTACTATGGGGGGGGAGTGGACCAGCTCGGTTGGGGCTTTTATTGCCATTTATTGCCGCATCAATTCTTGTTTTCGTGGCAATAGAAATATTATTGTAAAGGATTGCTCTTGGATGAGTTTATTGCGTACTCTTCAAGTGGAAGGAATCGAATCGACCAGCGACTACGGCGACAATAGGGACGAGCATCGGAAAGTGCAGATTTAATGTCTTTTATTGGCAATTGGAGATCTACGAGAACAAGTATATATGGACGATGGACGCCCATTGTGTGAAATTTTGATGCTCTTTTGCTGGCGTGGCGGGGGGAGCAATTAAATTCAGTGTTTCGTCGATATACTTGATTATCAATTTTGCGAACTTAATTTTTTTGTTTACTTACCCATGAAAATGGCGTTTGTTTATCGGTTGGCTGAAGATTGAAATATTTTCGAATGGAAGTATGAGAAAAGCGATTAATGTTGACTGTGATCGTTGTGAACATCAAGCTTTATATGTTTAAGTAGGCGAGTTTTGTCGTTTAACGTAGATTACAACAGACCTTGCAACAATTTTGCTGACGATTGTTTCCAACGATTGTTTAGAGAGTGAGTTTGGCTCGCAGAAAATCATCTACAGCAAGCGAGGTTCATTGTTTATGACTTTCAGTGGTGCTGAGTCTGGATTAAACATGTTAAATCTTCACACCATGTATGTCCGATGTTTAACCAACACCAGCAAGAAATTCTTCGCCCAATTAAGAAGTATACAGAGTTACATATCAAGAAAGTAATGAACAACAAGGCCGCCGGGGTCGAAAGCTTACAAGTGAAACGATGTTTTAATAGGGAGATTGCACCATATCACCAAACAAGTTTGATTGGATGGAAGCTGGAGTACCAGTTCTATATTTAAAAGGCCAGCCTTCGCGTACAAGGCCAAAAGACGCACAAAAAGTAGTACGTTGGGCTTCAAGGCGGAAGCCACAATCAAACAGAGAACTACAAACGAGTGCACGTAGAGACGTAACTTAACATCTACAAATGACAACTTAGCAGAGCTCCGATGACGTCTGATCCTATGAACCACTACGATAACTGGGTTCAAAACTCCTAACTTAAAAGACGAAAGTGATACTATCTGGCTCCGAGTACTAGACGATAAGAAAGAAAGAAAGAGATACTGAATTTTTTTGTCGAGTATTTCGCTCTGCAACACTCATGCTACGGAGTTGCTAGCTGTATTCGAATTTTCACGAATGGCTTCAAGTACCTCGCTAAATTCTCTATGTCTTGTCAGAAATCAGTGATTAACTTTCTAGTCCTTAGTCTGCGTTTGTCAAGGCTTGTCTAGTGTTTTAGTGAACATAACCCTAGGTAGCATACTACTCTAGCTGACTTCCAGAAGAAATTTGAGAAATGTTTGCCTTAGCTTTAAGGACTTTTTACTACTTACTTAGCATTCTAGCCAGACACATTATCTCTGGAACTGTCCAAATTGCTCCTGCAATGGACTGCAGATCTTTGGCACTGCTCAAATGACGGAAAACATTGCGGTAGGCTTTTATTTAATTTTATCCTAGTGGAAGTGTTCGAATTTTCATTTCAAATGCGACTACACAGAAAGAAAGAGTGCGCTTTAAAATCAAAACTTGACATTTTTAAATTAAATATTGAAGAATTCAAAGCGTTTCACGATTCAAATTCTCATATTTAACGTTATGTGAATAAATTTTAAAGTATACACTTTTATTTTAAAAATATTACTTTAGTTTTAAACGTGTTCACTTTAAAAACAATTTTAAATTCAAATGAGTTGAAGGTGACAAAAGTAGTGAAGATGACAAAAGAACATCTTAACTTACCAATACAGTCGAACCCGCTTATTTGAAACTCGTTTAATTGAAAAACCCGCTTAAATGAAAAATTTAATCTTTCCCTGCGTATTTTTTCACAAATTGCATACAATTTACTCCGCTTAATTGAAACCCGCTTAAGTAAAAAACTCGGTTAACAGAAAAAAAATCCTTCAAAAATGTATAACTCTTCATAGAAAAAGCTCCGCTTAAATGAAAAAATAAAAATGTATCACAAAAAAAGAAAAAAAAAGGGAGGATTTTATAAATTTTGTTATGTTTTGTTTATTTTTATTTCACAAATAAATGGATTAATTTTCTTTCGTTAACTGGTTTCACTTGTTCGTGTTTGTTGACAAGACATTCCAGGTTTGCACAAGTGAAATATTTTTCTGTTATCCAAAGTCCGTTTAAATGGAATTTTTTTCAATTATCCGAGGTCCGCTTAAATGAAAAACCCGGTTAATTGAAATTTAAACTTGGATTTTTCCTCATTTCATTTAAGCGGGTTCGACTGTACTTTTGGGCATTTTGGCTTAGGCCAATATTTCTCTTGAATGTGGATTCCAGATGTACAAATCGTAGTATTTCCAAAGTTTGCCTTTGAACATGTCCCGCTTACTTTTAAGGAGATGATCTTTCTTAGATTAAAGTCAAGATGAATCTAAAAGAAAAGTAAATAAATTTCTATCAAAGATGAGGACAATGGAAATGGCATTAGTACCAGAAGAGTTGGTCTAGAATCTTTGAATTTTGGCCATTCCATTAGTTTTAAATACTGAAATGGTGTCACGTTCTTGAAGAATCTTCTTGGTTTTTTTTTTTTAAATTCATATATCGCTTTACTTCTACTTACGATGTAAACACTTCGACACTCACTTTAACAATAACGAATATACTCGAACACTTTATAATTTACCTCTTTAAATTCAAAAGTATACCCTAAATATTAAAATCTAAAATCCAAAGTCATTCCTTTCAATTTTAAAGCTATCACTTTATATTTTAAAGTGTACACTTTTAAATATAACGGTTTTGATTTTGTTTAAAAATAGTAGCATGCTTTGAAATTTAATTTTCAAATTTTATAACCATAAGTCGAGGACTTTGAAATTAAAAGTTTTTACATTAATATTCGACTACAACATTTTACATTGTTAGGTTAGGTAGGTGTGGCAGGCTGCAATTGCAACCTCACTTAGACCAGATAAGGTCCATTGTGTTACCACCAGGATCTGTATTTCGCCAGGAATACTACCCGCAGAACCAGCGGGAGCTTACTATGAAGCGCTGGAGACTGCCTATGCTGATATCAGCCAGTTCACTAAGGTTGTTGAAGAAGCTTGCTCCTAAGTATGCTCTTCTCCGAGCTGAAAGGACCGGGCATGTACAGAGAAGGTGGAGGATCGTCTCCTCCTCCTCCTCATCCATGCAGCTTCTGCAGAAGTCGTTATAAAGGAGGCCCAGCCTATAGGCATGCTTGCCAATGGTGCAGTGTCTTGTAATGACACCCACTATGGTGCTAATTAGCAATCTATTCCGTCTGAGACTACATTGTTGTTGTTTACATTGTTAAAAATCATTCTATCACCGCTTAAACACATTTCCTTTTTTAATATTTTTCTATGATTGTGAAGACTACATTTTGGGAATTTTCCGTAATTCTATCCTGTTGCCGTCAACAGGATTCCAAAGTGGAGTAGAGAACAACAAAAAAAAGCAACAATTCAAGGTGCAAATGAGAGTTCGGTCCTGGATTGTTTCAATAAATGATTACAAAGTAAAAACTGATGAAATTATTGGTTAATACTATGGTAATAGCTTAACTGAAGGAAACTCTTAAGTAATTTTATGTGTACAATGACAAAACTTTTAAAAGTTTGATTCATTTATTGAAAGTTTAGATATTTGCTTTAAAATTTGGCAAGTCCTTAACCAAATATATCCAAATATTTGTGAACTCGCTTGGATTTTTATTCAAAATTATTTCTATCAAATACCTATGTAGATACAGTTTGTGTTATCAAAAGTCCAAACCTAACTTCCTTACTAACTTACATGCATGTACATTAAATATAATTTTAATAACGTAATGAACAAATATGTCAGGTTTCTTAAAAATTGTCCAAGTGCTTATTCATTTTTATTTATTTAGTTATTTTATTTTTTAATAATTTAAAATTATCTTGTGATCTATAAATTTACTGAACTCTGAACTTATGACAAATGAATTGAATATTTTTTGAAAAAGATTCTAAATAATTTTTTAAATGGCTTAAATTGAAATAATATTCAAAAGTGTTCACTTTGAATTTTAAGTGAAATATTTTCAATCATTTTTGAAGTGTACATGAAAGTAGTTGGAAGTTTTAATTTTTGATTTTAAGCCAAACATTTTAAAATTGTTTTAAAAGTTTACTTTTAATTTTAAGTTGAACATGAAACAACGTTAAGCATGTTCATTTTTTAATTGAAAGTGATTCTTTTTCATTTTAAAGTTAACACGTTTAAATATGATTTATATGTGACCATATTTAAATAAAAAGTTTCCACTTCTGAATTAAAATCGTTTGTTTTGAAATCTAATTATTTAAAGCGTTCACTTTTGAAACAAAAGTTTTCAAAAACGGTTCACTTTCATACATGAACACTTTTAATTTTAAAGTCATTTGAACCGGAGTTTAAGTACACTGAAAACGAATCACTTCTTACATCATTTGTCAATCTATGTATGTGCTACCGAAATGAAAAATAAATAAATTCCCAACATGTGGAACATTAAGCTTTTGAGCACCACTATGTGCATCATGCCATTATCCTCATCCAGCAAATGTGTATTTTCCCCAACCATAAGCTCTTATATTTCTACAACTTCAATCGAATAAAAAAAAAAACGGTTCCCTACCGATCCCTTCTCATCACTCATTAATTGAAAAGCATCAAAGGATTGCATTGCTCCTACCCACCATAGCCACTATCATCATCATCACCATCATCATCATCAAGAACAGGAGCAACAGTAACTGAAACGAATCGAATATCCCACAATTCGACGTACACAACAAAACTTCCATTTGTTACCACCCACCCAGCCACCGTGTGCGTACTATCATAATCCCTACAAGCAACTTGAATGGGGTTCAGCCCAAGCGATGATAATCCTTAAAGCTGATAAGACTTTTTCTAGAGAAGATGAAACATCGAAGCACTTGTGCCGCCACCCACATCATTTCGATTTTCACATCCAATCCAACTCTGCTTGCACGAGTTGAAGGCGAATGAGTAAACAGATCAGCGCACAATGCAACCTCTTTTTCCAAAGGATACCGCAGCATACACGAACGAACAACAAGCGTGCTGCTTGTGTGTGCTTATCGTGCTACGTACAAGTTGAGAACTTGGTAAAACTCCAAGCAAGAGTTCATATCTTTTTGATAACCCTTTGGCTATTAAGGTGCATTTCGTGAGAACTCTACCGAGAACCAAATAAAATGATAACACACCATTTTGTGGAGCACAAATGAAATAAGACGAAACGAAACAAGGATTCTTATCGCCTGGCACAGCGTGTTCTTTGTGTGTGTGCGTGTGTGTGTTTCCCACTCTTTCGCATTCATAAATCCATTACTAGATACATCTTTTGCAATCAAGTGGGTCCTTCTCCTTATCCTCTTCAACCCCGAAGAAGAAGAACGAACAAAAAAGCACAAGGATACAATGCAGCAGGAAAATTGCTGGCCGATGTTTACTTACTTGTATGTGTGGCACAGTCTCAACTGAAACACAAATTGTTTACATTTCCTCGATAGATCCTTCTTGGTCACTGATGATGTTGCCGATGATGATGATGATGATGAGGATGATGCACTGGGATCTACCTTCGTGTAGATAACAACAGGGGTGATTTAAAAGTTTTTTTTCTGTATACCGATTGTTTGTTTATTTGTATGTGTGTGTATCTATCCTGCGAACAAAAGAAGAGTACATATAGTACAAACAAAAAATAAACCTCCTCTCCGCCAAGGATTCGAGTGCCTTCAAGGAACCACCGAAGCACCTACCACTCCACCGTCTCTCCCCTCCATGTGGCAAAGCAAATCTAACATGCGATCTGAAAAGGATTTCATGAGTGTGCCTGAGCATGTGTGTGTTATCTGAAATTAAATCTCGGTTGAGAATAAAAAATCTCGTTATTATTGTATGAAAGTGTGACTCCATTTCTCATAATAATCATCATCTTGTGGCCGGGGTTAGGCGCTGCTGTTGGTGATGGTGGTGTCGTTTGAAGCATCTTATATTCTTGTCCTGGCATCGTCCTATCCGCAAACTTGTTGTTTGTCGTATATGAGTTTGCACTAGATTTTTGTGATTTCGTTTATTTCCTTTTTTTCACTTCCGAATGGGTGGGTGGAACATGGAAAGAAAATAGAGGACAAGCATGTCCTCTCATAGTTTTAGTTCTGACGAGCCACTGACATCACATCACACAGAAGACGAGAGCAAGAGAAATGGTGTGTGTAGAATACTACGGCATTCAATTTGAGGTTTTATTGAAAAAGGATGTGACAGGGTTAATTTTTTGCTTTCTTTTTCGGGGGTGGTGCGGTCTATGTATGCAGATTGGTTCTCGGTTTTTTTTTTTGTGAATAATGCCTGAAGGGACAACGAACTTGGTTTAGTTTCAAAAAGATGGATTATATCCTGACATTGAAATTTGGTTTTTTTTTTTGTTAAGGATAGAGCGGGAAGCGAAGTTGATTGGATGGAACTTATGTAAAGCTGCCATTGTTAGCCAACTCCCTCCAAATTCGTTGAAAATACTTATTTACTCTGTTATACCAGTGAGTGCCAGATATCAGGGACTGGTGCTCGATAAGAAACTCAATTAACAGAAGAATTAAAAAAAAAATATTCTGTGGATGTACACAGCTGACCTACAGCAGCCTCGTTTAATGGCAAGCCGCCAGGAAAACCACCAACCTAATGGCCATTGCGAAGGTACAAGCTAGCGTGTATTGACACAACCAATGCGAAGAGAATAAGCAGGACTCGAGGCTATCCTCAACCTGTTTCCGGTAGATATCTTAATACAACTATCAGCGGCCATTAGTGCCAATCTGGCGGCTGGAAATCAAATTCAATGGGTCATTCCACGATTTTTCAGAAATATCTGGGTAATGCTTCAATCACTGATTATACAACGCCATACGTAGATTTGGGAAGACAATTTTTAACCGCCTTTAGAAGCAGGGAAGAATGGAAAAACGGTCAAACACGTTATACGCAATCTATTATCATCTGCATTGACGGATCTAAATTGAACATTGGCGTAGGTGCAGGAATCTTCCCCGAACCGCTGAGATAAAGCAAATATGTTCGCCTTCCGACCTACAGCAGTGTTTTCCAAGCGGAGATCTTAGCAGTGATAGCAGCCACCAGTCAGACTGCGATGAAGGCAATGATATTACCTTTTTCATTGACAGCTAGGCATCAATAAAAGCAATTTCCATCGAATCGAAGCTTGTGAGGTAGGAGAAGAGCTCAGAGTACTCGGAACTCAGCACAAGGTTATGCTCTGCTGGACATGAGGACATACCAGGGAACGAGAATGCTGACGTATTGGCTAGAAGGGGTTCGGCATTAAGTCAACTCCTCGGTGAATATTCCGCCTTGCTCATTGAAGCTCGAAGCAGGGAAAATAGCCCAATGTCCAGGAAAGCAGCGAGTGTAGAGTGCAGTAAGTTGTTCATTACTATTCTCTTTGGAGTTGTGTGACTTTGAATTTTTTGACAGCTGATGCATCAAGCCTTACTATAATTACTGTTTATAACATTTAAAACTTTCTTGTCCACCCTATAGGGTGATGGCGCTAGTAGTCAGCCCTTTAACTTTTTTTTATGTTCATTTGGTCCTTAAAAATCGAATATTCAACTTTTGAATAGAGAATTTAGATTATCTGATTAATTGAAATGTATAGATTATAAATTTTAGGCGCTATTAAGATAAGTTCCTACCTAAAAGGAATTATTTACAATAATAGTGAAAAAAATGTGATTCTGGAGTAGTCAGCCCCTTCAGATCCAGTCGTCAGCCACTTGAGTATCCAGTAGTCAGCCTCAATAAGGGGCTAGTTATAGTTATCATTGAAATGCATCAGTGAAATAATAAAAGTGGATTTAAAGAAAAGTTTTTATCAGAATTAAGTATTCTTTTGAGTAAAAAAAAATTCTATAACTCATTTCGTTCATTTTGATACCAAATAAAGCCAATATTGTTAGCTTAATCTTCCTAAAATCTAAAATCAAAATTTTCAATGATGCATTTTAATGATAGATATAAATGGCCCCTTAGTAAGTCCATATTTGCTATTTATTAGCCATTGTGAAAAGTGTCTAACAAGCCTGTCTTTCAAAATTTAATTATTATTAAAGAATACTCAATAAATAGGTTATTTATAGAAAAATAACTTTTATTTCAATCAAATTGTATTCTACCAATTAATGTAACAAAACAATAACATATTATGTATGTTTTTGGAGCTAGGCAGAAGGAAGTCTCATCGCTGTTAAAAATCCTCGAAGCATCGTCCAACACGTCTGCCGCATCGATTTCCTCCAAATATCCCCTCAGATCCCGGAACCACTTCCTGACCGACTCCTCTGTCACTATGGCCCGTCCTTTTGATAGTCCCTCTGGTGTTCTGAGGGACAATTCAGGGTGACGTTTTAAAAAGCCGTAGTACCACGACTTCCCGGGTAGCTCATGTTCAAAGGGGTTCTTGCGTTTATCGTCACGAATTATTTTTTGTACAGTATTTAAGAGGTCTGTGGGTTTCTAACACATTTTGCCAGATTTATAAGCCAGTTTATAAGAGTCTGTTCCTCCGCGGCCTTGAGAACTGTTTCAGCCCCCATTCTTCTGGGTTTCTCGATGACTCTTCCATGAGTTCGGTCCTGCAACATGCTTCTAGGAATCCCAAATTCCTGGCTTGCCTTTCTTATGGCCCATTTTTCTTCACGTATTTTTTGATAATGCATCTTCCGAGTACTAGTGGAATTGTTTTTTAGTTTTTTGTATGTTGTCTGCCATTTTTTAAGTCCTATAATTTAAAATAATTTTTGAATCGCTTAAGTCTCTCTAATATCGTTTTCCATCATCGATTCATATTTTAATTTTTCAAATCACACGATAACACATTAAATTAGCCTTCAGAATATGTTTACTGATTCATTTTACTGAAAGCTATGCTCGATCCCTAAGACTAAACATAAACGGCTGATATTAGAATGCGTGTCTTCTATAGTAAGCCACCCATTCTGCCTCAACGTTTACAGGCGGCTGACTACTAAAACTTGATATTAGAATGTGTGTCTCCTTTAGTCAGCCACCCATTCTACCTCAACGTTTACAGGCGGCTGACTACTGAAACTTGAGTTTTTTTTCATATTTTTTTGATGCCAATCAAAAGGGGAACAAATTTCCCTTCGTTTTGCATACTCAGGTAAAAAAAAATTTAAAAAAGTACTTTTCAGTAGTCAGCCGGGGGGGGCTGATCTTATGAGAATTGAAAAAAACGTTGTCTCCTAAGGTCAGCCCCCCCTGTAAAAAATTACTTAACAATATTTTATAATTTTTTTTGTAAAAAAAAGTGAAAAATGAAGTATAAATGACCTATAAATAATCATACAATGCACTAACCTTCAATATTTTTGTAATTATAGTTCTTTTTCCAAAACACTTCCACTAATTTTTTTTTACTGAAAAGTCACAAAACCGACACTTACGAAAACTTGAACCAAACTGTAATTTTTAACAAGATAACCAGCAGCTGCATCGGCACAGAATTTTGCATCCAGACAGAAGAATAGTTAGGCTTTTAGAAAAAAAATAACTCATGGAAAATAAACTTAGGCATTTACTATTTTGCTGGACTTTATAACGAAGTGGCCGACTACTGGCGGGGGCTGACCTTACATGCCATCACCCTACCTACTGTCATTTTCAAAGACACACCTCTAGAACACAAATCGAAACTAATTAAGCAATCAAATTGCACATGTTTTCGAAATAAAACTGCACAAGCTGTTAATATTCAACATGTACGGTTCGACGAACAATCATTTCAATACCCCATCCTCGGCAACACAATTCTAACAAAGCCCTGTCTGTAATTTCATTAAAATACCCTTTAATGCATTTCGCGTGTCCAGCCACGAGACACCAGCCCAGTCCTGTGGCCCGATATCAAACTTAACCAGTCGCTATTTCCTTGACCCCACACGTTCTTGGAATACACAAACAGTCCGGCGGCCGTCCGGACGTTGCAGTTCACGGAGTATTCAATTCGATTTAACGCAACAAAGTGAAGAGAGTCCTGCCATCCTGCCCACAACGCACGTAATCAGTCGACTTTGGACTTTAGATTATTTCATTTCAACACAGAGAACAACAACAAAACAGCAAAAAAAAAACTAAATTGAAATCCACAACACAATGAAGGCCTTTCCTTCATTTGTCGAAGCATTCCGGGACCGGTCCGCACAATAAATAATTGTGGCATGACAATCACGTATTAAAAAGCCAAAATTGTTCGCAGGCACGTTTCCCTTTTCAATGTCGAAACTGAAATACATACCACTGTGACACCGTCATACTATCCATCTGACGCAAGGACAACACCAGCTGCCTATGTTTGTAGCTGTCCGCCGAATGGCCAAAATCATGCCCATGCAAAGCAGCAACGAAACCGAGCCAACTTTTCATATCTTAGCCCGTCGCTTGGAAAGTTGAAGTGTTTCTCTTTCGTTACTCGCCATGGCCCGGCGAAAGGATTGCCATTAAAGGCCAAATGAGCGGGCGGCGGCGTTGTGAACCGACTAGAGGTACATGCCTTAAATTTATTACGGACCTGTGTAGCGATATTCAAAAGTCCGATAAAATTTTATGACATCATAAATTCCAGCGTAATTTTCATTTCTTTTGTATTTCTTTTCGCCTAACGGTTTGACGGTTTCGGTCTTCAGTTTTCAGTCGTCGTCGTCGGTCCTGGGTGTCCCCCTTTTTTTTTCTGCCTTGCTTGTCGTGTGCGCCGAGTTGTGAAACAAGGAGGCGTTGAGCTTGGCAGCTGTTAAGCTTTTGAGTGAATAACAATTAGGGTAGTATATTTAGAGTTTTGCGAAAAAGGATATCGGGCGACGGACAGACGAGGGGTGTGTAACCTGATGCTGATTGGGTTTAATGTCGAAGGCGGATTCCCCGATAATCACAACAGGTTGTTTGTTTTTTAATGAAGACATTATCAAGTTAATTAGATATATACGCAATTAGGGCAACGTTGTACGGCACGGCACATTGGCAATAATTTGAAATCCTTTTTGGCGTTTGCCTGCAACAACTATTCAATAGAAGTGGATGCGGACGGAGATACTTAGCTTAATAGGTGATGAGCACAAGGGATACCTTTGTTTTTCCGGAGATCATTGACACCTTGATGGAGATGATGTTGTTTTTGCTGTGATGATAGGCGACCGAAATGCCTTAAGTAACTCTTTTTTTATAAGAAATAGGTATAAGGTTACTTGGCCATTAACATTATTCTCTCTCTCAAGAACCCTTGGGCAGGAGCTATCGAATTCGGTGCATAGTGACACCTTTTCTATTTGTGGGACAAATAGATTTGACTTACGCTGAGTACTGTCAAAGCTAAGTTATATTACTAACTGCAGCTAAACTTGGAAGAACTCTGCCCCAAGAACATAGCAACAATGTAGAGTTGCTTCTTAAATCGAAGGGAAACATTAGTGGCTTTGCCTAAAATGCATTTCTGGGAGTCGACTGCCTCTAACAACGGCATAATTTGTACAACTTCAGCTGCCATCTTTACATGAAATAGCAAATAGCTTGTCAGGAGGACAAACTTAAATAACCCTAAACTCCTTTAAACAACTTATAACACTAGGCAATGGTGATGTATTCTCGGCTTTAATCCAATCACAAGGACTACAAAGCATCCACCTGTGATAGAAGCAACGTGATAATAGAAGGCTTCAAATGGTATGATTTCAAGCTAACTGCGATCCAATCTTCACTTCATCCTTATTGCATTCGTTTCCAATTCATTATGTGCGTTGGAACATTGTAAGGAAGTGGATGCAAAGCTTTTGACAAAATCTATCACAAAGTCATAAACCACAAACTAAAGGCACTCGGTTTCCCACCACGGCTTGCTTCATGGATTAAATCTTATTTAGAAGATCGCAAGTATAGTGTCGTTTTTAAATCTTCTGTCTCTAACCCAATCACAACGTCCTGAGGAGTACCACAAGGAAGCCATTTAGGACTTCTGATCTTCGATTTGACCATTAATGACCTTGAGATTTACGTAGACGACATGAGAATCTCTAAGCAAATCTTTTGCACTGTTGACTCCCTGTAAGCTGACTTAAACCACTTCTACACTTGGTGTCAACAAAATTTTTAAGAGCTTAACGTGAACAAATTTCAAGCTATCACTTCCTCCCGCCAGCGTCATCCCCTGCCTCAAAGGTCATATCACATTAACAATGAGCTGGTTCCCACTGTTTCTTTAATTCGTGATATGGGCATTATTTTCGACACTCGACCCAACTTTTGTCCTCATATCGACAAAATAATTAGCAGAGCCAACTCCGCACTTGACTTTGTTAAACTTTGGTCGAAGGAGTTCTCGAACCCTTGTGTGACTAAATCCCTTTATACGACATTCGTTAGACCACATCTTAAATATGATTGATATGGTCATCGTACCATCAAGTTCATGTTCAGAGAATTGAAGCCGTCCAGCGAAGATTCATTCGCTTTGTCTCACGCGGCCTAGCTTGGGATGACCCACACAATTTACGTTCCTACGAGAATCGTCTTAAGTTGTTTAATTTACAGGCTCTAAGGACTCGTCGTGATGTAGCTGATATACTTTTTATACATCAATCATTAGCTGGAAATATAGATTGTCCTTATCTGCACCATTAGATCTCCCTCGTCTTTTAAGATCTGTTCCCTTATTCCGCCTTCCCCATCACCGCACTGACTATGACACGAACGAACCCTTAACAAGAATGCTCCGTAAGGCAAATGTGATTCCCAATATATTTGACCTAAACTGCACCAAACCAACCTTGAAGCATGCACTTCATAAGTTACCTCAACCCTGAACCCTTTCTTTTCTTTTGACGTAACAACAGTAAATTTTTTAATTTAGTTTTAAGCTCCTTTTAACTAGATTTAAGGTTTAGATTGTTTAAGGTTATTGTTTAGAATTAAGTTTCACCATTTGTAGTGTGTCATACTTGTGTTAAGCTTGTATTGGGCTTATTGCGTTATCACATCACCTTTTCCCTTCGTTTTAGAAAATACTAGCTGTACCCGAGACTTCGTCCGCGTTGACCTAAAATTTCTTGCCGTTAAGCTTGACTCGCGAATACGTTGATGTGGCATAGCTTACAAATTATGTGATGTGAAGATTGTTTTTTTTTTTGTTTTTTTTTTTTTAAGAAAGGTGGAAAGCATCGAAAGCCTAAGTACGGGATTTCAACCCGAACTAAGACCACCTCTGCCAATACCTATTCCCTTTCCCTTTCCAGGCGTGTCAGCTCTTCGTACATGCTTTTGGCAAAAATGCAAACTGCACTCCACTTTATCTATATCTCCCGTTGAGTATAGAACCGTGGTCACTGGAAGAACACATGCCCCACGTCTTCATCTGTGTCTTCCTACCACTCCCATCAACATCAAGGTCACGCGAGTTGTGATATCAAAACAGCGCACCCGCGCTAATTGTGTCTTGATAGAACTTTACCAGGCAATCAATTCTATTTACCTGCCTCTACTGTGTCTGCGCAGCACGAGTAAAGTGGAGAGTCAGCGTTATTAAACCGATCGATTTGATTGGAAATAGCAATGTCCCGTGAAGACCCGTGTAACGTAGAAGTGTACTTCTCCGTCCTTGTGCCTTGTCCAAGTTTCAGTAATAAGGATAAGACAATATGTCCATCGGCCTTTGGTTGACAGGTTCCAACTCTGCTGCCATTCTCTCAGGCTCCTTGTTGTTTCGTCGTGCGCTAGTTCACCTTCCTTCCAGGTCTATCACAAAATTGCGTCTTTTAAATTGAAAGGGCAAATTGTTAAGTGTTATAGGAATGTGAGGAATTAGTGCACTCTCTCCTTTGGCCTTTCTGGTGAGAATTGTAGCCTTGATCACATTTCTACGATGCACAGCCTGGTACTATTGTATAGTCTTGGAGCATGAAGGTTACGTATCAGCAAAACAAAAGCATCAGTTTATGAGACGGCACTCCGGATATCTCTAACAAGTTTTAAAACCCTGCTATTTAGGTCGTAGCGTCGTTAGCGGACATGATCTACTTCATATTCTCGAAGCGTTGTCAGATGTACAAGTTAAAGAAAACAAGTTTACTTGTTGGATTTCAGTCTATGACTGGCATTAATTTTTATTATTCTAAATATCGAACTTAATTCTACCTTAAAAAATATAAATAAAGTGTTTGGGAGTGTGCCGGAAGTGCAGCGTAAGCTTGGGAGTGCAAATAAACGAAAGTGCTGCCAGTGCAAATAGAGGTGAATGTGCTGGGTTAAATGTACGGGAGTGTGGCGTGTGCCGGATGTGCAGAGTAAGATAGGGAGTGTGTAGGGGAAATGAATATTGGGATATTTGAGATCGTTTAACTCCTCCCCTCCTTAAGCTTGAGCGTCCTCGTTCATAATTTTAAATATCCGCATTCTCAATGATTGGTTGTCTGGTGATCTCGCCGCAACATGGTCTGCTCTTGTTCTGATGGTCTGTCCTTTCGATTTGAATTTATCGTGCAGTAGCGCGAGAATGACTATGGCAAGTATTCCTGCAACGCCATACCATATCCACTTATTTGTTTCCAGAGTGGTGCTAAATTCTTCAATTTTCTGGTTGTTGATGAAATGGAGCTTGTGCAGATAGGGAATCGAAATTTTTTCGTTGAAAGCTACTTCTTTTAAAATCGTCTTCTTTGGTGCTGGTAGGTGGACTATATCGAATGGCTGATTTGTATGATATTCCTTTCCGTTGATTTTGATTTTGGTCTCAAACGTTATCAGGAATGTTCCATTTAATACGATATGCTGGTCTTTGTCTTCGATTGTAATGTTTTCGTCCCTGGCGATGATTAATCCATCCGCGAACACTTCAACTTTGTCCAGATGATACGCATGCGTAGTCGAACATTTCGCCGTGTGGTTGTTCAGGAGCTGTGAGAGGCAAGGGTTTTCGTTATCTATTTCGCAGTAGGAATATAGAGGGGCTTTTCTGCATGCACTCAGAGGGTAGTCATTTTTATTACAATTTGCCGAAAGGTTCGATTTTAAATCTAGAATCTTGTTATCGTGAACGACTGGAGCAATTTGGAATAGTTTACATATTTTTTTAACTTTAGGAATTCTAACTAAATATACTAGAGTTTCATTTTGGTAATACATTTTAACATCCGCGACATTTAACAAATCGTTTAGTTCAGTTACAATATTTTCTCTTATTTTTATTAACTCTATTTCTTCTATATTTAAAATTAAGGGATTTACAATATTAAGTTTTGCTAAAATTAAAGAGTAAATGTTATTACTTAAATTATCTATTATAATTCTGTTTCTCCTTGACATTATTGCGGTCAACATCTCATAATCATCAGCCGTATGGTGTTTATTGATAGCATTTATATTATTAATCTTATCTGTGATTTCGTCTAGTTTATTTTGAATTTGGGTAAATCTGGAAGTAGAGAGTTATCTCAAATTATTTTTGTGCGCCTGTCTTCCTTCAATTACAACGGCTGTGCCTAAATCTGCCTGAACTGTTTTTCGATTGTATAATTTAGAGAATTTGTTTCCGATTCTTTTATTGGTTTTGACGTATACTCTGTCGCCTGGTTTAAATTCTTTAGGTGTGGTCCTATTGTTGTGGTATTTTAGATCTCTAGTCTGTTTTGTTTTGAGTTTGGAAATGATTTCGTTTTTCATTTCCTTAGAGATGTCATGAAAAATGTCTGAAGGCTTATAACCTGTAACTGAATGAATTGTATTATTGTATTTATAGGTTGACAGGAGCATTAGTTCAACAATATCCGTGGTAGTTTCTTTTGTACACCTAGCAATTTCAGCAAGAGTTGAATGAAATCGTTCCACTTGCCCGTTGCTTTGACTGTGGAGTGCTGGTACTGAATACGTTGAAATGTTAAATTCATTTTTTAATAACGCCTGAGTTGAAATGGATGTAAAAGCACCTTCATTGTCTATTACCACTATCTTAGGATTTCGGAATTGGGAGATAATTTCAATTAATGGATTTTTTATGTCAACAGAGTTTCTAGAAGGAATGTGTTTTATGATGGCAAATTTAGAAAATTTATCGATACATGTAATGAAATATTTTTTTCCTGTATTATAAATATCTAGGTGAAGAATTTCTCCTACAGACGTGGGAATTGGTGTTACACCGATTGGGTGATGGGTTGGTATACGTTGGTATTTATTTTCCTTACATATTTTGCATTTGGAGGCGTATGTCTTACATAGTTTCTTTATATTCGGAAAATAATATTCGGAGATTATTTGTTTGTAGTTTTCCTGAGCTCTGTTATGTTCGTTTACGATAATTTCTTCTTGGTCATTTGCGTTAGATATGTCTTGAACAAGTTTTTTTGCATATTTCATTTTTACTTTGGGGAAAGCGTTCATAAGGTCATTCTGTATTCTTCCTAAAGTTTCAAGACTGCAGTAGATTCCATTGATTACATCCACATTGAGAACGTCACGCATTATATCAATAAGCTCTGTGGTTGATCTATATGTTATAGTATGTCTGACCTGTTTTTGGAAGAGAATTTTTACTTTTTTGCTTTTATCGGAACCTTGACTAATAAAAATTTGGTTTTTGAAACAATTGATGGGACTTTCTACTGAGGGTATCACTTTCGTTAAAGATTCTTCACTGTGCACGGTTTGTCCTGAAGTAGAGAGCGTGTTAATATGTTGGCGGGATAACGCGTCTGCTACTTTGTTTTCCTTACCAGGTTTATAATGAAAGGTTGGAGAGTATTCCTCAATAAATGCTCTCCATCTTTTCAATTTGGTGTTAGGGTTTTTTTCAGATATCACAAATGTGAGTGGTTGATGGTCGGTAAAAATATTAATATTAGGAGCGCCGTAAAGGTAGTTTCTAAGAGCTTTCAATGCCCAGACTATCGCTAACATTTCGCGTTCATTTGTCGCATAATTTTCTTCAGTCTTACTTAAGGTTCGAGATATCATTGTTATGGGTCTACCACCTTGAGAGAGTACCGCACCTATTGCATGCGATGAAGCGTCCGTAGTCAAATCAAAGGGTTTACGAAAGTCGGGGTATAACAGTAGGACATCTTCTGATGCTAAAATGTTCTTTATTCTATTAAAGGCACATATAGCTTCTGAATTGAGTTGAATTTTAACGTTCTTAGATTTGTTGGCTCCTATGTAGCCGTTTTCTCCTCTAAGGTATTTTGTTAAAGGTTTAACTATCTGCGCGTAGTCTCTTATGAATCGGCGGTAATAGCCGGAAAGTCCTAGAAAAGATCTTAAACCACGTAATGATTTTGGCACTTCGTAATTAACAATATCTTTTACTTTATTGGGACAGGTTTTTATACCTTCTCCGGATACAACGAATCCTAAAAATTCTACCTCTTTTTTAAAGAATTTACATTTCTCTGGAGCTATTCGCATGTTAGCGTTGAGGAGTTTGGAAAATATTGTTCTTATATCCTCTAAATGCTCATTTTCTGATTGTGAAAAAACGATAACGTCGTCGATATAGACATGACAACGCTTACCTATATCATCTCTAAGTATGTCGTCGGCTGTTCGCTGAAATATACTAGGACCATTTTTTACTCCGAAGGGTAATCTGCAAAATTCGAACTTTCCATTGTTAATGGAAAATGCTGTTTTTTCTCGGTCTTCTTCTGCTAGGAGAATCTGGTGGAAGCCGGATTTCAAATCTATTGTTGAATAATATTTAGCTTGTCCTAAATTGGATAAAATAACGGAACTTTCTGGAATTGGATACCGATCTGGGATAGTGCGTTCGTTTAACTTCCTATAATCAAATACTAATCTAGATTTGGGAGTGCCGTCTTCATTCAATCCTTTTTTTCCTACTACTAATATGGGGGTATTATACGGGGAATGTGATGGCCGTATTATTCCATCATGTAACAGTCTATTAATTTCTTTATTTACAAATGGAGCAGCCGCCATGTTGTACGGTCGTGGTTTAGAATAAATTGGTTCTGAATCTAATGTTCTTATAGTTGCTTTAACGTTTGTGTTGAAAGGTAGTTTTTCGTCGGGTTGAGCAAAGACTTGTAAATAATCCTCTACTAATTTTTGAAACTTATCCTTGATGGTCTCAGGAACTGTTTCCGTACCGATTACTATATTATTTACTTGCTCGCATTCGAAAAACTTAATTTGCATTTCGCCATTTTCGTGAATTAGCAAAGAGCGTTTGGTATCGATCTGTGCTTTTATTTGTGTGAGAAAGTCGTACCCGATTATCGCATCAAACGTTTTTAATTGGGGGAGGAAAAAAAAATCTGAAGTTTTACCACACATTTGTATTTTACATTTATGGGTTATTGTGTTGTCACCGTTCAGGGTCTTGACTTTAAATGGTTTATTATTGGGGATAGCTTTTAAATAGGGGTTTTCTTTAATATAGTACTTGGCTGTACCCGTGTCTACTAGGATTCTCATTACAATTTTATTATCGAGTTTCTTTTCAACATATGGTAGAGCCGACTTTATTCTAAAAAATGAATCTGATCGTCGTATTCCGGGGTGTTGACAGTTTGATATTCGTCTCCGTATTCGTTTTCGTATTCGTTTCCGTAGTTGGTTTCGTATTCGCTACAATTAATGGGATCTTTACTTATGTTTTTGGATTGTATGAAATTTATGCGCTGGGTCTTTGGTAAGGGAACCCTATCAGATTCGCGTGGCCGCTTAAATGCTCTATCCATTCCTGAAGTTTGTGGTTGATATCCGAGCGTTTGTTTACTACTAGTCGCTATAGGTGAGTGGGTAGGGTGGGATGGAATTCGTGGCTGGATCATACGCTTCGAATTGTACCGGTATCTCGACGAGTTGTCAATACTCATGTGATCGTCTGGTTGGTGACCTTAGCTCTGTTGGTTATTTAGGGGGAGTGTTTGGGCTACTCGTCTGTAATGTGGGTTGTTCCGTGGAGGAGCGTTGCCTAATCTGGGACCGGCATTGAGGCTGTTATCAAAAGCTCTAGCGAAATTGTACCTATGTTGGTTTGCCTCGAGTTCTTGAGCCTTAGCTAATGCGGAGGGCAAGTCCTCGCAACCAGCGGAGAAAAGTATGTTGCATATGGGCTTATTAAGGCCCGAAATGAATACACGAAGCGCATCTGCTCGGTATTTCGCTCCTAATGAAGTAACTAATTCAGTATTGCCTGAGTATTCCATGGAAATTTTGTTTATAATCAAAGTGAGATTCTTTTCGATTTGATCGAAATACTCGGAGATGGACATACGACCTTGACACAAAATGCTCATTTGGTTTTCCAAAACATGTAATGGACGTTTATCGGAATAAGTATGATCTAGCCGTGCAATTATGGCATCGAAATTGAGAACTGTATTAAATGAAGCTAATATTAAATCGGCGGATCCGACAATTTTGTTTCGAATAATAGCGACGGCTTGATAGTATTTTTCTGTTCCTTCATAAGGTTTAAAAAGCTCTATTGCAGTTTTAGCCGCTTGACGCCATGAAATATATTTCGCTCTTTCACCTGAGAAATCTGGTAGAGATTTTATCAAATCAAGCGATATTGGGCATGTTGTGTTGGGAATTTTAACGGAAATAGGTTCATAAGCAACTACTGTGGATGGTGTCAAATGCACTGAGTTTACTCTTTGCGTCAATTCTTCAAGTTTTAGATTAACGTTATCATTAACCTGCTTGTTTTCTGCCATCAATTCACTCATTCTTCTTACTATTGAAGCACATGCTGTTTCAACTGCAACCTCAACGGCTGATGATATGATATGCGCAATATTTTCGGTCATATTTCACAAAGTATTTCACAAAGTATTTTATGAACAAGATTAATTACAAACTACACTTTTTTTATAAAAATATCACTTCTTAATTAATTTCTTACAATATGAAAAAAAATCCGCATGGTCTTCAGGTCTCTGTACTTCCGGATTCTGTTGTCTTCTGCTGGTTGGATGGTGGGTGGATGGATGGTTGGGTTTTGTTTTTTTTTTTTTTTTTTTTGTTGCCTCACGTCACTCACTCGCGAGCCCGATTGTTTATATTTATTTATTTTATTTTTTTATGGAGTTCGTCGCGTTTTTTGTGTTACCTTTATTGGTTTAATTTGCTCTATTATCTTCTTATGAAGATGTTTGGAACATACACAATACTTCGCAAAAAAAATAAGTTGGGCGCCAGTTAAAGAAAACAAGTTTACTTGTTGGATTTCAGTCTATGACTGGCATTAATTTTTATTATTCTAAATATCGAACTTAATTCTACCTTAAAAAATATAAATAAAGTGTTTGGGAGTGTGCCGGAAGTGCAGCGTAAGCTTGGGAGTGCAAATAAACGAAAGTGCTGCCAGTGCAAATAGAGGTGAATGTGCTGGGTTAAATGTACGGGAGTGTGGCGTGTGCCGGATGTGCAGAGTAAGATAGGGAGTGTGTAGGGGAAATGAATATTGGGATATTTGAGATCGTTTAACTTACATACTTGGAGCAGAAAAAAATATAATACCTCGCCTCAATTGTAAAATCGCAGGATGACTCTCGAATAATACTCGCCAATATTCGGCTAAGATCCTAAACTTGGGGTTTTTCAATGGGTCTTAAACAAAACCAAGTTGAAACTTACCCACCTCCTCATCACACTTTCATTATTTTCATGTCCTTACGAATTCCTCCCATAGCGGGGAACACCATGAGATAGTAAAAAAAAAAGTTAAGTAATTTGCTCTTTATTTACATACCCTACGTCATTTTTTATTCCTGCAGTGGGATACTTCTTTTTTACCTACTCGAAAAACTGAATATCTGCTACACCATCATAAAAACCCTTTCCCTGTGAATAGCGAGTGAGTTCCGATCATTATTAGATGCAAAGATACACACACCCACCACATATAAAAGAAAGCAACAGAAAAAGGAAAAAGAAAAAACCACCCTTGTCGTGCACACGATCATGATTTACGATCCCTACGATGTGCCACTGACCGAGTGCTGCGCAGGTCACTAAATGGATGTTTACCTAAGAAATATGAATTTTTAGAAATACAAATTAAGAAATAAAAATTAGTCTATGCGCTTCTCCTGGACATAGACTATCTACTCACAAAGTTTCATCAAAATCCGTCCAGCCGTTTAGGCGTTACGGAGGAACAAACATCCAAACATCCAAACTTTCACATTTATAATATTAGTAGGATGTACCACAAATACCTTCACGGCGGTAGGTAGGCACGAAGATATCGAAATTGTACACGCATTATAGCAAGTGAGTGCCCCGGCGGAAGATAGTGTTTTCTATACACGGAAATCAAGTCCACGTCTGAAATAGTTCAGAAGTGAGTGCTTCTTAATTACAGTACACCGCGTATTTTCTAGCGTTATGCGGCATAGCTGGATTAGTTTCTCCCCAAATTCCCCCACTGAGCTAAGCGACGAATGCTGTCATGAGCGGTTTGGTCGCAGTATCCAATTTTTATTTATGGCACGTTTCGATTAGTGTAGTGCAAAACGCTGTATGACAGTCAGCCATCAAGCTGCAGTTCTTGCTAAACCTGGAATCACTATTTTTGTAGATGGAACTTGCTTTAGTTCGAAAACGTTGCTGTTCTTGCTACAATTGTCTTCTTGTGCTTCCTTGTGCATAAACTGTTCTTTTTGTTCGTAAACATATGTTTCGACATCAGCTGGAGAACTTTCTTAACGACCAGCCTTACGGCGCAAGGATAAACCATACAATGAAATCCACTCTTAAAAAAGTCCATGTGATTGGAAATGAGTTAACTGAACTGAACAAGATGGCACGCAGGCATGACAGGTGACGAAATATATACTCATGTCCACATGTCTGTACATTTCAGTAATGACATCGCAATGATATAGCATAGCATCCAGTACACACAATCAACCACCACCACTACCACAATAAATAATATTGACAAGAAACTAAATCAGCTTTCCTGTCGTCCTGTGTCCTGCACCCGGATAGGACGCACCATACTGGAGGGAGCAACATGGCCAAGCCCAGATCGAACCCATTAATTTTCACTGATGATGTCGTGTCGAATCGTTCACCCTTAAGAACATCGCTTTCGTGTGACCTTAATTAGTTTTTCCTATCAAAATAAATTTCAACGGGTTTTTCGAGGCGCTCTTGTTGTGTGATATCAGTGTCGGGCATTATGAGCTGCTGATTATCTTTATATCATGTCGTCTAACGCCGCATGGGAGTTCACTAGGTTGGGATTTTATTTTACCCAAGACTAGCGTGTTTAAAAGGAGTTTTCTGTTTTTTGGTTTCTATCTTCGATGGGTGGCGTTCTATTGATATGAGATGGTCCTTGAGATACAAGCAACTGTGCTTTGGATGGTTAACACTTTCTTTTTCTCGAAGAATTGATTGGCACATTTGATTGTTTTTTGCCATTTCTGTCAAGGGTTTTGTTTTTGGTTATCAGCTTATCTATCTTCTTTCCTAAATCCCAATAGTAGTACACCCTTCTACCGATTAGAGTATTAGAGCATTAAAGGTATTTTATAAACGTACTTCATACAGTTGATACACCAAAGCCTTATTATTATTATTATTGTTTCGAGAGAGCTGATCAGCCCTTGGCACTGGGGTTTCTAACGAATCCTTTTGTGCCTCCCTAGTGTTCCCAGATTAATTGTTTCACTCCAGAAGTTATCAGAAAGTTAAGGAACTTCTCTGTAGAGACGGATTCGCCGCCTAGTATTCTTTTTCTGATTTGAAAGAGAGCTGGGCATTCCATGAGGATGTGAAGAGAGGTCTCCTCACTCTTGTAGCAGAGTCTACAGCTTGAATCTGTTGTAAGGTTCATGCGATGTAGATGCTTGTTCAGGCGGCAGTGACCGCTGAGAAGTCCAATAAGTGCTCTAAGGTTGCTCGTAACGAGGTTCACATTAAAGTTTGATTTTCTTTTGTAACGGTACCGAGAATAGCAGTTTTGAACATGCTTGTCTTGGTGTATTTAGCCAGGCTTCCCTAGATTCTTGTATGCAAAGATTCTTGTATGAGAAGTTCCCACCTGATGATTCCATTTAAAATCTGTCCGTATCCCAAAGAAGGTCAGAAGGTGATGGTTGGGGTTTGTGCTTCTCCCAGTCCTCCCTTGACGGGATAAGTATTGAGAAGTTTTTGTTGAAGCAATATTCGGGTAGCTGAAGATCGTGTCTTGCTCCAGTGTTTCAAGCAGGGATAAGTGTCCTCCTCTATAGGACTTTGAGTCGAAGTTGCTTAAGTGAAAAACTTGGTGGATGTCTAATTTAGCTTCCATTCGAATGAAATTCTGTAGTGGTGGTAAACCCAAGATGACATTAAGTGCAGCAGTTGGAGTTGTGCGAAGGCATCCTGACATACAGGTTTCGGCTAGGCGTTGGGCGTGTTCTAATTTCGTAACTGTGGTAGTTTCGTTAGTTTTTGTCCCCCAGACAACGCTTGCATATGTGATCATTGGTCTGACTATCAGTTTATATAGCCATAGCATCATCTTGGTTTGCACATAAAGGTTTTTTTTCAATAAGGACATAACAATTTTGTATTTAAATAGAACACAGAAAAATTGAGCTATCGGGCTGAAATTTATTCCACATAAGTACACATATCGCCACGTTTGTAGCGATCGATTCTTTGGAAACAATTTTTTACCACTCTTCCACACATATTGGGCCGGAACGTGGTCAATTTCGTGTTCGAAATTGTTCCTGAGCTCCTCTAACGTTGTTGACTTGTTGGCATAAACCAACGACTTAACGTAACCCCATAAAAATAAATCCAATAAATAAATCCAAAATGTTTGACCAGCTTTGTGACATGTGGAACCATATATCACCGATTCAAGTTCATCTTATTCTGGTCAAAAATAGTCTTCCAACATGACACGATAGCGAGCTCCATCGCTGAAGATGATTTTTCGATGAAATTCAAGATTTTCTTCAAACTTTAACAGGGCCCAATCGTAGAATATTCTGCGCTTAAAATGATCAAGAGGCTTCAGTTCTTGAGTTAATTTGATCTTATAAGGGTTGTTTAATAATCCACGAAAAACAAAAATTGAGAAAATTGGATTACTAAACTTAAATTAAACGACGATTGTTCGTATACTAGATTACAAAATGTATATTTGAAAAGACAAAAAGAGAAATACAATAAAGTGTGTAGGATACTTATGTATATGATGTGTTCCTGTCGATGATCGAGTTCCAAGTGAACGAGAAAAAATGTGTAATATAAGATCAATTGATAACAAGAGAAATTTAGAGAGTATTTTAGTGATAAGAGCGAATATTGAGTGTAAATTGATTGAGAATTGAGTGAAAATTCATATTGTACAATAATTTAAGTGAGAGATAATGAGTGTACATTTTACATTGTTTAGCACAGTTAGGAAATGATATACTTTTGATTAATAAGTGAGAGCAATAAACATGAAACATATGATAGTTAGTTTTAAGTTAATTAATCTCGAACAAGGGTAAAGGCCAAGATCTTTGGGCAAAATTCGCCACAATGTGGATTGAGCGATTCCCAATTCCTGTGACCGGCGTGGAATCGACTGATTTGGCTCACTGGCACAGGAACATTCAATAGTGAATATACTTAAGGTGGCGCTACAGTCTGGGGTGGTCTCAACCAACAAGCGTCTTCAACTAGCAATAGTGAATATGTTGACTCGAATTTATCCACGATAGCCTGTCTGGTGGGACTATTTTTACGACCAAAAACTGGAGTAAGCGCTCTTAAAGTTGCGACATTCGGTAATTATTTTTAATAATTTCCAAGCGTTGCTCATTCGTCAACTTCACCATGATAAAAATATAAACCTTGACTCACGTTTCGACATTAACTGATCATAAAAAACGTTTAAGGGTGCGTTTGTTTTAAAATACAAAATTGTTATGTCCCTATTGAAAAACCTTTACTTTCAAGAGTCTTATTCAAAATCGACGAAAATGTCCCTTGGCGTACCGAAAATAGTGCGATCGCTATGGCTAACCTTCTATAATATAAAGACCATCATAAGGACATAACATACATGGATGATTGCCAATTAGTAGAACCGTGTAGGGAAATGATAAGCCAGGCAAGAGCTCGATTTAATGTCACATCGAGTGAAACGAGAGTGACGACGCGCTAGCCAGATGTGGCACGACCGCATCAACGTCCTTTTACGACAATTGAAAATGAAGCGAAACGCGTTCGTCTCGAAGTGAACATGTTTTCAACAAACAAAACAGCATTAGTTCACGGCAGAGGGCGTGTATGAAGACTGTAAATAGGGGATAAGCTTTAACCGCGAACTCGATAAGCTGTATCAAGATGTGGATGTGGTCCGAAAAACCAAGAAGCGTCAACTTTATTGGCTCAGCCACATCGAATAAATAGACAACAAAACTCCAACTAAGAGATTCTTTGAAACCAAGCCGTTAGGCAGATAATCAGAAGCCCGGTATGTAAGTAGATAAGCATAACGCTCAACATAAAAGGACCAAGGATCATTGCAGAAGACGTTGGCAAAGAAAATTTATCATAGTCGGGACGTCTATAATCCTCTATGCCTCGTCGGTTCGAGTTTGGACCATAGGGACTTGAGAGCAACTTATTCGCCAGATGCAGCTTGTATAATGACATCATGACATAGGAACTGGATAGAGAATGTGAACTCAAGAAATTTGACAACGAAAGTTGGCGTTCATAAAACAAAACGCGATTTGTAAACGCATAGCTAAAGCATTGAAATGCAGTTCTACATGACGAATTATAACGGAGATCCAGTCACGGATTGGGAGATGCCAAGGACAATTGGACACAAGCATACTTTTACTAGTAAATACACGAAGATGCCCGTTGAACACCGAGCACTTGTTCTTTTAATGCGACCGATTCCTCGAAGTAAGGAAAGTACTGAGAAGTAAACTTTATTTTGGATCTTTCCGTGTTGAACCTTCCTTTCTGCGTCTTCCATCACAAATAAATTCTAATTTGAATTTTCAAAACAAAAATTTAACGATTTCTACTTAAAATGCAATCCAAAAACCCATTTCCAAAGGCACAAACCTCACTACACACATCACTCTCCACAACTAGATGTCACGCAAATCATATTAAAGAACAACCCAAAGAAATTTAACGAAACTTCTCAAACATACGAAAGAGACACAACTCAAACAAAATCCCAACACCGTGAATAGATCATTTAAATGGCGTTTATCTCTCGTTAAACGTTAATTGTCGGGTGTTTGCTGTCATTTTATTTCATTCGATATCCGCACACGAAAATCACAAAAAATTCAACAAAACTGTCAAAAGTGTTCTTTAATATCACAAAAATCAATTCCCATCAATTCGAGTGTGCATTTCATTGAATTTCTTTCAATTTGAGAAGATTGAAATAACTTGTGTTTTTGTTTGGTGCAGTTTTATTCTCAAAGAAAATCTCTCGGTCTGTCTCGTTTTTGCATTTGAATGGAACCGCTCCCGTTTACACAAACAGATTGCATTAAGATTTTTTTCAGGCAACGTCTGTCCTCTCGCTCATGCACCGCCTCAGTCGAGAAGTGAATGCGAGTTTCTGAACGTCGTCGTTGTCGTAGTAGTCGTCCGTCGTTGTGTCGTGTGGGTGAAGGAAGAAAAAAAAAAGTGTTTCACTGTCCAAAAGGAAGTAAAATCTATTAAAATTCCCATCTTTCCCATTGGGAAAGTCCAATTAAAATTCAATTTACCCAATTGCAAGTGAAATTTGAAGAAAAAAATTTTCAGGAGAACTCCAACTCCATCGGTATCCTTCTTTTTTTTTCGGTTCCAAAGGGAGAGCTAAGGAGCAAACGAGACAGCGCTATAGTGTCTCGTCTACTTGTGTGCAAACGATGTAAGTGTACAGAGACGTCGTCGTCTGGAGAAAAAAAGGGTTAGTCAACCCCCCGCCGCTTGTGTGCTGAATGTTCGGATTTAAGTCCTCCTTGGGTTCTTCCTCGTGTCCTTTTTCTAATGTTTTCTCGTGTGAATTTTTCATCTTGAAGTGCTATTTTTGAAGGATTATCCGTTGGACACTCCAAGGGACGCAGTAGTACACCTTGGACATATCCCATCCAAAGATTCTACCGGTGAGTAATGACGAAAGAAAAAAAATCAATAAAGGAAGAATTTTTCATTTCTCCCCCTGTTCCTGATTCCAACCATTACAAAGGGAATATTACTTTTAGTCTCGTGAATGAAATGGGGTGTTTTCAGGAAAACAATAGCAAATGCTCAAGCTTCGTATGCATGCACAGCAGACGCAGTTATATATATATCTGTCACATCACTAGTGGCTGGCTGTATGGATTTTGCATAGAAATCACCGCAGACGCCTTGTCTGGGGGTGAGTGCATGAGCATGATGGTTGAATGTTGGTGTGGTCGTGGTGGTGGAGTCGCTCCTGTGATCGGTCATAAAAGGCGAAAAGAGCAAATCACAAACAGCGCGACGTTGGCGGCAGTGAACCAAGAATCGATTTACGAGCACAGCAGACACTACACCAGCGTTGCGATAGCGTTGGCAACAATCGCAACGGAAATGCACATTTTAATGGGACCACTTGGAGTTTGTTTTTAAAAAAAATTATTTTTTCCATTGCAATGTTGTGTTCTAAATGTGGTCGAGCGACAACGTGCTGCAGTTGGAGACCCACATTGAGTGGAAGTCGATTGCAAACTGTTTGTGCTTTGGGCACAAGCGAGTCTTACCCAATTAGGATTTAATCGATATTCCGGATTACAACATGGTATATGTCAAGTTGTTTATGTAGAAGACGCGCTGCTTATGGACAGGATATTGACAGTTTTTGGTGTTTAAATTGGTATCTTGTTTGAATACTTTCAATTTCACAAATCGCGGTGGGTTTTGTGTAAGATTTGTCACGCTTTGGGTGCGTCTTATCGAGCCAATTGGTGCTTACTTGATGTCTTGCAGTCTCCCTGTTGTCTAACAGCATCCTTTTTTCATTTTGTCTACAAATTTCCACATCCAGTTGAATTATGTAAGTGTAGATTCACAGCTTACCAGGTTTAAAATGGTCTTGTTGTTTCTTTGCTAACGGAATGGATACTCTGTAGCCTGCATTGAGGATAACCCTAATTTTTTTTTGCAACAGCCTGAAATTTGTAGCCCATATCTCGGTCTCGGTACGAGGTCTCACAGAGATGCAAAGACAAAGTGGAACTGACTCTTTATTTTGCAGCTTTATCCTTCACTAAGTACCTCTTCAGTGTTGACAAATGCAGTCTTATCTTCTACATCTCTGCAGCTACTACAGAAGTCATTGAAGGGGAATTCCCAATCGGTTTATAGTAACTGTCGATTTATCAGACCCTCATGCATTTCTTTAAAGTCAACGAGGATACAGCCTGACGAACCTGAAAAATACGGGAGTCATTTGGAAAATCAAAATACATATGCAAGTCGTGGTACTTCAAGAATACTCCGACACCATTTTGTGTAGTAAATTTCAGTAATTAAAGCCGGTTTTAGTGACCAGGAAGTTAGTGGCCTTAAGTAGATGACGATGCATTAATAGGATTCTGATGAGTCCAACGCATTGCTCGACAATTTGTCTCTACAGACTGGTTTTGCAATAGCCCGGCGTCTAGTAAACAGTTCAAGAAATGGCCCCATATTGGTCGGGTTAGGACTCAAGACACAGCTATCGTTCACTAGCCAGACACTAAGGCAACGACCTCGTTTGTATATGCTATAACCTTGCACCCGGAACCTATTGCAGCTAAAAGCAGTTCATTTAGAATCAAGTTCTAGAGCAAAGAAGAAAGTATGATACGTCTCCTTGTGTGCTCCACGATATGCAAGTCTGTAGAAAGGGAAACAGATTATTTTACTTGTGACAAACAGAATCGAGAATTAAATTGCAAGGTTGGTCTGTTCTTCAGACAAGATGAAAAGCCTTTTAGCAACACAAATGCAGGAAAATGCCAACTAAATAGACCCCCTTATACGCCTGAACCTTGTACCCAAGATATAGTATAGTGAGCGAGATATTAAGTCGAAAGTGTCATTAAAATGGACATTGCAGTGCTTCCACACCTATTTCTGCAGTGCGATGGAGCGCCGCTGTTGAAATTTCCCTGCACAGTGGTTCAGTATCATTCCAACTATCGTGGTTTTTTTTTTTTAATAATTCACTAACGCTAAAGGGGTTATGAATACCCTTATGATGCTATTCACACAGCACTAGTGTTGGTGTAGTGATTCTGAAACTCAGGTAAAATTAGGTTTCAGTCTTTTTGCTCCGAGGGTGGTGTCCAGAATGACTGGGGAGAATTATTGGTTCTGTTGCCATTGCTTATAATTCCACCGTATTTCTTTCGAACATCCCGATGGCATTAGTACGATCAACACTTTTAAGCCATTACCTACCCTACTGCCAGTGTTATTCCTATACAGTAGAGTTGGCGTCAGCTTTTTTCGCAATTGACCGACTTTTTTTTCTGTGACATCGGGATTCGAACCTGGAACCTTCAGCGTGACAAGCGATCATGCAACCACTACACCATGGTTTTTTTTCCAGTGCATGGTCACTCATTGTCGATCTCTTGCCTCTTAGTGTACAACTTGTTGCTTGCACCGATCTTTGTGAACAAATCATTCAACCACGAAGAAAGTCGTCCTTTAGAAATCAAATTTACACTTTAAAGGTCTTGTCCGTTTAAACAAATCTAACCCTATGTACATATGTCACATACAGACTTGCACAACTCCTACCGAAAATTGGCAATTTCCAAAATTCCCCATATAACACATCCTTTCCCTGATCATGCAGAACATGCAATTCAAGGAAAGTGCACTCACAGGCAACTGTGTTTCTTCTAAAAAAAAAAAAAAAAATTCCATGAAAAACACATCATGTCCAAACACATTGCGATTGTCGTGTCACTTCCTTTACCAAGAGAATCCACTCCCCATGGCGACATCAATATGCTATTTCAGGCAACCAGGTAAAAATAGAATCCTTACAAGAGCTTCCCTCATCGCCCACACCCACTGGATTTCCTGCATCCAACCCAAGACGTGACATTTACCGAAAAAAAATCACATTTTCACTTTGCGGTGGAAAACTAAAGGGTTTCGCACAGCGAGTGCCACTTTAGAGACCGTTAACAGCAAAAATAAACTGAACAAACCAAAAGTGATTTGATGTCGTCCCAATAGTCTGTGGATAGGGTACATACTTGCTTTTCGTCTGCAAACAGCGGTGTTCAGAAGCTGAAAGTTTCTATAAAAAGCCACTGACCGAGGTGGCGTTGGACGGAATCCTGCTGATAGAGTAATTTAATTTGAAAATAAAAATAAAAATCTGGGTCAACTCCAGTGCAGTCATTTATCAAGAGGATCAAATGAGATTCCTCGGAATAATTTGATGAATGGACGATGCGTTGCTGTGGAACATCGTGACGAAACCTGCAACGAAAAATAGTCTGAATAGATTTTAAACTGAAGTGGGGGTGGTAATGGGTAGCAGCTGAGGTGAATGAGTGAATAGAGCTAGTTCTCAAGTAGGCTATATATTGATGTCAAATTTATCTCAGCGAGGAACGTTTAAAAGATCTTGGAAATATTCTTTAGTCAAAGTAATGTTTCTATAAATTGTATGCCCCTAAAGACTGTTTGTTGTTATTTATGGTGACCAAACAAAGATACCATATTCGTCTTGTCATGGTTCGCCAAACTTTTCAACCCTTGAAATACGTTTAACGATTCTCTTCCAGTCTTGATCCATGTAAACCTACGTAGAGATCTGGCCTAACCTGGATTTGAGGAGAACAGGAAGACTTCTGTCCCTGAATAGGAAACTTATAAGAATTATAGTAGGAGCCCTTACGGGGCCTTGTCTAATTGGCAGGCATGCCATCAGTATGGGTGTCTCTTCTAACGATTTCTGTAGAAGCTGCAGAAACGAGCAGGAAGAAGAAACGACAACACACCTTTGCACATGCCCTACCCTATCAAGGCTGAGGAGGAAAACACTAGCAGAGTACTTCTTCAATGACCTCAACGACCTAGCCAGGCTCTACATCTTTAGAATTAAGAGTTTTGTGTGTGGGTCTAATTGGTTCTGCACTTTGTGCGGTACAGGATAGGGTTAGGGCCGATACGGTAACCCAGAGCTTATACTAATTTTTTCCTAAAGGAAATTCCGAATGTGAGGTTTCTGAGGCTGATTTCCGGTGTCTACACGTGGTATCACGATGGGCCTTCGTTCCTGCCTGAGTGGGTCCCTGCTCAGTAGGGACAGCCGCCCAACCTAACCTACGTAGACACTTAAAATACTGAGACCAATAGAGGTCCATTGTAGGGTCACTAATATAAAGATGAAAGTAGTCTTTTTTAGCTGATATCAGTAGATCTCAGGAGTATTCAGAACAGACTACTATCATCTTTCCTTTGATTGACCTTGCAACCGGCATCATCGATGATCAAGGTCAGGTGAATGACAACATCTTTCATTTGTCAGAAGATCATCATTCTGCGTGTTGGTGTTTCAAAGTTACATCCAGTCCAAACTTTGTTTTGATGTTGTCAAAATTCCAGCGCATCCACGCAGCAGTATCATTGTCTGAACAGTTAGGTACGGTTAGGATGAAGTGGCTGCCAGCATACTTAGACCAGTGATAGGTCCATTGTGATACCACATAGATGTAGGATTCTTGTCCGAACGAAACAAATCAAACACCGTAGTTTATATTTTAATGCACTTTAATCTTAACTTTATTCTACGAAGTTACTTTATTCTACGAATTTACTTTATTTATAAGGGATGGGCGACTCAACTGGACTGGCTTCGCTGGAGGTTTAAAATCGAATGAATCTCTTGTGTTTGTTTGTCTTTTGTTTTCTTTTGTCCTTTGTTCGTTTTTCGTCGTCGTTGTCTCGTCATGTTCGTAAGGGTCTGTTCACATCCTACATAGATCTGGAGAAATCTTCGTACCTACTTGTTGAACCAATTGAATCTTCTGAGGAAGGGAAGGAGGTTTCTGACATCTACACAGTTAAAGAGCAATCATTCTCATTTGTGGTTTAAGCCAGTGAATGGGGCTTGACAGTACAATCGGGATGTCAATAACCGCCTTTTGACACAGTACTATTAGTTCTGTAAGAAGGGGATTGTTGGCTAGTTCGGTAGTCAGTAGGTCGACTAGTCAAATGACTTAAATCTTCTTAGCAGCCGTCGCAGGCGGATTTTGGCCCTTTCTTTTTGTTTCTAGCTTGAGAGCGCACATCCTTGGTTCACAAGTATCTTAAGAGTCATTCAGTACAAAGTACAACTCCGACGTAACACTGGAGGTACCCTTACTCAAAAGGGTGATGTCAGAAACAAAAGTAGTACCTTGTCTTCCCAGATTCCGATGATGTCGGAGAGCGATGAAGGGGCTTTCGACACTGATGGCGTTCTGTTGCAGTCTCTGAAAAATGTTGTCCGACGTGGGCAGAACAACAGCACGAGGATTTGTTGTCACCGAGAGCTCAACAGTATCTCGGGATGTAACAGCTGGGGGAACAAAAACACCACCAGTTGCTGAAACATTAAGATATGCGGATTGTTAACCGCACGAGTATCCAAGAAAGAAATGGAGTCCACGCCAAAGCCCGGAAAGCCCAATGTTCCTGGAAGGTCAAGTATAGAAATCGCGACATCTTGACGCCGCCATTTTGAATTTAGATTATATACCTAGACGTGCTTTAAGTACTGTCACGAGAACTATGTACGCATGCCAATTTTGAAGTTGTATGCTAGAAGTGGTTGACCGAGCAGCGCATTGTGTAACTCTAGCTGGATAGGCAGCACTGCAGAGGAATTGGGGAAAAGTTTTCTTCTCGCCTTATCCGGCCTTCCTCTACAAGTCATTGAAGAGTTATGATCGCGCTCATCCCTAGCTATTTCCATACGCGTTATGTTCACTAGTTTATTTGGCCTTATATCTTCTGACGCAGTTGGTTACTCTGTTCCAAAGTGTGGGAAGATACCGCCCTTGAGCCGTTCCTAACCACTTCATCAGCTTTTTCTTAAGTTCTATAAAGAAATCTCTCATTTTAACAGTGACCCTGTGTCATGTGTCAAAGTACGAACGCACACGGTTTAAATTATAAAATCCATTAAAATCCCTAAAAACGCTCCCAGTCCTATTCTTCACTTCGCTGGAATTTCAACCACCCTTCTTGGAATTTTCTTCAAAACTAATTAGGACTTGGAGAACTTTCAAAAAGATTCTATTTACGCTCGACCCAGCACACAAATAAGTCACCAAAGCAGAAAGCGAAATACATTTCCTTGGTGGCTTTGCAACGTCTTTGGCTGAGACTTATACGTACACACACATACAAATGGGCAAACTATTTCAATTAAATCCTCTCAGCAATATAGCTGTGCGGAACAGGAGTGTTAAACAAGCGTACACGACATGGAACTCTGTGTTACGTGAAGCAATGGCAACATTAAGAGCTCCATTCGGCTTATAAAGTTCAATTATTTGCAGATACTTTGTTCGAAGAATTATTTGTGTTTTGTGTGTGACCTCTTAAATCTGAGAACTTGTTGGTGGTTGGAGTGGTGGCGAAAGGGGGTTCTTCATCTTTCTAGGAATTATCCATACAGCATATAAGACTGCTGTGCATTGCAGAGGTGAGGAGAATTCCGATTGCAACTTGTGTTGCTAATTGAAGAATTTTTGGGTGATGATTGAGCTAGAAAATGTGTTACCCAGCTCATTTGTTTGTACTCTGGCGGTGAGAGATTGCAGATGCAAGTTGTTGTGCTCGTTTCAGCTACGGAAGTGCTTATTAGTCACACAATTGAGGTTCTGATGGTCTTTGATGAGAGAAAAAGATGATTCACACATCGTTATGCAATTGTTTTGCGAATCAATTGGTGAGTAATAGCAGAACGCGACAGAAAAGGTATCTAGTTCAGAGATTTGCAATTGTTCTGTAAATTGTGGCTCCCAGAAACAATGTGAAGAGCTTTAGGGAGCTGGGCGTCACCCCGAAGTGAAAATTGACCATCTTCATGTGATCCAACACCGGTGCACCGAATATTGTTCAACTTCACGATGCTGTCCGCAGATGTGTCGCCTGTCTCTGTTTCTAGCTTTCGTGCAAACGAACGTTGAATGTTAGGTCCCTTAACAGATCGCGTGCAGCAGAGAGCCTAGAGGTCTGTAAAGCAAATATAATTGTCATCCAAAAAATACGGGCAAAAATGCGATGAAAGGCATTGATATATACTACGGCGATTGCTACCGACAAGAGCAACAGCGTTTATTTGGATGCCGATTTGTTAAATAGGGTAGACTGAGGCAAGAAGTCTTGAGTCTCATGACAATCCGTATCAAGGCTGAACTCGCTAACATAAGCTTGATATGGGCGCACGTCCCCACGGAGGTTAAAGACGAGAACGCTTAAGATGGCTCTTGGACAAGACTTAAGTATGAGCATTTTCCTAGGCAAGACTATGAAAAGAGGGCATGTTTGGAAGTACTGTCGTAAAGTCTGGTCTAGAACCAATCATTAAAGTACACTGGATCAACCCTCATATGGAGAGATAGTCTAGCTTAACTTTTTACAGATCCACTAAATGCTTTTAAAAAGGGCTTGCATAATTCCTTCTTAACTTCGAAAATTGAATCTGTGTTAAAGGGCGGAAAACATGTGGCCGCCTTGTGGTCAACATCGGAATAATTGAGGACATTACATTCGAATAATTAGACAAGGAAACCCTTGATTTATCAATATTATACCTTCGCGAAGATAATACTGCGTTCTTTTGGTATCGACGTCACGAAATCGAACTCAATCCATTTATCTTTCCCTGGTCGAAATTTCATTATGTCACAAGACATGTATGACCGAATCTGGATTAGAAATGCTCTAGCTGAGCTCTGTCTGATCTCGCTGAGTAAATTGCATGTCAGCACAATAAAAATCACTAGAGGAGACTCTCATTGGCAGACAGGACACGAAAAGGTTTGACCTCATCTCGTTCGACTTCTACAGGAGCTGCAGAGGAATCCCAAGATCTGTGGACCTTTTTAGATCCAAGTGTTTCTGTTCTCTGTGCTCATACAATGTGTTTTCCGCCATACAATCGTCTTTTTATTGCGTTCAATTTCTCCCCCCAACGAGAAGATAATGATGAAAACGAAAATAGATTCCCGCTCGTGCTTACATACTCATATTTAAAGAATAATCATATTCTATTACAAAATGACACTAATGACCCTTATATACTCATACGACGGGCAATAATAATATGAACTTGCGAGTGGATGCGCCACTTTTGTTGCCACTGCATTTCCTATGCAAATCACAACCATGTTCAGCATGGTGTCCGCTTTAATTCCAAGAATATAGCCACAATTTCTGTCCGCCTTCCCCTCTGTTTCGTCTTGGAGTGCAGACTGCAGAGCCCAGATAAGGCAATGCTTAGTGGGCACGAAATCCACTAGTAGTGTTTCTCATCCATTTCAATACTAATTAATTTTTCCAGTTGCAGCGTTTTGATTATAAAACTCGTCGCAGAACCCTACAAAAAAAAAATCAATTACACGTCAAGACCGACATTGGACTTTGGGTTGATTTTCATGTGCCTGAATCCTCAACTTGCGGAACGGTGAAATGTTTTAATGACATCGAGAAATGTAAAACCTTGCGCGGGCATTGAAATGCAAGGCGTGAAGGAAAAATTCCGCTTTTTATTAATTGGTCGAGAGATACTCTACTTGAAGAATTCAATGTTGCATCTGCACTGGGAATAGTGCCAAAAGTGCCGAATTCTTAAATATTAATCCAAACCATCAGATTATACTTTGATTTGTGGGGTGCTGTGGGAGCATGCATTATTTATAAGTTCTAAATAGTTTAATGTATCGGATTGGGTGGCGCTAAAAATAGAATAAACTGGTTGCATTGTAAAGTACATATGTAGGTATACTGTGGACATGTGGTCATATGGTGGCCACACCTATCACATATGTTGACACACTTTGTACATTTGGTTAAGGGCCATTTGGCGCCACACGTTTTTCTAACAATGCGATGTGTTCTATGGAACCGAGTGACCCTATTAATTAATTAGCAAACGTCACTTAAACAATACATATGTTCTTGGTATTATTGTTCACGTCATCGTCATTGTTCACGGGAATCGTAATTTGATATGAGTATGTGTTTCATTTGACAATTACGATAATGACATCTGCTCGCCAATAAAAATATACTTATTTCGTTTATAGAAGAATTTGTTTAGTAAAACTTTTGTAAGGTTCAATATATGTACGGAACGCAGCGAATGCCATCATCTCAACGTAAATCTGATCACTGATGTAGTCATTTCGCCTCTCACCATACGCATCTGTCTAGATTTTTAAGCTTATCTTATCAGCTTTTGACAACTATGAAATAGAAATTTAAAGATTTTTGAAAATATAGCAGTATAAGCTTTCACAACCCACCTCTTGGTAGGCAATGGCAAACCTCCAAGAGTATAATCTGTCATTCAAGCAGCAATCAGGTCCTTGGAATCATTCTCTACAAATTCATTAGTAAGTCTAGACTGCTGATCATCTCTTGCAGAGATGGCAGAGCAGTTCAATATTCACCTTTGTTGGGTGCCGGGGCATAGAGATATTTCAGGGAACTCTCCAAATTTGGAACAACTATACCCATGCTTTCAGAAAAAGGCACTTTGGGTATACGGTATACCTATCGCTACATGTAAACTCAAATTCAAGCTGGACGCTATCGAGAGTACAAATTCTAGGTGGGACAAGTGGTATAACGTGTCCAGTGACAAAGCAGATTTTGCCACGGTTGGATCTGAAACGCTCTATGATACACATGATACACATCCCAAGCCCCAACACCAAACGCGGAATTTATAAACGCAGCCTGATGTCAGAAGCACTTTTGTAGTTATGAAGTCGGGAGCGGTGAAGATGGATTTAACAAAAGGGTCACCCCACACCGACGTCTCAGACAGGATCTCATCTTGGTTACAAACTTTGTCTTTTTAGGGTACGCCAAGGGATAACGACACGCGCGCTAAGATTGGGCTAACAAAGCAACTAATAGCAGAGCCTTCTCTCGCATACCTTACTTAAATTAAATCAGTAGGTGGACGCATGGACTTTGTCAAGAATGGATGAGTGTGTTTTGAGAGAAACAACAAGATGGCTGGAACATGTAGGGTGGATGTATACCAGCGCTTTCAGAAGGACGGCGCAGTAGAGGAAGAAGGCGAGCGCAAGTGAAAGAGGACCCTTATCAACTCGCCATACGAAACTGGGATATCTAGCTGAAGATCAAGTTGGCTGCACACGCTTATTGGTTGAGGTCCAGATGCTTCCCGAACTGGCATCATAAGTAAGTAGAATAAGTGCAGTCCCTCTTTTACGTCCGAAAAGCTGCGAATATTAGAACCTCAGTACTTATAAAAATTAGAAAGAAAATTGAGGACAAAACTAAGCCACTGGGAACGCAAGTTTTTACATGTACATGGTGAATTGCAGACATGAAAGCATCGAAAAGAACTTGAATTGGACGACTCGAAAGACAGTTTCTAATCCACTCAAAAATAGATACATCGGTGCCATATGGAAGCATTTCCGGTAAAAGAGCTTGCTGCCAAACTCGTATCAAATACCTTTAAAATATCAAGCTACAATCTTACTTTCATTAAAGTGATGGAAAGATTGGTTCTACTTTTTGGTTGTAGCCCAAGACTGTCAGTCATTGAAGAGTATTTGTGAATCAAGATTCATCTAGCAAAGGGAACGTTAATGCAAAGATTCGGTATTTAGAAGGAGAACATTCGCTTGCATAAAGCGATGGGCTGGACAAATGCGGTTTCCATCTTTTCCGAAAGAAACCGAAGAAGTTGAACATAAGATAAAACTTGCGTAGTGGTTAATTAGGATTCCAACGTCGCACCTAAAATGTATCTTTGACTAAGGGCTCTTCCAAATTCAAAACATTACAGTTATTACTCGGAAACCGCTGGTTCCGACTTAGGAATTCACAAAACCGGAAAACAAAAAACCTGCAACTGTTTATTGTTGCAAGCAAATGTTGTCATCCATTACTAATGGTACAAAGTTCAAGGTTTACCTAATGAGATTCCAAGAAACTATAAAAAGAAAAAAACCAACTTCCTTCTACAGTGTTATGATTACAATTATTACCTCTGACGACGACGGGGAAGGGGCCATTGACAGCTTGCTCTCCATTATTCCATTTACGGATTTGTGAAGTGATACCGCTTGAGAAAAACTCGCTTTTGTCTATCCATTGTTATATGTAGCTCATCATCTCTTCCACACAAGAAAATTGTAGGTTACCCTTGTTGTGGTCATAATAACAACACGCTTTGAGGTTTTTTTTTGCCTCTATTTTTGCTTCCTCTTTGCGGTGAGTGTGGCTTTATTTATGACATTTATACTGATTTTGGACACGTACCGTTTTTTTCTAATTCAAAATGTCCCAATTTGTGATGCGCCTACAGACATCCATTAGGGAATAACAAAAGACCTCGTTTCCTAGTCTATAGATAAGATACAACACTTTCCTTAATTACTTCAAATTACAAGCCATAGTTAGCAAAATAGTTTTCTCGCCTCAGTAAGCAGAGGCACCCTCTAAAAAATCATACCGAACCAATTCAAAACATCCAACAATACGCTTTTCCTCCTCTCTTGTGGTTTCCTTCCTTCCTTTCGTTGTATTTTGGTCTCTGTATGTTTTTGAGAGTGTTCTTGAGTTTGAGAGGTGGGAGGGAAGGAAAAAAAAATGTATCTACGAACTACGAGAAAGTTTTCTTATTCTCTTTTAGTTTTTACTTTTTTTTTCCATTTGGCGTTTGTTTCAATGTAATTGCAGAGTATAGTGCCGCAAAGTGTTGAGAGTAGTTGCATATGAATTATGAGCACGACTTGTGATGATGGGACTGAGTTTCTTTTCATCATTTGTTGTTGTTTTTCTTGGGAGCAAAACATTAAAACCTCATATTTCCATTATTAACCATTAAAGTTTAAAACAAGAGCACAGGCTTCCATAGTGTCTTTCTTTAGGGTTTTTTTTTTTCGTTTTTCTTGCAAATACAAGGCAGGGTGCGGCAGGGATGATGATGGCACACAAGCAGTAGGTACTGTGTATAAAAAAATATGTATCTACTTCCACTGAAATGAATTGTTAACTATATTGCAATGAAATCCGATGCCGAATGTGTGTGTGTTTGAAGACGAAATGGGACAAGAAGGGAAGAAGCTCATTATCTTGTTAAGTGCCAGCCAGACATAATTGTATGCGGTACAATGCCTTCGATTTGGATTTTCTTTTCGTTTCTGGAAAGACTCGTCAATGGAAGCCTTAAAATGAGTTCTTTTTCGTTTTCCCCCATTCCTGGAGGAATGTAAGGTACCAACATTTACCCGCATTAATTCCATTTGATGGAACAGATTTGATGTAGACCCACTAGATTGGGAGCAGGATACGCAAATCATAGTCGAAATGAAATTTTGAGTGCCAATTGTCTGATTTGAGTACAAAAATGTGAACGATTTAGGTCGGGAAGATTGTGATTGTCATCACGTATTCAGGGGAATTTTATTGTGCAGTGAATTATGTACATCGTTTGTTTTATAGAAGTTGCGGGAAACAAGTCAAATTCAGAGTAATTTTCAAACATAATCCCCTCTTAAGCCGACATACTTTTTCCAGCGATACTTCGATCTGTATAGCCCGTCCAGATAGTAGTTGATACCAACTTGCTCTGCGAAATAGACGTCTACAGATGCAATGACCTCGTTCGAATAAGAACTATGTCCTTCGGCTATGTGCCTGTAGCTCCTGACCTGCTGCCTAGGGATCTAGTCTCGACCATAACTGATTACACGACTCCTACACTCAAATTCAATAATAACATTCAGGTTCACTTTCCGAAAAGGTCGGACTGGAACAATAATCTTCCCCTATCAAACTACGAAGTACCGATCTTCACCGACGCCTCCAAGATGGAGTGTGTCGTTGAAGCAGGTGTCATCTCAACGGAACTAAACGTATCCAAATCGTACCGCCTCCCAGACTTTTCGAGTGTCTTCCAGGCGGAGGTACTAGCGATTAGAGAAGCCTGCAAGATACTTTGTTTCAGCCCTACCACCTCAAACAGCATTGATAGCCAGGCTGCCATCAAAGCGCTCCATTCACTTACTTCGTCCTCTAAATTAGTTGAACAGTGTAAGGAAACTATAACGCAGGCAAACGCTCGTTTTAACATCACTCTCCTCTGGGTTCCCGGCCATAGTAACAGAGGGGAACGAGAGAACCAACGCGTAAACCAGATGTAATTCTACCCTGGATGCCTCCTTTACGGAGTCAGTCTGCTCCCCGATGGGACTCATCAAGGGCAAAATTGTCCAACACTTTCTCTCTATTGCCAACTCTAGGTGGAAAAGTCTAGCAACCAGACAGATATGGCCCGCCTACAATAAAAACAGAACGAATGACCTAATCAATAGGAACCGCATCGAGACAGCAATTAGAATGGGCCACTGGAAGGACCTACAGTTTTATTGCTGACTCTGAACGGCGAATTGAGAAAGTTCTTCATGCTAATTTAACTCTTGCAAGTTTGTCATTCCTGCGATGAGGTGGTGGCACGGAAAAATGTTTGGTAATGGCAGTCCAACGCACTAACCATTAGGCCACGGCCACGTCAAATTCGACTTTAATTTGCACAAGCGTTGGCGGGACGTTTAAAGTTTTTTTTTTTTTTTCTTTAATTATACGCAATGATTGTTAGATCTATTTCAACATAAGCGTCCTTTGGCCCTTAGGCCTTTGCGCAAAGATAGCACATCAATCCACGCCCTCCCTTAATACAACGTCCTCAAATCTGGAGCTCAAGCCACACATAGTTTACGTCAGAAAAGTTGTAGCTACATAACTCCTGCGTATGACCTGGCTTAAGCTGCCAGTGTGGAAACTACGACTCACAACTTCAGCTGAGCCAAAGTAAGTTGGAAACCACCCCAAATATCTGTCATAATTTGTGCATCCCTAACAGACTTATTGCTGGTCCTCGTCTATAACTGTGCAACTTGGGAGTAAAACCCTTGAGATTTGAGTACAGATACCTGAACCGCATATGATAGTCAAAAAGAGGATGTTTCTCCTTATATCGTTCGTTTTCATTAACATGGGAACTGGCGACGGTTAGACGCTACAAACTGGTCTTTGGGATCTACAGATATACTCCGATTTTGTACTAACGAAAGTTCACAGGTTTGGCCTGCTACAGATGATAGATTAGGACTGTGACGCTGTGACTATATCCAAATCGACATACATTTGCAACCATAACCCATCCATTCTATTTTGAAATCCCTATAACTCCGTTATCTAGAACACAAAAGACTGTCGCCTATTGATGACAGCAGTTTACTTGAAATAAAATATTTCAGAAATGATGCAAACATTTCTTTGAACAGATAAGGACGCGTACTTTGTTTGGAATTTCACTGTGTACACGTACGTACATATAGGTATATCTTCCGAAAGGTAATCGCACCAAGATAAGACAAAAAAAGACGCCAACGCCAGCACCACCATTCACCAATTCGTGTTCATTCCACCAGAAGTGAATGACTTCTTACGAAACCGCGTGTACCTGTTTGTCAATGCAAGGCGTCAAGGAAACCCATAAATAAGCCGCTCTATTACTTAATTTGATTCGCAACCCTCCCGTGTATAGGAAGTCACCTTTGTTTGGTGTCAATCTATTGTAATGTTCACCCCCGAAATGGGCTATCATGGCTCATTGTAATTCCATGGCCGGCACTCTTAGTCATTTATTCAAGAGCTTGACGGCCCAGTCAAGGACCGGCAAAGTAGTTGTCGCATCGAGGCAATCTCCGTCACCGGTTGTAGTGGACGCAAAAGACAAAGCATACACACCTCGTACGCGAATAGAAGTGTGGACGGTCTTATTTTTAGTTGAATTTATTCCTATCACGTGTTGGATTTAGAACCCAGATACTAATTGTGCGGAAAAATCGATTGATATCTTGGCCTCCTTCGTGAGATGAGTGGAAAAGTGTAAGGTTGTTCGTCGTCGATAGTGTTGTTGTTACCTCGAGGAGTGTGCCATCTTTGTTGTTTCTTGTTGACTTTCAATTATCGAAGTCGCGTTAGATCCATGTTTATGATCAGCAGCACTGGTTTGAAATAATAAGTGCCTGTGTGTGTGTGTTGGGGGGGGTTACTTCTTTTGATCATGCTAACTCGTTTATGCGGAAGTGGCTTAACTTTTTTGTTGACCAAGTTATGCGAAGTTTAATGTGACAACTGTGAGATATGTCATGGAAATTCAGTATGAATAGGTGTGTATGTATTTTGATCTTGATACATTTTTGTTAGCAGTTGCGAGTGTATTTCTGCGAAATAAAGAGGGTAAGTCGCATGATTCTAGTGAAAATTATACACTAACTTCGCAGAACTTAAGAACTTTGAAATTTTAGAACTCAAATAGGCCCTGAGAACTCCATGAGACCCCCTGTGAATTGTATAACTCAGTGCAGTTTATTGCAAATTAAATGTTAAGCTACAAATAAAAAAACCTCAAGCGATGCGCGAATTTTTCGTGTCATATTTACGTTTCAATTGAGCATTCAGACTCTGACAGCTTGAACTAGCTGAAGCTTTTTATAAAACAAATTATGATCATACTACGTCAATACTAAGAAGGCCAGAGATTATCGGAGAAAATAGCACCCCGCATGAAGCAATATCCTTTTGGACAGTGAGGTTAATTTAATATCGACCCACTGCCGAAGACAATTTCTATCCAAAGCAACATTCGATCAGATTATTGGATCTCAGAAGATATGATATTGTCAGACCCTGGTGATTGGAAGCTTTTTATGGCCCAAAAGAGCCTTTTAAAGAATACTATATTTGAAGGGTTGGTATACGATGGTATGCCAGTGTTCTCAATGCGGCTCATTACGCCTTAATTGAAAAAAGGTGCCTGGTAGAAAATTACCAGAGTTAGTGTAATGATCATATGAATTCAACAAGTACCTTGCTATTGAGGAGCTTTTCAAAACGATTTTACACATCCTAGAAGCTTCTGAGGACTGTACCACAAAAATGTCTTCATGAAAATGAAATTTTGGTTCTATTCCTATATAAACATGAACTTCTGGAAGATTGTCGATAAGAAATGGAGCGGATATCAAAAAAAAATGTGGCAACAACCCAACAAAAAGTAAACCAGCGATCGGTGACCTTTCAGGTTGCAATCTCCTGTCTTATGGGTTTTGACGGTGCTTCAGTTCGGAGTGGACTTGGATCTCAACCAACAATCGTCTCTAGTTAGCTCGATCTTCAGCTAGCTGCCTCCAGTTTCGCACATCACCTAAGTAGCTGTAGCTTTGGGGTTGATTCGAAGACTCTCCGGACGTAAATCGGCTCTACATGTCCAAACCGTCTTAAGCGTTGTATCTGAACTCTTCTGACTAGATGGATGTCACTTAACAGCCCAGACTATTCATCGATGTGTCTCCTCCTCCACTCTCCGTCTATGCAAGCGGGGCCTTTGATCACAAAAATAATTTTTTTCTGAAAACAAACGAGGGCAACCTCATCCATTCCTGACAAAGTCTGCACCTCCGTGCCAAAGAGCAGGACGCTTTGACATAATTACAATTTTTATTATCTGAGAGCCTTGTCTGACTAGCTCTGCAACCTTGCTGACGTCAGAATGACGTTGACGTCCAACAACGTATGACGTTTGACGATCTAGGAAGACGCTAAAGTATCTACAGAAAAAGTCAAGGTGTTTCAAAAAGATGCCGACACCGACTCCTTCAGATGTTTTGCATCTGTAAAGATCGAGATGGACTTTGCGCGGCGGTGTATCAACAAAGTTCTGATATAACCTACATTTTGCTTTCTTCATTATTGAGTGTCACTCAGTCTTATGGCTGTGGTATTTGATATCATTATACCGTTGTTATCTTATGTTAAGTAAGTGTAAAAAGGTTTAAAGTGCCACTGTTTTAGAAGTTCAGATGGCAACCATTTCGCCGTGATATTTTTTGTTTCTAAGACAAACATCTGTTCGTACAAGGAATCAGCTGACATTCACGCTACGCCACACATTCTCCAATCCATAAAAGAGGAGATAGTACAACTTATTGGCATGTACCTTGGTTCGGTTTCTTTTTGGCGATAAGAGGCAGTAATACCAAGCGGCCTTTACCAATGCATAGGTGATCCGGACCTGATCAGTATTTAACTTCCACAGAACGTTTTGTTTTTTTTTAAGCACTTTTCTTAGTTTTTATTTTTTCATGATAAATTTTGTTTGTACAAGATCAAATGATAAAAATGTTTTATGACTTTGAATATAAATTAAACCTTGATTGTGATATAAACAGAAGAGGGAAAGAAGAACTTTGAAATGTGAGTCGACTGATCGCGATTTTTTCTTCTTCTTTTCCTGAGAATCAACAAGTGAATCGTTGAACTTGATATTGTTATTATAAAAACAATTAAGACAATTTGTATTTCTCTGGAACGTGTTTGAAGGCTTTTAGAAGCTGTCGTCAAGCTATTTTTACTTCAAGACCGAGAAAAATCAGTCATCAGTCTTTATGAACGTGTGTTTTGTTTTTTTTTGTTTGTTAAAGTGATTTGATATGCCAACCAATCGATATATAGACTGTAAATTGATAAGACTCATACGGACACACTGACAATTGCCCTGATAAGGTATAAAGATGCACAATTGTCGCTATTACCCTGAGACCGTTGCCCTTATCTTGTGACGCCAAATATGTCCTTGACGCCAAATCATCTGTAGACAGTTTCCTGCAGCTAATAATTCGAATTCTCCAAGCATCCGGTGGTTTGAGGAAAGTTTCTTCGTCCGGATACCTAGACTCAAGAAATGTAAGATGGTGCTATGGTTGCTATTCCTGAACAGTCCCTTATTTATTTCATGTCCATGGCTTTCTATCAAGCAAATGGTGCGCATAATCTTATGGGCCAAGATTTCTATGCTCCCATCATTTTTTGTTTATCAAATCCAACTGGATTAAAAAAGCTGACTTACCTCTAAGTAAAAGATGGCACACAACGTTCATTAGTCCTGAACCCCCCGGGAGGACAGCAAAACTCGATTTAAAGCCATGGGAAGAGTCTTTGCTTATCTTCAGAGAAGCCTGGCAGAAAGATGTTCGAAGTTGCTATTATTTATGTAGATCATCACGAAGAAAATCTAATTTTTTTTCGAAAGTTGATAGGATAATCTTAGATGGACCATGGCCTCAATCAATAAGCTTTTCCAGTTTCATTCACCGCGTTGGTTGGTTGACATCGACCTCTCGTCCGTGCATCTTATGATGGAATCTTCATCTGCTTCGGTCTTTGGCAATTCTTTTTTTTTTTTTTTGAGTTTCGGCTTCTCGCATTGGCGAGGATATCCCAACTCTCGAAGATCTATTGTGCTACCACCTTTTTGATCAAGGAAAGAATATCCCCAGTAGATGCATATTTTAAGTCTGAAGGGATCCTTTTCCTTTAATGATTTTATGCCACGGTACCCACCAGAAATTGAATTTGTTTTATAAAAGCTTAATTGTGAAAGGCAGCACTTCACGTATATTGAGTTTAAAGCCTCTTGACTCAGGTTAATACAGGCTCGTGTTTCGATGGTGTCAAGTTCAGTCGATAAGAGGTTTTTCATGTGGTTTCGAGACTGTGGTTAGGCCCGTGCATACTTTTGCCAGAAACAATATTTGAGCATCCCCTTGAACACACGATGCCTTAAAGGTTTAGCAGCAGACCACCAATATCCCATATGTCACGATCTGGGACCTTGATCACAAACCTCTTGACTTAGCAGACTTATTTTGAAATGAAGTCAAAAACTGTGCTAAGTTCGTATCTCTAGTTTGGAAAAGTCTAAGAACAAGGCCATGTGATCCACGTACGTGACTCAGCTCCATCCCATTTTTAGAGCCCTCTAGTGATGCCGTATATCAGGTGCCCATAGATCCTGTGGTAACGATGTCTTTTAAGCGGATGTTGCCCTTAGACCATAAGTTCGCATCCTTTTGACTAGATTATTGTTAAATGCTTTCCTCCACACTTCATCGATAAATTGTCCATCTCACACTCTCAAAAAGTCCGCTGTACAATCTTTCGATATTGTCATAAATGCTTGACAAATTGTGTACTATTCGCTTCTTCTGGCTTCAAAACCGCGGACTATGCTCTTTTCTGTATTCACCACAACTAAATGGTGCATTGTCTCGATCATAGTGCCGTCTGCTTTGCAGTAGTTAAGGATCTGCTCCACTCAATTAACTGTACATGCCCTGTTAAAAATGCCAACATTCAAGGTGCAGTTCCCAAGGTGATTGTCTTTATTTCATTTATCAGGCTTTTTCGCTCTTTGACGGTATTCTAAGCTATTTTAAACCTTGTTTTTGTATTTAAATCATAGTCTGATGCCAAATCTTATACCAAAATGTTTGTCCTTCGAAACTACAAGTACATACTTTTTTAAAAACATCTTTCACACGTCAATACGTAATCAAAAAACTAAAATCTAATTTCAAACTTATTTCATTCAATTCATCTACCATAACAATTTTTTTTCCTTTCAAATTAATTTGTTTGTCTCACAAGCTTCTTTAAACAAATTCTGGCATCGTTTATATTTTTTGTTTCTCTTTCGCATCATTCTTAGAAAAATCTTGAAAAAAGAAACAAATCCACTCAAAAGCAAAAACACTTTCAAAGTATAATCCTCCAAATAACGACCTCGAAACAAAGTCAGTACTAAAACCTTTTGAATTAAGCTCTTTACCATCCAACAACAATCAACGACACTGACCTTTAAAGGCACACGCCTACGTACTGAACTCTGTCGTACTTTTATGATGAAGTCGGCGTAATGTACACAATGAGGAATCATTTTAATTAAAAAACAAAAAAAATTTAAAGCAATTCATCACACCAGATCGTGGTCGTTTTAAGCGTGAACTCATTCAATGCCGCCCTCCCTCTTCAGTAAATAATGTTCACTTTCATTTAAATTCATTGTAATTCGCAATGGCGCCCGCAAATGTGGGCGATTTAAAAAAAAAAAAAACCAAACACGTGAAATAATAAAAAATTCGAAATCGAAAGTACAACCAAAAACATATTTTTTTTTTTTTTGAACAACCTCCCCATATTATGAGCGAACCATTATGTACCCCGAGCGAACCAAAACACCCCGAGAATTGTTTAAAACGCCTGACATCGGTACACTCCCAGTTAAAAGTGTGAGTCCACCTTTGGTATCAAAATATTTTTTCACATGAAGGCTAAATTGTTTCGGTTATTAAATATGTGGTTTGTCTTTGCATTTGGAAATACAGTCAAAATCGGTTATAACGACCTTCAAGGGACCGATGAATTTGGTCGTTATAAGCGATAGGTCGCTGTAACCGATATCAAGGTATATATGTAAATTAATCTTTTTTCAAGTAGAGATCCTTATTTTACTTTTATTTTTCATTATTCTTATTTATTGTTAAGGCATACATACAACCGAGTATGTATGTACAAAGTGGAGTGTGAAACGCAATACTCTTTGGCAAGGTATTTATTTTACTCTCCAGCTTCCAATCAAAAAGATGATACCTGCTTCCTCTTCAATCGTAAAGATTTTTCGTTTCTGACTCATTTTCCAATACAACTTTATACGATTCGAATAAAATTAAACTTCTACGACCACTCGTCACACAAAAAAATTAGCACTTAGTAATTTTCCCACCTACTTACTGTTGAACAAACTCAAAACCAATAATAAACGCAAAACAAAAAGAATAAAATGTCAACAAACGGCAAGCTGCTACATATCCGAAATTGTATGTACGCAGATATATCGCATCTACAGATAAACAGTTTACCGTTTAAAAAAAAAATGCAGTCGCACCAATAGCTGCGTCGATTTTAGTCGTTGTAACCACTATTTTTTTTTCACAAAAATGGAAAAATCGGTCGTTGTAAGCGATATGTCGTTGTAAGCAATGTCGTTGTAAACGGTTTGTTATTCAATGGGATTATAAGGGAGCTCAGTCGGGACCTAAGAATTTGGTCGTTATAACCGATGTCGTTGTAAGCGGTTTTGACTGTAGTGGGCATTTCGTGTACATTAGTGTGAAGGACCTCTATCCTGGGATTTTCCAAAACGTTTGCGGTCTTGTTTTATTTCCTTATTTTATGTCTTTTTGTCCTTATGGTGTCTTTCTGGTCAATAACTACCTACTTTGGGTGGAAGGCTTCAGTATAAAACCCTTTACTTAGCTAAATAATGGAAGAGCACACGAGCTATGGCAAAAGTCGCCCAAACTAGTATTGAAAAACAGTCTGCAATAATTACTCTTCACAGTTACGAAATTAGAACGTGTCCAACGCCTAGCCGAAACGTGTATGTCAAGATGCCTTCGCACAACACCAACTGCTGCACTTAATGTCATCTTGGGCTTACCACCACTACGAAATTTAATTCGAATGGAAGCTAAATTAGGCATCCATCGACTTTTCCACTCAAGCAACCTTGACCTGAAGTCCTATAGGGGAGGACACTTATCCCTGCTTGAAACATTGGAGCAAGACACGATCTTCAGCATGCCTCAGACGACATGCTACCCAAATACTGCTTCAACAAGAATTTCTCAATAGTTATCCCTTCAAGGGAAGACTGGGGGAACACCAAACCCCAAACATCACCTTCCGACCTCGTCTAGTATACGGACGGATCCAAAATGGAAACAGGAACTGGTTCCAGAATTTTCGGAATATCAACAGGTGCAAACTTCTCAGTCAGCCTTGGTGAATTCGCGTCAATATTCCGAGCCGAGGTCTTTGCCATTAATCAGTGTGTGAGCCTTAATCAGTACTCTTACATTATCGAGAAAATCATATTCATCTTCTCAGGCAGTCAAGCTGCCCTAAAAGCACTCGACTCGCCTGTCATCAAATCCAGACTAGTCCTAGAAATCCGCAAAGTAATTTCGGACCTTGCTAGGAACAATATGGTCATTCTTCACTGGATTCCTGCACATAGTGGATTTGCGGGTAATGAAAGAGCCGACTCACTGGCAAAAGACGGTGCGTCAACAAATTTCTTTGGACCCGAACCATTCGTGATACACGCAAAAGGTCTTTGCATACAAGAATCTAGGGAAACCTGGCTCAATACACCAAGGCAAGCATGTTCAAAACTGCTATTCCCGGTACCGTTACAAAGAAAATCAAACTTCAATGTGAGCCTCTTTAGGAGCAACCTTAGAGGATTAATTGGACTTCTCAGCGGTCACTGCCGCCTGAACAAGCACCTACATCGCATGAACCTTACAACAGATTCAAGCTGTAGACTTTGCCTTGAGAGTGAGGAGACCTCTCTTCACATCCTAAGGGAATTCTCAGCTCTCTTTCAAATCAGAAAAAGAATGCTAGGTGGCGAATTCGTCTCTACAGAACAGCTCGCTGCCATCCATCCGGAGAAGTTCATCAACTTCCTGATATCTTCTGGAGTGAAACAATTCATCTAGAAACAATAGGGAAGGCACAATAGGGTTCTCTAGAAACCGCAGTGCCAAGGGCTGATCAGCTATCCCGAAATAATAATAATAATAATAATACTCTTCACAACGAAGGGAAATCTTAGCGCGAGATTGCATCCCAGTTGAAATTATCGCAGCCTGAAATCCACCGTACTATAGAACAGCATCGTTAAACCGGTAGTCTTCACGGCTCTGTAAATCCTTTCAATGAAGTCAATGAAACCTTTATCTGTCAGTACAGTGCAAAGGCAATTGAGAGGAGTTGGCCTCTATGAGCAAGTACCAGGGAGAAAATTCTTCCTTCGACCTGCTAATAGGAATAAGCTTTTAGGGTGGACAGAAGAAGACTTTTGAAGAGTGATCTGCGAAAACAAATGCTGCCGGACTGTGTAGTTCCGTTATGGTCTGGGGATTCTTCAAAGTCATCTTAAAATACCATGCTTCGACATCTGGCCGAAAGTAATTTGGAGAAGAATTCGTAATAGAGAAAGACAATGACCCCAAAACCACACCTGAAAATTATGCAAGGAATTTCTAGTACAAAACGAAATCGAAGAAGTCTAGAGGACCATGATCTGTCCGGCCCAATCACTTGATCTTAACCCCATCGGACTTCTTTGGGAAGACCTCGATAGACGAGTCCGAGACCGATGTCCATCATTGTCAAAAGAAGTTATGTTGACCACAATGCTGGGTTGATGGAATTTTCTGTCACAGGAGGTTCGAGATTGAGATCCCGAACCGTAATTGCTGGGATACCAGAGACCCGTTGCTAAACATAAAGGGACTAGTGTGGTATACTAATGGTTCAAAGATGGACTCCGGTGTTTGCACCCTAACCACAAAATTTCAAAGGCACTTGGAATGTGTCCTAGTGTCTTTCAGGCTTAATTATATGCTATTGATACCTGCACCAATATCATTCTCGACTCCGGCATCAAGGGAGCAACCATCAATATATTTACGGACAGTCAAGAAGCGCTCAAAGCACTGGGTTCCGATTACTACAACTCAAAGGCCTTGTTAGGCTGCTTCAATGCACTCCAGGACCTCTCAAAGCGGAATAAAGTCAAACTCGATGGGTACCAGGGCACAAAGGCATTTCAGACATGTATATAGGTGCCGAACCTGGGAAAAACGGAACCTCCTATCCTAATGAAACATTATACATGAACTTAGACAGGCAAAAAAACAGCCATCCGACCCCTGAACAAAACCATTAAAAATATTCTTTATCACAAAAGGAACAATATCAGAAGGATTGCCGGCTTCCTCACCGGTCACTGCAGCCTCAGATATCACTTACACAAACTTAATATAGTTCAGGAATCTGAATGCCGACTTTGCTTAGAGGAAGACAAATCAGCAGAACACGTACTATGTGAGTGCGTGGCTGTCTGCAGAGTCAGGAAACGCTTTCTCCATAAGGAATTCCTAACACCCAAGGACTTCGTAATGCCTCGACTGGAGATATTCTCAACTTCATGAGGAAGAAGGCACAATAGGTCTTTCAAGTCGCAGTCAGTCGCAGAGTCTTAATAATAATAATATTAATAATAACTCCAACCCCTGCCCCACGCATCTTTTATTCCCTGTTATGCTCCCCAAATCAAATTAAGTAAACGTATTTACATCAAAACGGTTTTAGAATGTAAAGGTGTTTATTTTTTTCTCTGAAAATTCAGTTTAGGAACTTTAAAGAGTCTTTCTTGTTTATTATGTTCTTCTGTTGGCATTCTTTAAATTTCAGTCTTATTTGCATTTTCTTAGCACTTAAATGGATGTAACTTGACTTTGTTTGAATTACCTAGAGGTGGTCTCAAACTTATGACCGACAGTGTAAATCATCGTCAAGATTGTCAATCTGACATTGAGGAGACTGTTTCGAATGTGATGGCCTACTTTCGAACACTCCATGATGATGTCGACTCTTCATTTTCAGTAATCAATTTTCAAAGCTTCCGCTTACGCCTTATCGCAAAACAAATTATTCAAATTAAGAAGTTTATCAATAATTGATTGGTTGCTGTACTCGTACTTGCACATGTCAATTTACCGCGGTTAAGTCGTTCGTTTCGTTTTACAGTGAACCATCTCTTGAATGTGTTTTGCCAGGCGGACAGAGTGAGTGTGTATTTGTATCTGCAAATGTTTATGAAGTGGATTGCTTATGCTTCCTTCCTCTATTTTTATTTTTTTGCGTATCTAACTGAAGGCCACTGCGCTGCTGTTCTTTTGATAGTAAAAATCGAAATTATTTCGGAAGAATGATGTAATGGCTGACGGATCTCATGGAGTGCGGTTCCTCCAGTGATGAGTGTGAAATTTTGGCGATGGCTTAGAGAGGTTTCGTCGTCAATTGCCTATCTGCGGCGGCAGCGGCAATAAACATCAGCTGCGTGTTTATATGAAGAAAATAAATTACTTTGGGAAGCAATGGGGAAGAGCAAGGGCAAGCAATAGGGCGTGCGAGTAACCTCACTACATGGAGTGTTGTGTTGTGTTGTTGATGGCGTAATTGTCGGTCCCAAAAATAGAGCGGCACTGGCGGATGTTTATGAATGAAGAATTTGAAGAGAATTCGTTATTTTTTGTGTTCGTACTAATTGGTCGAGTGACAATTTGTGATGGAAACGATGGTCAAAGGAATGATGTAAAGTTGATTATGTCATGGTTGATAAGGTTTCAGTTAACATGTATTCCCTCTGCAGCAGTACATTTTGTGCGTAGAGTGTTCTGTCAGTGGAATTGGTCATTTTTGTGATATTCCCTTCGTTTTTAATGCTTCATTTCATGGGCTTCTGGTAAACGATGTTTCCATTTGTTTCTAATGTTGCACTCGGATTTTATTACAACTTTATTTCACAATTTTTTCGATTGGATAAATTAAATTTATTGTACACAAGACCAAATGAAGCGAATTGGACTGTGTGTTTGGTAATAAACGCGCAATTAAGTTGTTTAAGACGAATTAATTGGAAAACCAAACTCGGTTCTTTGTATTGCCACATACATAAGTTGGTTTCTTTCCCTGGAACCATTGTACATACTTAAATTTTTTAACTTATTACAAGGCAACAACTTCCAAGAGCCTAAAACCATTTGTTAGCATGAGCAGAACATAGATCAGCCTATGATTTGGAAGACGAAAAGACCTTCTGAGATTAAGCCTATCGGAGAAAACACCACCACCTGCACCTTCATTAGTTTTAGATCCATCGGTGTAAACGTGGATCGAATTATCCTGTAAATGTGCCTCATCCTCCCAAAATGACATGGAAAGAATGGTGGCAAGAAAGATTTTATAAAAATTGAGCTTGCGTGTGGTGTAATCTGTGTTTCCTGGGAACATTTTGAATTTATTCAAAATGGAGGCGTTGCCAAAATCTTTGGTGGACCTCTGAAAGTTGTCAAGGGGTATCAGATCAAAAAGAGTGTCCAGTGCTGCAGAAGGTATAGTGCGAAGTGCTTCGCTCCTGCGCAGACAAGCTGATCGTTGAACCTTGCTCAGATGATCTCGGTTTATAGTTTTATCTAAGGCGGTCCACCAGACAACCACCCCGTACATGAGTATCGGTCTTATGACTGAAATGCAGAGCGAATGAGTTATACGAGGTTGTAAACCCCATTTGTGCCCAATAGGTTTTTTTTGCAAGAGAAGACTACTACTGTAGTTTTCCTAAGCAGCCGATAGTCGAATCAAACTTCCCTTTAAGCATAGTATCATCGCATTGAACACTTCTTTGTCGTTTAGTTCTTACATAGATTTATCAGCTTTTTCTTCATTGCTGACTGCAGAGCTTTTACGGGTGAGTGGCTTTTGCTGTTTACTGTATTGCATTCTCTACGACTACGTGTCGATTTTTGGAATCCCAAATCCCACACCTTTCTTATTGACATTGACATAGACGCTGAGATGCAGATGAGCTTTGTCCGAAAAGATTTTTTTGCGACCAAAATACACGTGATTTTTCAACTCATTTAACGCCCACACGGAGAATCTTTGCCGAAGTGAATTGTCATTTTGCTTTAACTTTTGAATGAGTCAGACCTTGTAAGCAAATAATCCAAGGTCTTCACGTAATATTGCCTTGAACAGGGTGTCCTGAATTTTATGTAAGTAGGTTCCTACAATTGATACGCTTATTGCAAAGCTTGAAACACTGATCTTAACTAAAAAACTGAGTTAAGCTACAATAGATAGCGCACTCTACATAAAAAACGGAATGACCATTCTTTATAGTCAAGCAACGCTCGGTGCGGACAGAATAAGGAATTTTAACTGGGATAAGAAATATTCTATGTTCATCACCATTGTAGAAGCTACCCGTGTGCAAAGATTAATTGAGTAGTTGAGACGTAAAAGCATAACAAACAACAACAAAAATCACTTTTGTATTTATAATATTAGTTATGATTCTCCTGAGGGAAATGCAACATATTCAGTTGTTGAGCTCTGTCATGAGTTGAAGTTCTTGAGATTTCACGCACACTTTGGGTAACAGCAGCGATTCTTTTGTCTTTGCGCACTGGACGAGCGCGGCGATGTCTTTTGTTATCAACAGCGTTGTTCAAGCCTGAAACGATCCATTTCTTAACGCGTTTGTTTGACAGTATCAAAATAATACGCACTTTGAAAACAAATCAACACTCTGCTCCTCGTTCTTTTATTCACCTCAGGTTTATTTGGAAGTCACTGTGTTCAAGTTACGCAACACTGCTCTCCAAAAAATTCATCATCAATTATTTAATGTGCGTATAATTGTCCCCTAAAAGGCAAGTCCCAGTTGTCATTAGTTATTCATATCTTAATTAGAACTATTTGCGGGCGTAAAATATTCATAAATGAACAGAATGCCATAAAAGCCAAAACGCATACCTTTCTCTTTGGTGTGGCATTTGTCTTTGTTTTTTTTTTTTTTTTTTGTGATTCCATTACCAGTGTTGCACCATTCAGATGGCTGTGTGTGTCTGTCAATCATAGAAATAGCCCCCGCCAATTGAAAGTGATGCTCAATTTCAATGGCTGACCTCCCTCTTTCCGCATATGAATAAAATACAGAAACAGCCCCAGCCCAATTGCAGTGCTCTATACGGAGTATAACCTCAATTCTAATTTGTGTACATAACATTTCCTACAACAACCTCCTAAAAACGGCCATGCTCCACAAACACATGTACACATGTATGTATGTGAGATAACTCAACGAAGCTCTCTCTGTCTGTTTGTCAATGGAAAAAACATAAGAGAGTGCAGTATGTTCGTTTGAAGTAAGTTTAACAATATTCGGAAGCGCCACAAACATTGAATACGCGCCTAGCAGTTGTTAAATGCATGACATGCAAAGCAGCACCAGCAACGCTAACAACGGTCATACAAGCAGAAAAAAACAGCCAACACCCGTCGACCTACTGACTAACAAAACGTTGTTACCTTCTCCACCTACATGCATGTGTGATATAGTGTGTCAAAAAGTATACAAAGACAAGAAGGCATTGAAATTGCCTCCCTCAGACGCCGACCATAAGTGGACAATCATAGCTGAATACCAACTTTAAACGTAAAAAAAAAATTCGAGGTCGAATTTCTTTTTATTAATGTTTTTTTTAGCTCTTAAATTATTGACAGCCATCTCTCAAAGATCGGCTGTCTTCATTGGACAAAGATTCAACTGAACATAGTTTTTTTTTTTACTCGTAACTCTCTTATGGCACACACTGTCTCCAATTCTCAAGAGAATCAGCGACAAATTCTTTCGCAATTAAGAAGAGAAAAGGACGAATTGGATAGCAATTCGTGTCATAAAACGGGGTTAGTCTCGGTTGAGTTATGGGCAAAAAATACATAATATACAAAAAAAAACACTCCAATATTCGAAGCGGCAATACATGCCTCCAAAATATAAAAATACTTTGTTGACGATCTCAACTATAAAATAAGGACTGCGATTAGTTTCTGGAACATTAAAAGCTCCTGGTCGTGGTACAGTATTTAGCATCATCACTTGTCACGCTGAAGGTTGCAGGTTCAACTCCTGGTGTCAAAAAAAGTCAGTCAACTGTGAAAAGCTGATGTCAACTCTACTGCAGAGGCATAAGTGTTGATCGAACTGAGTATTAATATTGACATCAGGAAGTTCGAAAGAAATACTGTGAATTATAAGCAATGGCAACAATACCAATAATTCTCCCCAGTTATTCTGGACCTCACCCTTCGGAGCGAAAATAAAGAGAGAAACGAACAAAATCTGAGTTTCTCAAACCACTACACCAAAAAAGGGGTTTCTTCAAGGAAGTTCATTGGACCGAAACGAGTTTGAGTGCTCCTGGAATTTGGAAATATCCTTGAAAAAAAAAAACCCTCGGAGGAAAGACTGAAACCTAATACTACCTGGGTTTCAAAATTGCTACCCCAACACTAGCGCTGTGCGAATAGCATCATAAGGGTATTCCTAACCCCTTGCGTTGAAAAACAGGACTTCACACGATACCCAAAGATCCAATAACTTGGAATCCTTTTAGGGAAAGGTCACCATTACTCAGTGTTATACTCCCACAGAAACAGCAGCTGAAAAAAAAAATGGAAAGGGATGGCTTCTACCTCGCCTAGAAATTCAGGGATTTCGGAGCATTTTGGCGACTTCAAATATGTGGTCGTTCTAACGAAGGTCGTTGTTAACACACAAACCGAGGACAGAAAATCTTTTGGCTTCAGCAAAGTAGGTACCATTTAAGGTTTGGGTTTCGCTAAGTGACAGAAAACCGCATTTGGTTCTGAAAGCATTCAATTTCACATTATTTGTAAAGGGTAGTTAAATTTTAAAGGCCGATGTTGAATGTGAACCACACCTAAACGTCAAGTTTTTTTCTGCATTTCATTTGACATTTCTCAATTTCAGACTAACTCAATTTGAACCATGATAAGATACACAATCGAGCAACGCGTTAAAGTTATTCAGGCTTATTATGAAAATGGGCGTTCAAATCAAAATGCATATCGTGCACTTCGTGATTTTTTCGGTCAATTTAATCGTCCAAATGTGGGTACAATCGGAAAAATCGTCCAAAAATTTGAGCAAACCGAGTCTGTAGGAGATGTGAAAACACCAGTGCATGCTCGTACAGCTCGTACTGCAGAAAATATTGCTGCTGTTCGCGATAGTGTGGCTGAAGTGCCGTCCACCTCAACTCGTCGTCGTGCCCAACCATTGTACCTCTCACGCTCGTCGTTGATGAACATTATGCATAAAGACTTGCATTTACGCGCTTACAAGGTGCAACTGACTCAAGAACTAAAGCCTCTTGACCATTTCAAGCGTCGTCAAGCTAAAGGATGAGATAATTCGGCACATTAACGGCATAGAACCTCAATTATGCCTCAGCGTCATCGAAAATTTGGACCATCGGATGAAGGTGTGCCGCCGAGGTCGCGGCGGCCATTTGGCCGATATTTTGTTCCATACATAATTGAACCATACCAATATTATCATAATAAAAAGAAATGACAATAATTTCCTAAATAATTTGTGTTTTATTCAAAATCAACATCGGCCCTTAAAACTTAACCACCCTTTAGAACCCCATTGTATTATGCTGTCGAAGTCGAAATTTAATGAGTCTAACGTACGTTGACATTCCTCTTCTACGACCGAAGATCAGGAGCGTAGATTAATGAACGAATATGGACAAACTAAGAGTTCTGTCATCAGCAAAGGAATGAATTGGATTAGAAGTTTCAGGCATAAGGTCATCTATAAAATTGAGGAAGAGAGTCAGAAACAAAACGAAACTTTGGGGAACACCAGCATTTAAATGGTGAATTGCAGACTTGAAACCGTCCAAAATATCTTCAATTAAACGGCCTGAAACGTATTTTCTAATCCATTGAAGAAGGAGATATTTGCATCGATACCATATGCATGAATTTTCGACAAAAGAGCTTGATGTCAAACTGTCAACCGCAAAAATCTTAATTTTACCAAAGTGATGAAGATAATCGTTTTCGTTTCACTTCTCGTTGCAATATGCTTTCAAATCGCCAAAAAGCGTAGTACGACCGGTACGGTACGGTCAAGAGTTTTCGTGAATCGAGATATTTCATAAGCTGACGATTTATATGATATTATCTGATTATATACATATGTAATGATATTATATGTAATGTATCGTAAGTTGAGGGAACAAGGAGATTCCCCCTTTTGGGACGGGCCGGACAAAGAAAGTCGAGTAAGTGTCTAAAAATTCTTAATTTTCCAAAGATGTTTTTCAAAGCATGTACAATTATAGTACACGAATACCGCCATCTTCAGCTTGAAGCTCGATATTTTTCGAACGATCATTATACTGCTCCAATCTGAAACAGTTAAATAAATTGTATGTTACCAACTGATGCTCACTGTGTCAATACGCCAACACAAACTGAGATGTATTTTGAATCTGTTACAAAAATAACGCACTCTCCGACAACCAGAGTGAAACTAGTTTCACCCTCCTATGCGCACGTCAATTAGTCATGCGACCTAAACTCCAATTGAATCAACTTTTCAATACCCTTCCCATTTTTGGGGGCGAAAAAAAAAATTGTATTCAAATATTTATTCACACCGGCTTCCACCAACTGCTTAGTCATCACACATTAGTCATACAAAACTAGTCTCGTTTGACCATAAGTAGTCACTATGACATGTAAAACGTCAAAAAAGGCAATTTGCGACGACGACAACGATTAATTAATTAAACAGCTTCTTTTTTTTTTTCATGCAAGCATTTTGCATTTTTATTTATAAAAGCCCGCACGCCACTTTTGTCCCGCCTGGTTTGCCCATTATTTTCAACTTCCTGCTGATACGGTTTACATAAGGCCACAGATCCGTTTCGTGTTTACTTCTTGGATTTACATCGAAAGTAAATAAATTTAAAAAGTTTTTTCATATGAAGTTCCTGTTTAACCATCTGTCACATTGTGTAGAGGCAGCTGTCACTGTTGTGAGCGTGCACAAATAAATTCAGAGATGATCAATTCTCCTTTGTTGTTTGAGTGGTTTCATGGTTATCCCTCTTGAATGTCCTTTTTTTCTGTTTGCAAGGTGTGTTTCAAGAATCCATTGCAGGTGCTTGCTTGTTTCCTTAAAAAGAAAAATACTCACTGTCTGTCCGTAGTTGGAAGTTTTTAGGTGTACTGAAGCATAATCTAGGATAAAAGGATAATCTCATTTGTTGTTTTTGTTTTGCTTGTGATTAATATCAAATGTTAGATGAGATTGCTGTTTAAATTGTCTCGTCGTCTAGAGTTGATAATTCATTTTAAAGAGCGATGACATATTTTTCATTATAGTAAATGATTTCCTTTGAAAATCTTTTGACAGTCACTTTCTTTCTTTTTTAGGATGTTCCGAGAGGGATAACAAAAGGATATCTGCTGATGTAAGTATAACAAGGTGTAGATGATGATGAAATTTTTCAATAAGAATTCTTAGTGGTAAATGATTTAAATTCGCCGCCATTGTCCATTGAAAGGTGACATACGCACGATTTCTGAGATGATATGAGTTTATGAAAGCGACAAATTTATTGTGACAATTAACAGAAAGTTGAGCGCTACTCCTAGTTTCATACGCTAAGCGTTCAGTTAATGATTTTTGAAAGAGGGGTTATATCTTGAGAAAGTTTCGAAGGATGACATCAAAGCAGAAAAAAAAACTCACAGCATCAGCAATCAGCAAGTCAAGCTGATCATGTTCTGCGGTTTCATTCTGCTTCCTCTAAGCAGAGTCGGATCATAGTCAAATTACTTTTAGAACGACAGTCACCGTAGCCTTCCGGCTGGATCTTTCGCAGCAATATCCAGAAGGCACCATTTCTGGGATACCAGAGATGAACTCTGAGAGGCTCCCTACCTACCAGAGACCAGAAAAGCACTCACCTAAAAATTATTTTGTGCTAAACAAAGTTTTCCAACAATTAGAAAATGTGGTGAGTCAAAGCAAGTTTGAGGGGAGAAAAGAACCTCAAATCGTGCTTGCAGATGAATTGTTGACTTTTTCTGAGGAGATGAATCCCATGCCGAAATGTTTTTGCCTGTTTCGAGCTATAGACAGACATTCATACGAGATGTGCTTCACAGTTTCTTGATCTTCCAAGATGAATCAGCATATTCATATTCGTGGGATTTTGCCCAGCTTGTTGTTATGCTAATTGAGTGAGCAATGTCCGTTAGGAGCTTAGCATCATGCTTGCTTAGTGCGAGAACTTATTTACTTCTCTTATTGTTTAGTGGTTTAATAAACTTCCTATATTGTCAAAGTCCTTAAGTTAAGTTCCACTTATGAGAGGATATACCTATCGCTACATGTAAACTCAAATTCAAGCTGGATGCTATCGAGAGAACAAATTCTAGGTGGGCAAGTGGTATAATGTGTCTAGCGACACAGCAGATTTAGCCACAGCTGGATCTGAAACGCTCTAAAAATGTAATTTCTCTCAACACATCGCATTTCAGATCCGTATTAGGTGTCATCACGGGGCACTGTCTAGTATGCAAGCATGAAACAAGGCTTGAGGTATATTCTAACGATTTTTGTAGAAGCTGCATGGACCAAGAGGAGGAGCAAACTATTCTCCACCGTCTTTGTAGCTGCGCAGCTCTCTTCCGCAAAAGAAGGCTCCATTTAGGAGAATTCTACTTTAACGACTTAGACGCTCTGATAAACACAGCTGTCAGTAACCTTTTTCGCTCCATCAGAAGCTCCAATCGATTCAACAAGAAGATAAGGAAATCTCTCCAGATCTACGTGATATCACAATGGACCTATCATTGGTCTAAGTGTGCTGGCATTAGCTGGCAGCCACATCAACCCAATCTAACCTAACCTACAAGTTTCATGATACTAGATGATTCAAAAGCTTTATCCGATGTCGCAGTTTATGTCACATACATATGTGCCATTCGCGCTGTACTTTTAGAGTTGGTTCACTCAAAGTCCGCATTTGGCCTGATCGGATACAAGTCGTTGTCGATTTCTTATCGCATTTTCGACTAAGCTGATTCATCCTTTTTGAAGAAATACTAAGCTTTACCAGCCTTGAAAGCGCACATCACATACGACTGTCAGATTGACACATGAAAACTAAAATGTCGCATTCTCGTGACAGGAATACTCTTTTGCGCATCACACAAAAACAAAAAACTTCACATTCTGATCATGTATGAATTAAAAATGATTTATCTGACAGAACACTGATCCACTTTAAAATCCATTTCCGCCTTTCAACGAAATCTCTGCTACATTCCTCCGAAAAAATTTTAAATTCACTTCATTTCGCCAATTCTTTGCTACCCCCTTTTCCAAGGAGTGAGCCAACGTCGCAGAAAAGAATCCAAAAATGTAAACGAAACGAAAAATGGCAATTGCCCCGCATCACGCATTTGATTACACCAAGTTGTCCATTGACCGTCCGGTCCACAGCTGGCAACCACAATGAAATCATCGTCGTGTGCGTCGCAATGCTGACAGCAGATGCTTCGCCATTTGTTTACTTTGCATGCCAAAAAAAAACTTAAGCTCAACCGATGAGGGAAATGATGTCCGGCCGACGTGTTTGTCGATTAGATGATCTAAATGGAAAATTGATTATCATTAGGATATCCTTCATCTCATTCATTTTAGTTGAATGTGTCGGCAGGTCAGCCATTTTCCATAATTTAATTGTCGGTTTTACAGTGACGCCCCAAAAAGTAACGACCTTTACAAGCATCATCCCCCGTCACAATGTGCTGACAGAATGAATCGATAATCGTGCCTGAATGAGGACGAGCCACCTCCTGGGTCGAAAAATATGATCTAATTTCTTTATCGGTTGTAATTACCTTAATTAGCTGTGACATTGTGCCGATGTATCGACATAGATCTAGGCACTTCGCTGGTTGGGTTTTTGGAACGGGTGTATCATGTTTTGTACTACGCCATGTGTACAGGCAGTTGGACAGGCAGGGCAGATTGAAAGCCAATGTAAGAGGTGAAAAGGTGCGAAGTGGAGGCGATGTGTATCATATCCAATTATATGCTCGCAGAAAATGAGGCTACTAGTGCGCGAAGAGTGAGCTCAGAAGACCGTAAAGCACAAAACAAAAAAGAACAATCTCCCGATGCGTAAAATTCTTTGAAATTGAATTCAAGTTTCGTTCAGGAAAAGGGGTGGCGATGGTTTCGCCCTATAAACGTTTCTCTATATCCATTGGCGTGGCACGTGTTGTATACCGAAAACTGATATGACAGGATGTTCTCCGATAATGGAAGTTAAATTGGGTTAACGTCAAAAGATTCGTATACAGCTTCGAACGGAGAATAAATAATTTAATGAGTTTTTTCTTTTTTTTTTTGGGAAAAGGATAGAAAAGTTAAATACTTGGTGCAAAACTTTTTGGTTCCCCTAAGGGCTCTGTATCCCAATATGGGGTTCAGAAGATTTGTCATACCAACGAGGTATTTGTTTCTGTTTCTTGGCAGCACTTCAAGGTCCTTTGTGACTTTGATAATCGTTTGATTATGAGTCTTCCTTTTTGTTCGAGTCACTTTAAGTGACGAGATGAATGATGTGTTTCGTTGCGACTGAAGGTCCACAATTGAGACATAAACGACCTGCATTTCCACGAAGAGTGGGAACTTAGAAATTGACTTAAGATTTACGTCGTTAACCTCTGCCACTCACGTGAAAAATTATCCACAAGCTTTGCAAAAGTCGTCACTTATATCGTTAAAGTTCGCAGAAGTTCAGAAAATTGCTTGATTGGATCCATACGTTCTTTCTGAGATTGAATTTACTGATTAAGGGCCGTAGGCACGAAGATTTATGTTATGACCACAATAGTTGGGTCGCTTTTGTCTATTCACCATGGATGTGCCACGAAAAACTGTTTTTCCTGGAACTTGAACCCAGGACCCGATTCTACTCCGGATATTTTGTAGCTTACATTAGCCTAGGGGCGGTCCAAACCTAAACCTTGCTCGAACCTACGCCAACTTGCTTAGCAGTCCAATATTCTAGCCACATAGTCACGGCGACCGCCGACACGACACCTTAAAGCATGCTTTAATCCTATCAGTGCAAGTTCCACTGGACACTTTCAGCAGCTACCAGTTCGATTACTCTTCCCATAACTCCATTGTTACTCTTAAGGTTTGTTTACTTTGCAGTCTCGTAGAGCGGATGTAGTAAACGAAAGTTCCTGCTAAGGCAGTCTCCAGAGCAATCCGGGGCAGTAGAAGAAGATCACGACTCAGATGGAAATGGATTTCAAGCAACTTGGCGTTCAAAACTGGAGGCAAGCAGCTGAAGTTCGAACTGGCTGAAGACACTTGTTGGTTTTTTTTTTCTTCTGTCGGGGTGTTGAAACTCCACGTTAGAGCACTCAGACACAAAAACAGGTCCATTGTACTACCAGCAGGTACAACCTTTTTATTGTGTTTTCTTCGTCTTTCTAAGAAAGTCGAGTAAGAGCGTCGGTGATACCAGCACTCATCACATCAGCCCCAAAAGTCTGCCACCTGATACGAGCAAAGGCGAACAATCACATACGAAATGTTCCGAAGTATCGTCGCCCTCTCCATAAGCGTCACAGGCAGTGGTGTCACTTAAACCTAACACGTTGAGATGTTTGGCAAAGGAGAAATGTCCCGTAATATCGCCAATAAGTTGTCTGCATTCTTTTCTGCTGAAAGACGGCAAGAATGCCGCGGATTTCTTACAGACGTCGGGAAGGATCTGTTTAGTATGCCTGCATCGTGGAGTGTCATGCCATCTACAGTTGTGTTTGCTAGAAACCCAACCATCTATAGCACTTGTTGGTTAATAATCACGTTCGGACTGTAGTACTGTTATAAGTAAATAGGAATAGCCAAGCTGAGGAGAAGTTGCCGACAGTTAACCCTCTCATTGAAGTCCTTACTTTCAGAAAAAAACTTAGCGCATTAAAGTTAATGATCCTTCTTTTCATTCACCGCTTTCGGTCGAGCCGAATTGTATTTGTCACCGAAACCGGTGGCGATTAGGATTTTAAAAAGAAAATCACTTCGAATAAGGAAGACACACTGGAAGAACATTCATACTTAGTCCACTAAGCACAATAATCCTTCAATCACAATCACTTCGTTTTCATTGTCATTCCAGAAGCTTATCGATCTGTCCTCACAAATGACGCAGTTAATTCAATATTATTCCGGAACACGCACATGCCATTTCAGTAAAACCAGAACTATTAATAGCGCCATTTATGCAGAATTTCAATTTGTAACAAAACAAGAGAAAAATATTAATTTTGGAAAAGCAACGCCGAGTTATTTTTATGAGAACAAAAAGTTAAAGTCAGCCACAACGACAATCAATAAATTCTTGAGGCAGATCAACAATACCGTCGCCCCCATATGCTACCCAGGCACACCACGCATCACACAATTACATCAAAGTGGCGCCACTTTGCAAAAGCCGCGTTCTTAAAGCAAACGAGCCTGTGCCCGCGCCCAACCAATCATTTGGAAATTGAGAACAACCCCCGGCACACATGTGACTGGAAAACATTGCGCCACCACCACCTCAATTTGTTTTCGAAATTCAGCACATGTTTCATTTGACTGATGATTTTATTTTACATTACAAATTAACGTATTCAATTTGTGTTTCATTAAACATTTAAATAAATACACTCTTCATCCAGGCTACAGAGGAGTTCCTCCATGCACACATATAAAAAGTCAAACCAAAGAGGACATTATGTCATTTAGCGCAAACATAACCCAAATCAAGTGGAAGAACTGATAGCACACAAGAGGGTGCTGATGTCTGTCGTCACAGGCAGGGAAAAGGAAACTTCTAACGGTACTAAATAGCCCAACAGTAGAATGTGGAAATGAATGTGTAAACCAGGAAAGAAGAGAGAGCCGAGCGAGCAGCACAAGTCGACCGGGTTGACTTGAATGGAACTCCTGAAATCATTCACATGTCGTTAGATGTCATCGGGGTGAAGAGGTGGAGGACGAGAACGAGAACAAGAATATTGCTTAAAGGGTGGGTGTGCTCCTTATTCAACTGACGTAGATCTTTCACCCTCCTCCACTAGCTGCTTATCCATGGGAATTAGGGCTCGGCAAGCGACGCCATGAATAGTAAGGAATAAAAGAAGTTCTTCCTCCTCCCTCTCTCTCTCTCTCTTCATCTCTTTCTGCCTTTGTTTTTCGATTTTATTTGGCATTTATTCGTTTAGAATTTTTCACCATCATCGTCCGGAATCGATCGAGAATTGAGTCTGATAGATTGCCAACTAGAACTACACACTCGAGTGTCAATATAAATTCTGCAAATGGCTGAAGAATTAACCTTGTGTGTGAGGGGTTCTTTTTGGGATAATTCAACCATCGGAGGGTGGATTATGGAAGCATCGACGTATGTATCATTGAATATGCCTTCCAATTGCCAGTGGTTAATATTGAATGGGAAATTGATTTTGGAATTGCATGACGAGGGAAAGGGGGATTTTTCACTTCTTTGGTTATGTTTATGCATCGGGTCCTGATGGGATGACCTTTAGAAAAAAAAGAAGAAATTGTTAAAAGGAAGTTGCATGAGTAACCGGCATCATGTGGGATTGAAATTTAATTAAAATAAACATTACTGTGAAATTAACTTATGTGTCTACAGAGTAGAAGCTTTTACAATTAGTTTTAAATGTCAACTCGTTAAAGGAACCAAATTGTTCAGGACTTGAATAACCATGAAGTTAGTTGAGTGTATATGTATGTATATTGAAGCCTAATTATTTCTCTTCGCATCGAGAACTGGGAAATGCCACACACCCTGGTTTGATCGATTTAATTTTTAAAGTGCGGGAGTTCAGTATGATGATATGCTTCCTAAACTTAAATGACTAGTAAGGTTATAAATACCGTCCATCTAAATATGAGTCATTGTATTCATATGAAGACCGCATCTGGATTAAGATTATAGTCTTGGAAACTACGAAGACTTAAATAATCAAAGAAAATACTGAACAAATTATTCAAAAACAGCAAAAGTAACGAAAATTTACGGGACAGATATTCACATTGTATCTAAGACCGATCTAGCTGGTCGTATTTGTGTTCGTGGTGCATCTACTGACATTCTCATGCTTTCTCCTACATATAAAAAAAACGTTTATGCTTTTGTACGCTCTCTGCCTATGAGCATGATTCTTTCTGTTTTTTCTTGCTACTTATCAGAGCCTCGTTGGTTTTATGTGAAGCTTGCCGAATTTAGCAACTGTGATCTTCAACTCCTTCGTATATGTGCAGGAAGACGCCATCATGCACCATGTTCAACAGCAATGCCCAAAAATTACCCATTGTGGCAAGCCAATGGTGACCTTGTATAGCAGATAGTAATGGGATTCGTAAGGGATTGGGATTCTTTGGAAATCATATTTTTTCGCCCAGTTTAGTCAAATCTATAAAGCGCCCCAAAGTGCCTCCAGACTTTTCGATAGACCAACAGCTGAAGATTTAATCTTATATCCAATGAATCTTATATTCAATGAACCACCCGTCTTTGTGAGAATATTTCCGGTTCTAAGCTCCAAACATTAGAACAATAGTCAAGCATCAGTCTTTCTTGTGTTTTATAGAAGCAAAGTAGCTCTTTGCTCTTAACAGGTAGCTCAACTTCATGGAAGCAAATTATGTGATGTTCAACATTTGGTCATGGTATTCCAAAGTTTACTTTGAAACTATAAGATTTCCCTGGACTTGATAACTTGATTGTCCATAAACCACAGGAAGGTCGATAAATCAACTGAAACCTAATATCATCTGAGTTTCCAAATAACTACACCAACACTTGCGCTATGTAAATAACATCATAAGGGTATTCAAAACTCTTTGAGCGCAAGTGAATTATAAAAAATTACGAAGCTCAAGTAAAACTCAATGAAGTATAAGACAAAGCGGAACATTTTCAAAGCAATTGGCAGACAAATTGAACTTTTCCTCGTCCCTACAGCTTCTGCATTAATCCTTGTAAGTAACACCGAGGCTCGCCACAAGGGTGCCATTGGTTAAGTGGTTCCTTGGAATGTCTGAATGTACATGTTTCAAAGGGTTTGTCAGTTGCACATGGCCTCATTGTCTATCCTCCTATTAATATGACTGACCAGCATTTTTACCAATAGATGGGCATTGTAGATCAAGCCATTTCCTTGAAAGTTCATCCGCACTCTTATTTCTTGATACTTAAATGGGCCCCGTACCCAGCATAGTATCACTGTGTTGGACCATTATATGTTTTAATGCAAAGCTTTACAAATTTAGACTAAATTGTTGGTAACCCCAAAGTCCTAACGACCCTTGGCTGTTGTCGTAAACATTTATTATTTCTTGATCTCTGCCTTCTGGAGGATAACAGTGACATCACATCTTTTACAGAAGAGGACAGCTTCTATGCAATTTTGGACCTGATGGCAAGTAATCAGTTGGTTCATAATTTGTTTTTTCATCGGCGCCCAATACAGGCATGGTCTAACGAAGTAAAAGGCTAAAGGCCTGCCCTTTTGAGCCTATATACAATTCTTGTTTCACTAGTCATTTAGTGGAAATCATGATTTGTAGCGCTGCTGTATACTAGGATCCCCCCCCCTTGTTGATCTTTGTACCTTGATCAGGCTTAAAAAATAACATTTCTTCTCAAAAGCCTTCCACTATACAACTGAATCATACAGTCAATGTACCCGAAGTTTTCCCGAAAACACGCTTACATGTTGTTATATGTGACTTTGATTATTTTCAAAATCATTCTATTACTCCGGTAGACAATCTTAAAGCAAATAATCCAACTGCTGTAAGCAAACATTGTATATGTTGGACACTTAATCGGATTAAACGTATACAAACTTAATTGTTTCACAGAACATCTAGTTATTCAAAGTACATACAGTCTTGCTCCGATTAAACTAAATATCGTATATAATCGCGTATAATCCAAATAGGACTATTATCTTGTCACACTACCCACAATACCCTAACTACCATATCCTGGTTGACCCAATTTATAGCTTTAAGCTCTTGCATGCATATTGTCTGATACATGTGCAACCTACTTTATATGTTCCTGACGTCAAAACATTTCCATTCAATAAATGGATTACAAGTTTAATACCTTTCAACGTTTCGAAGCAACTATCAAACTAAGTCATTCTCAATTAAGCACTTTACCAGAGTACGGCCACTTCTCATACCACAACCTGCGAGTGACACACAATGTCATTCTTGATGTCAACCAACGGGCCAAACACTATTTTCTTCAAATAAATTAATATATATATGTACATATATAGTAGTTTGGCTTCGAGTCTTCAATTAGGCCCGTATCGTCGACTCGTACGTAAAGTAATTACATACTTAAATTGTGGAGACAAATTTGTTCCACAACGACCGAGATGGGATGGTGACTCCTTCTCCTCGATTTCACTTTCACCTGTTGTATGGGATTTCTGTGCTCGTTGTGGGATTCAATATGAGTACATTGAGTCATCATTGGTCTTGGTGGTCGAACGGTGAAAATATTTACCTTGGTAAGGTGGCGATGGATGCCTCACAGGGCCTTTGTTTGCCTGTGGGTAGTTTTGCAGGGCCGTAGAGTTGTAAATATATTTCTAGGAAAATATGTTCGCAAATATTCATGAATTTACATAATGCAGTGAAGTGTTAATTTTCTTTGGGACGTTAATGTTATTGCGCTGCATTTCGCAAGGGAAAGTTAGAGTCTCAGATACTACTGAAGGCGGGCTAATTGTACATTTTGCTTTAAAATATCTCTGAGGAAAAAGTTTATTAATGGTGGAAACATTTGGTAGATGTGTCATGTGAAGTCGCTGAGTCATGGGTGATTGATGGTTAGTAAGCAATAGGCTAGCGATGTTTTTATATGAGACTTTCTTATTTAAGTCCTAGCTTTAGCTTAATAGTGAGAGAGGAAGTATCATACGCCCGTTCCTTAGCCATTTACAATGATGAGCCCAATGTGGATGTAGGTATGTGTATACGGGCGTCTTCTCTGATTGACAGCCAATAAGCAATAAAATCTACATTTATCAGCCAAATCGAAACTTACTAATTGCTGACGAAAAGATTGCAGCGCATAATCCGCTCCGGTAAAACTCCATGAGCAAGGGATATCTTCTGTAGCCTGGAGGTATACGTCTCCTAGTTCGCCAAACCTATCTAAATAATCTTAACTAGATTACCTTGTTGATCTTAGAACTGCCACATGTTTAATTCCTTTCAGGTCTCGATGAACAGTACATGGCCTTTTACCGATAGTTCGGCGATTACGCTTGTCTCGACGGATGGCACACTGCACTTTCTTTCTTTTCGACGATCTTAGTTTGGATTAGTGATCCTGCAGTTACGAGCACGGAACCAATTGGCGCTGAAGTTCTGTTTTGACACCACGACCACACTCAAAGTTGGAGACTATAATTTCATTATTGCCCTGGACTTTCGATGATTTGAAGAAGTTAACAGTTTCCGCCTCGTCTAAATCCTAACAGCTATGGCAGTGAGTGTTTAAGATTTTCCCCAATTTCCTTGTATGTTCCCTAATGTTCCAGTTACTCGCACTTATCGTTGTGAGTCTGACTATGTTGGGTACGTGTCCGGTTTATCAATTTGATTGTTTCACCTCTGATTTGCCTCTGATAGGAAGTGCATGTGGATACCACTTTTAACCGGTCCCAATAGAACAAACATAGACTCTGCAAGGGATTCGTTAAACGCGGAACCATTTCTCGCTTGTTCTTTCATTGCCTTCAATGTTCTAGGCCCCATATCAAGGCAAAGTAGGTGGATAGGCGTCCCGTGGGACTCACTTAGGATGCCTATAGAATTCCCTTAAGGAGGACTCAGGTCACTGTTGTCACTGAAGTGATAGTGTCCAATAAATCTTCTTCTGCTGTGGGAGAGTACTGGACAGTAGCAGAGAAGGTGAGTGGTGCTTTCCTCCTCTTCCTCATCCCTACAGCTTATATAAAAATCATTTTATAGAGCTCCTAGTCTCCTGGCGTGTTGTCCTAGTAGACAGTGGCCTGTAATGACACTAATAATGGTGCGGATTTTTGTTTTGTTGAGGATGATTGATAGGGACTTCAAAGCTGCTTGGCTGTCGCTGAAGATACAGATATCCTTAGTAGATACAATGTTCCACTTCAGCCATGATAAAGCTTCCTTTATCGCCATAATTTCCGCTTAGAAAACACAACAGTGATCAGGGAGGAAAATCGCCTGCTTAATGTTAAGTTTGTGTGAGTGTAAGCCGCAGCCCACACCTTCATTGGTTTTAGAGCCGTCTGTGTAGATGTGAATCTGTTTATTAACGGATTTGAGGAATCTATGCCAATTCTCCCGTGGGGGAATTGTGACCTAAAATGCCCTTTCAAAGGAGTTGAACGGGAGAATTCTATCAAATTTGTTTGGTAGGTTGTGGAATCTGCGTAAGATACAGGAGTGACCATAAGGTTATTGGTTCCAAAGCGAAGTTACTTTCAGACGGGCTGCTGCGTTTGCAGTAATACTACATACGTATGTACATACAAATATTAGTGGTTTGCCATTCCCACCCTCTTCTTAATTGTTTGTCAAAGTCGCATGCCTACAAAGACCCAATGGTTGTCTTCTTGACCATTGAAATGCTTACTGCATTCAATTTCATGTATACTTTAATAATGGCTTAGTATTGTCGTTGCTATTATAATAACAAAAACCTCTCCAAAAAACAAGAATTGCTCCTTTTAGTCCACATAAATGTTCAAGCAGTCATGCATAGTTTCACTGGCTCCATTACTATCCGTCTTTGCTTTGTGGAAGAGAACCCATTGAACTTGCTTGCAATGAGTATTTTCAAAATTAATGTTTGTACCACTGTCTAGACTTAAGAAGCTAACAACCTCATTTTTTCCAAGTTTCGATTTATAAAACCTTACTATTCTCGTTGTTTACCTTAGAACACATCGATTCCCCCAGTAAGCACCTTATCACGCTGGATTTACATCGTCAACGTGTACTGCCATCCATAAAAAAGCAAAATTTGCAGATTTCCCGAAAAGCCAACTCTATGGAATCGACAGAAAACCGACATTAATTTCGTCTTCATCGAGGGTTTTGTACATCAAAGTGGAAGTCCCCTTTCGCCCACTCTTTCCAACGGCAACATCACATCATGCGCATAAGACTCTAATTCCAGGCAAAAAATAACAAAATGAAACTAATAACGAAATAAAGCACCACTCCGTCTCTATCAAAAGAACTCCATGGACTCTTCGCCATGGAAGTTCTCCTTTTCTGTGTTCTCTTCTGATTTATTTCTTCTTACTTCCTCCTGCCATCCAATTAGGTGTGCATGAATGCCTGAGTGAAAATAAAAAGCCCACATTTATAAGGTCATCTCTCTCTCAAGTGGATTGTGAGACAGAGGAAGAGCCACCAACCACAAGGAAGGGAGATTGAATCAAATTAAAAAGTTATATTTAAAATATTTTGAAATAAAATTTAGCCTCATTCGTGTTTTTTGGTCTATTTTCAGAAAAAGAGAGAGAGAGTTCCACCCCAAGGCGATGTGATGACTAAAGAAGAGCGATATTAAAACCGAAATCCCAAGGAACAGAAAAGAGAAGAGGCAGTAATCATGTCCAAGTTACCTGATAACGATAATATCCGCAATGACATCTACGAAAATCTGCCATGCCAGGCGATGTTCAACGAATCGGTTCGGAAAATCAACAAGACGACGGCAAATAACTCGCTACTCCTAAATAATTGCAATCAGAACAGCCATCGTGGGAAGCACTCCACACACTTAACTACAAAGGAGATGCTGTATGCTACACCGCTACGCAAGTCGGATCGCTATAGGAGTGGGGAGCGCAGTCGATTCCATCGAACGTCAGGAAGTGGCGGCTGCAGCAGCAATGACATCGATAAGAATGAGAAAATAACGAATTTGGTGGAATACAAGTTGCTGAACAAGGATAACAAGTGCCGTAATGGGAATCCAGATGATGTGGACAATGCACTTGATGTCGCCGGTGATGCTGGAACATCAACTTCTCAGACAACCACAGCCAATCAACTGGAAGACCGTAGGATTTTGAATTTCCTGAAGGACACTACTCAGATACACAAGAAAATGGAGATTGTTGGAAGCAGGGAGAGGGATTGTCCAAACGCTAGTTTCTCTTGCTTAGCTCGTGAGGAGCACTTTGCAAATCTGGTGCAACAGAACTTCAACATCGAAACCACAGCTTTAGTCGTTGAGGAACCGATAAACGGTGGGGAGGACGATGATAGGTTGCCGCAGCCAAACGTCGTGGACCACCAGCCTCTGGATAAGGAAGATGAACTGCCAGTAGCTGGTGAGGAGACAGTTGGGAACTTGGAGGTTTTCATGCACAAGAAACAATCGCCAGATAAGGAGGTGAACGGAATTATAGCTCCATCAGTGGGAGTAATAGTGTCCTCCAAACCCAACTCGGTGTATATTCATCGGGAGTGGGTCCTTAAAAAAATCGCTCTATGCTTAGAGCAACGCAATGCTGGGAAGAAGGCCATTCCGGGACTCCTTGGAGCAGCTACCGGTGCAAAGAATGAAGTTGGTGCTACGGCTTATTTATCACGCTCAAAAGTAGTAGGCGCAGCTTCTATGTATCATGGCTGCTTGGTTTTGGGTTCGAATGGATCTGGCAAGACATCGATATGCCAAGCGATCATGAATGGAAATTCAGGTACCAAGGGCATCCTTAACCGAAAGTTGCTGGCGTGCTATTTGGTCAATTCTCAGAACCCCGAGTGCCATAGTCTGAGTTTATTTATTCGGAAATTTGTGCTACAGCTGCTAAGCCATTCCAGTCTGATCCACAAGGAAGACAGCGAGCGGCTAATCGAAGACGGATTGTTGTTTTTAAAGAAAGAAGAACAACAAATGGAATCGAAGCTCGACGAGGCAATGAATAACATTTCTCTAGAAGAAAATGCCGAAGAAGTTCTAATCGCAGAACTGAAAAAGAGCGTCGAGCACGAAGAGTTCCGTGAGCGTGCCACCTCTACTTCTAATCACAAAAAGTCGATGATCCGACAAAAGTCAGCTCCATCGCCAGAACAACACCATCAGGGCAGTGATTTGGATCTAAAAAACGCCTACTCGACTCATCCGCCATCGACCTCGGGACAAAGGGTTTGCAAAACCGATAACAAAGAAAAGGAGAGAGAATCCGATGGCGCCAAGTCAAGTCCGGGAAAGAAAATCTCAAAGATTCCCGTTGCCATAATCGCCAGAGTCGTCGCCGCCCCACCAAAGACAAACAGCAATTCCATTCAGCAGGGAGGTGGTGAAGCAATCGCCGAAGTCGGTGGTGATGAGATGAAAGATGAAATCGCTGCCGCAATTAATGAAGACGAGCAAACTGAAGTTGAGAATCAAAGCCAAGATGATGCTGTAAAAAACCTCATCGACTTTAAGGAGACCGAAAATCAATGCGAGATAACCCTGGCAATTGGAGAAGATCAGTCGGATGCAGCGGTAAACATCCCACCACCATTGCCAAAGCCGAAAAGTTGCCGAACAATCATAGCAGATGGCTACTACGAAATGCTGATCTCGAATCCCGAAATTTTTGAGTGTTTGAACGTGGATAACATCGAAAAGAATCCAGACGAGTGTTTTAAAAAGGCTTTGTTGTTCCCTCTGCTGGAACTATCACCTCCAAAGACCGCCTTGCTACTCTTAATCGATTCGATAGATGAGAACTACATCAACGAAGGAAATTTGATCTCAACTTTGAAAGGTCGCTGTTCGACCACCCAGAAAAGTAGAAATGTGGCCGAACTCTTGTCGAATCATATCCATTTGTTTCCCAAGTGGTTGTTCCTCGTGTGCACAACGAAGAAACAAACGAAACACATCACGAAGATGTTTACGGGATTTAAGAAAATCACCTTAGACGATCTGCGAAAGAGTCACGTCGTCAAGGATGTACAGGAATACATCATAAACCGTTTGAATTCAGATTTTAAAGACAGCATCATGCTAACGAAGGAGATCATAGAGTCCTTGCATCAGCTTTACATCAAATCTAACGGTTGCATTCTATATCTGGAGAAGGTTTTGAATGGCATCAAAGAGAATTTCTTCTCATTCCGTGAAATTAAGCTGATTCCATGCACTTTGAATGGTCTCTACCTTTACATCTGCCAGAAGTCATTCAACAAGAAGCAGTACTTAAAGATACGGCCAGTGTTAAATATTCTTTTAGCCTCAACTGGATTTGTGGACAAACTGTTTCTTTTCAACTGCTTGCGGACCCACAACTACACTATCGATGCGGATGAGTTTGACAAGCGTCTGCTTCTGATGCGGAACATCCTTATGTACGACAGTGGTCAGAAGCGGGTAAAGATCTTTCACAATTCCTTCTGCGATTGGTTGGTCGACGTAAAGTTCGCCACAAAGAAATTTATCTGCGATGTTAATGAGGGACATGTCATGATCTCCATGTACTATATGCTAATAAGCGACACTCTTTGTGCGAATAGTGTTAGGAAATTCGTTTACCATCTGATCAAATCAGGAGAATATCTAACAAGTCGGGAAATTAATCTCGATTTGATTCTAATGCTGCTGGAGTCGAGGATCAATCTAAATGACTGCTTCTATACGAATCATCTGAATTGCTGTTCTATTTGTGAATCGGAATTCAAGAACGATTCAAATTTTTTGCCAAAGACTCGAAACATGCTCGAGAAATTCCTGGGGAGTGAATTAAATGAGGAGTTCTCGACGTTCCTTTGTGACTTTTTCAAGCCGAGCTTGCCGACAGATGCGAAGATTTTGAAGCTGCTCATCGAGACTGGCATCAATAACGCTGATTCACAGGTAAGTACTGTATAGGTACCTATATATGTCAACATTTTTTTTTTATAATGTGTGTTTTAAAATGAATTTGGTTTTCTTTGGGTGTTTCCCCTTATTGTTGACCGTTTATGATCCACTAACTGTATACATACATACTTTGACCATCCATTCCCATGACTGTCGGATTGTTAGCCTTTTTCAGCGATCGCAGTTATCTCCAGCCTCCAAAAGCGGCCACGTAGGTCACATATTAATTTAAACATAATTTTGTTTTACCTTAAGTACCTGAGTCACTCCCTTAGTTCCTAAAACGAAGATTTGGTCTTAAGTAGCTGAAATCTAGCGCTCCAGCCATTTCGCCTCGATCATTTCTATCGACTCTTAGTTAAACTTGTAGAATTCTAGGTCTAGGCCTGACATTTAACCATTTTACGAGGTCATCGAAGCTGTTTATTCCAGATAAGTGAGATTTTCTGCTAAACGATGGAAAGATGCATCATTGTTTGTCTAACAGCATGTAGGTATGTTCTTCTCTTTTATTTCAATGCTGCCTCTCTTCACTAGACTTTCAGTTGACGTTAACTACGACTTGTTGGTAATGTAAGATCATGTTGATATTATCTACTTAACTCGCCTCAAAGAAAAGTGTCCAAATTATACAGGGTGCATCGTGATTTCTGGAACCCCCTGACATACTTACTTAACCATTGAAGAGGCTCTGCCTGGGACATGGCAGACAGTGTGCTCCTTTACTACTTCGGAAGGAAGGACAAATTTCTGTACGCTGCTTCTGTCCTTTCTTTTCGTTGTGTGCCACTCTTTCTTATGCCTTCCCATGGTGGTAGATTGTAGCCCAGTGTTATTTGTGACATTGTGACAAAGTAATGGTTTGCGACAGTTCCCTCAAATACCAGCATCACATATTGGCCGAAAGTCGAACTCATTCCAACTTTCGCAGTCTTCTGCCGCAGCTATCGTATTCCAAGTTATTCTTTTTTGCAAGCACTCTTTTATGTAAAGATTTCTATTTTGCGGATAGTAAACGACGAGGTACTTAACTTACTGCTTCTTTCACCATAGTTCACAAACTACAGTAACCCACCAGCCTCGTACCGACAACTAGTCACAAGGCCTCGGTTATTTGTTTATCGATCGTTTTCTTCTTATCCTGCTCTTTCTTATTTGTTTTATCATTCCCATTTCATATTTCTTACAGACTTCATGTGATTCCTCGCTTATGTCGCCGGAGCTTTCAGAAAAATCTCAAAATATCGATTTTGAACTAGCGGACCTACTGTTGTCGAGTGAAAAATCGTGCTTGGTGGAGACACAACGTCCAACAAGTCCCTCCGAGAAGAGTGAACCACCCCATCCCGATAGTCAGGATGAAAATAATAGCACGCTTCATCAGTTATCCGATACGAATCGAATCGAACTTCATAAAGGAAAAGCCTTAATTCACATTCTCGCCAATGATGGCAATCACCAGTTACTGGAACGGGCCTTGAACGCTTGTAAAGGTCCGATTGATCTGGAAATCGAGGATTACAATGGACAAACAGCTCTCAATATTGCCTCGCGTAATGGTCATTTGGAAGTTGTAAAGCTCTTGCTTGGATTTGCCCAGCCTTCGAACGATGGCACTGGGCGCATGAAGCGTGTCGACGTTAACCATGCTGATCGAGATGGTTGGACACCACTGCGATCGGCATCTTGGGGTGGTCACACTGAAGTTGTTAAGCTTCTTATCGCACACCCAGGATGCAAAATCGATTTGGCTGACAAAGAGGGTCGCACAGCACTACGTGCAGCCGCTTGGAGTGGCCATGAGGATATCTTGAAGATCCTCATTGACGCTGGAGCTGATGTTAATTCAGTAGATCGACAAGGAAGGACTTCATTGATTGCCGCATCATACATGGGTCACTATGATATCGTGGAAATCCTCTTAGAAAACGGCGCCAATGTGAATCACCTCGATTTGGACGGACGCAGTGCACTGTGTGTCGCCGCACTCTGTGGCTCGTCTGGCTATAGCAAGGTAATCTCTACTTTGCTGGAACATGGAGCCAACACTGACCAACTAGACAACGACGGCATGTCTCCACTGCTTGTGAGTTCTTTTGAGGGAAATGCTGAGGTTTGTGAACTGCTATTAGAGAACGGTGCTGATCCAGATCTAGCTGACTTTATGGGTCGAACTCCCCTTTGGGCTGCCTGTACTGCTGGTCATGCAAATGTCGTTAAGCTTCTACTGTTCTGGGGCTGTGGCATCGATTGTATGGACTCAGAAGGACGAACAGTTCTAAGTATCGCTTCGGCGCAGGGAAATGTCGAGACAGTACGTCAACTGCTAGATCGTGGCCTTGATGAGACACATCGTGACAATGCCGGTTGGACGCCACTGCACTACGCCGCTTTCGAGGGATTCCATGACGTTTGCCTACAATTGCTTGAATCTGGTGCCAAAATCGATGAATGCGACAATGAAGGAAAGACAGCATTGCATTTGGCTGCGCAGGAGGGACGCGATAAGTGTGTACAATGTTTATTAGAGATTCATAGTTCGTTTATTGACCAGAAGGCGCACGATGGCAAAACCGCGTTTAGGTTAGCCTGCATTGAGGGTCATTTGGATTGTGTTCAGATTTTGTTGAGGTTCAGCTGTGATGTGAATTCGAAGGACGCTGACTCCAGGACAACGCTGTATATTTTGGCGTTGGAAAATAAATTGGACGTGGTCAAATACCTGCTGGATGTGACCGATGTCGATGTGAATATACCTGATAGCGAGGGTCGGACTGCGTTACATGTGGCCTCTTGGCAGGGACACTCCGAAATGGTTAAACTCTTAATAACGTTGGGTAAGAGGGTCATAAACAAGTGTGAGTGCCTTAACTTCTTTAAATTATGTATTTGTTTATTCTCAGGTAACGCCGATGTAAACGCCATGGATCTCGAATGTAGATCACCACTCCATTCATGTGCTTGGCAGGGAAATCATGATGTCATGGGTATACTCCTTTATTTCGGTGCCATGGCTGATCACGCCTGCAAACAAGGGGCAACAGCATTGGGAATCTCCGCCCAGGAAGGCCACGAGAAGTGTGTTACCATTCTACTTAAATACGGCGCCAATCCTTACAAATCAGATCACTGCGGTAGAACGCCCATCAAATTGGCAGCAAAATCCAATCGCAGTAACATTCTCAAGATTTTCGAAAGCTACACCAAAAGTAAGATACGTCTAATGCGACCACAATTTTCGCTTTTTTAACCCAAACTAACTACATAACTAAATTTTCCATCCCCATCGGTCAGCAGATGAGTCTAACAACATTGATCCAACGAAATTCCATCCGAGCATGTTACGATCACCGGATAATCCCCCACCACAAGGATTCCTACCGCATCCAATGACGCAATCCTCAGCTGCTGTTATTGGCAGTAACAGTCTAATGATACCAAACAATAATAATATGCAACCGCCGAATATCCTGAATGCATCCACCTCCACGCACAGTAGCAATAACTTTTACGAGAATACAATGCAATCGGACACGAGTAGCCTGCAGAAGCGGAAGAGTGTAGTCTCTAGTCAGTCAACGGGCAGCAGCAATGAGGTATTTTTTCTTAAAGTCTGTCACCAACCACCAGGACTAAAGAAAATCATATGTTTTCTCTTTGCAGCAAGCACCGCTATCGTTTACACAGCAACTGCAACGGCAAACGAAGCTGAACTCACGAAACAATCCCTTCGTACAGAATGCTCCGATTGTCAACACGAAATATCCCAAAGGACATCAGCGGCATTCGCAATTGTTACCAGATTTAAGTGAACATCAGATCAATATGGGTAAGTATAAGTTTGGACCCAAACGAAGTTGATTAATGAGGTTTAATGGTAATTTCACTGACAACGATAATTTGCTTGGCTACCGTAATAAAACACACGTTGTTAACATATTCACACACAAAACGTCGATAGGCGTGAGTGGACCATCATAGTTGTCTCCCACATTTCGATGCACACGCGAGCAGCACTAAATCTCACTATCATCATCGTTTTTATGGGCACTGAAAACGAGATGCATAACATTTTTATTGAACCATCTTACGAAGGGAAAATGTCGAATACGGTTTTTATTTTCATTTCTTATAGCAGCATCTAATGATGCCGACATGTACGACATGGAATGTATGTCACCACTCTATGCTACTCCCCCACATTCACCCAGCAGTGAACAGAGCTCACCTGGACAGTTGCCATCTATAAATGCATTTGAAGAAATCGGTGGTGCTACGAGTGGTAATAATCATTTAACCAGCGGAGGAAGTGGAAGTAAGGCTAGCTCCACAGACAACCATTTTGCACGGGACACCCATATGAGAATAATTTTAGGAAATCTAAAGGACACCAGTCAGTCCTCATCAAAGTAAGTTCTATCTTTTTGTTAAACAGTTATTAAGATAAGTATGTGTTGTACGTAAAGATCAGATTAATTTTGCAAAATAGTTGTGCTTTCTCTATCGCTTCATCCTTACGAGGTGGATTCGAAGTCTCTAGCCCAGCTGTACAGGACCCAGCCATATTAGTCGTTATATCTTCTGTGACAAGGTTGATGGTGCTGAAGATATGTCGTTGTCTCCACACGGCGTCTTCGCAGAAAAGACTATACATTATACATCATTAAGATACTTTTTTTTGCCAAAACTCACTCCACATTGGAACGGAGCAGTCGCAACTTCCTTTTTATGTTGAAACTATTGGGCGTGCTTTGGGATGAATCGTTGGTCGTTGAGTGAGTAATGTCAAGTAAGGAAGTTCCAAGCACTTGCTTAGGGCCAGCACTTTTTACCTTCCTTTTTTGTCTAAAGTATTAATAAACTTATAAGCTCGTCGAGATCATGTATTTACGTTCCATTTTGAGAACTGCTCTTTGTGGATCCCAAGAGGTGAGCTCCAACCTTTTTGTGGCTGGGGAACGAGCCTCAGGAAAGAAATTAACCTGCAAATGGTGATTGAATTTCTCTTTCGGCGAACTATCAACGATTTTATTGCTCTCCATTGCCTTTTGACCAAGAATCTAATAGTAGATGGTGATTTTGCTTTGACCAACTGGTTACTTAACTGTGTTATTGCAAGCTTTAGTTTTATATCGAGGTTCCATCTAATGTATTGTATAGCTGTGGCTTCCGCTTGCAAGACCATGTAATGATTAGGGAAACTGAAGGAAAATAAATGTCAATGACAAAAGACGCCTGCACCGACTTCTTCGGTTTTTTTTTTAGGGCCATCCGTAAATATTCATTCATTCATTCATTCATTTCTATTATTTTTATTCATTTCCAACTTAAAACTAAATTAACATTATTTAAAAAAAATTCTTATGATTGAAGGAATAATAGTGATCATTCTATAACTGGTGAAGTTAGTGTTGAATGACCCTTTCAAATATAATTATACAATTCAAAAGATCTGATGTGGGGTAATCATCAGAAGTAAGGCAATTAGATCTTAACTTGTACATTATTAAGAATAAAAACAAAGTTGAAGTTGTTAGGACATATTTCGAAAGAAGGATTCAATAGTAGCATAATCAATTGAAAATAACCAATCTTTTACATTACTAATGAATGAGTGAAAGTTGTAAGTTGTTCTAATAGCAAAAGGTAATTTATTAAACAGATTTAGTGCAGTAACAGTAAAAAAAATGGGTTCTGTGTGCGATTGGAACATTTACTAAAGCTCGGTTATCGAGGTCGACTTATTGTAAAGGAATTCGCGCTGACTTGTTGAAGTCAATTTCAACAAGTGCAGTATGGTTTGAAGAGAAGCTGCGGGAGTAACTCAAAAGAGTAGCATTGAGCTTGAATGGGATAATGAGTGAGATTTTAGTTTTACTAGTTAAAAGGACGAATTATGTTTTGGACAGATTAACACTCAGACTATACATTTATGCATGGCTATTGAAGTGTTTGAGGGTACCGACTCTACGCACAGATGGCAACATCATCCGTAGTGAGTCCCGCACAATGCAAAAAAAAAAAAACCATTTGACAGTGATTGAAAACTTTTTCCCATCAATCTTTATTTTTTCTAACAATGAATTTGTATTATTCTCTACTTCCAGTAATAAATCAAAACGCAGTGGAATTGCTACAAACCCTGCAATGCGGATGATTCGCAGCCGATTCGATTCAGCAGCTCAACTAATTCGACGAACTAACAACATGTTAAGCATCTCATCAAGCAGCAATCAGGGTTCGTCGAGTATCGGCGTGAAGTCAGGAACTTTCCAGTGGCGCAAAGAGAGTCAAATGTAAATGGATTATGAATCAAAGCAATTCATACAATGATCTTTTCTTTAATATTAATTATTTTTTAACATATGTCTTATGTTTTGTTTTAATATTTTGAATAAGAAACACAAACTGATAGAAAAGTGTTTTTGTGATAGCTCAAAATTTTATTTGTTTTTTGTATTTATTTACATTGTCATTATTTTTTATTTTATTTTTTAATGAATGACTTGGTAGTTCTATAGAATATTTCTCTCGTATTTCACTTAGTTTAAGTAGAATTGTTTTCTGTTTTTATGTATTTTCGAATATACTTGCAACGATAGTTTAAATTTAAGCAATAGTATGATATTTAAATCGTTTTTAGCAACATTTTTGCTGGTCTTTCTTTTCAACTCTTTTTTAACAATAAATACGTAAAGTATAAAATAAATAAAATAATTAATAATTTAACAAAATACTCGTTTACATAAAAGACCAAAACAGAAATTAATTGCACCGAGTAGAGTATAACAGAAGCAAAAGCAAAAATATATATGTATATATTTAAATTATCGACACATCAACAAAGTTAAGAGGCCTATAATTTTAATTTAAAAACAATCCCGATACAAGCGTAAGGCATTGTGGAAAACAAAAACAAAAACAGAAAAGTTAAGCTTTAGTCGAACAATTAAATTAACATAACAATAATTTAATCAAAATGAAAAACAAAAATAAATGAATATTTAATCTAATTTTTAAGTAATTTAATTATCGATGGTAGTTTATTTAGGTTTAAACCTATAACTTCCTTTGTTTTATTTTCGAAAATTCATTCAGCGAATAATTTATTCAACTATAGCGATAACTAAATGAAACAAAACATTAAACAAAATCTTAAATTATATTCATACAAAGTACTGATTTAATAAAAACTAAATCTAAAATAAAACAAAATTAAATAATCAAACCAATTTTTTTTCTATTGTCAACTTGAGTATGTTTCATTTTAAAAACATTTTCGATTTAAATGTAAAGATTTTTGAAGTGAAACTTCGTTAGGCAAGGTAAATAGGAAGATTTCATTTGTGAAGTAATCGGATTTTAACAGAAAGTGTGACATATATTTTCTGTCACATATCCTTAGACTCAAACTGGATTTGGTTGAAAATAATTAAATACATCTTTAGCTGCGTTATGAGTCAGTTCTTAAGCCCAAGACCCACACATGCACACAACCATATTTTTCCCAAACACCGCAGATATATATTTACTTGTCCAGATAGATATCGAGACAGACTCTGAGACTCGAACATACATAAGTCAAATTGCTAAAAAACCAATGCTCTAACCACTGAGCCACACCGACTGCTCGACTCTATTGAGCAAGCCAGATTGTGTAGTTTTGAAAATAATTTCAATTCACTTATCTACTTAGCTGACGCTTCAGTTCGGGGTAAACCTGGGCTTCAACCAATAAGTCCGCCAGTTAGCCCATTCTTTAGCTAACCAACCGCCTTCAACTACGTTAATAGCATCATAAGGGTATTCATAACCCCTTTAGCGCTAGTGAATTATATAAAAAAAAAAAAAACTTCAAGCTGATTAAGGTCCCCCTTCCCATCTGCCTTCAATAGAGCCCATGCTTCAGCGCCATAAATTAAGACGGATGGGGCCCTTCTACTTAATTGCCTTCTTAGCCCAAAGAAACAGCGATTGGCAAGAATTTTTCTTCATTTTCAAAATATCAGTTTAGTGGACAAATTTAAGAAGTAGAAGTATGAACAATATAATGACCCTTCAATATGCATGGGTAAATAATAAGTAGATAAAGACATGATTGTGCATGTTAAATTCATGGACCGTATTATGGAATTAGTAATGATAAAGAATTGTGAGGTAAAGAGCTTATTAGCATACGACAGAAACGAGCGACGCTGAGATTTAAACACGCATGAGTATTGTGATGAAAAAAAGTTAGTGTATAGTGAAAAGAGTGGGTAGAAAGAAAAAAAAATCTATGGAATTAAATTTTCTTATTTCTGCAGCAGAACATTCTGTCAGCACATCCATTAGGACACGGTACGTGACTTTCCTAAAATCACAGCACACTAATGATCGTGATTAGTTGAAAGCACTGAGCTACTGGTTGTTTATACACCTTACGCAACGTACTGTGTTAATTGTTATCGAACAATTGAGATACGTTAGCATGTTGATGCTGTACTTTAGATTTTTAGTGTTATAAGAATCTTAAAACTCTTACAGTTCATAGCTAGGCAATAGCTACCATAAAATGTTGAAAATATCGATCCTAAGTGGTTTTTCCCCATTCCAGTTCATGCCAGTTCATCTACCTTCTCATTTCCGAGTACCCCGCAAAGTCTTCTTTGCGTGCGCCAAAAACCTTAAGCTCCTCATGACAGCAACGCACAGGCTTCGATTTTCTTTGGCGTGTACCTTGTAGGCGTGGAAAAAAAATAACTTAACAAAGCCTTAATGAGGCTAGTCTCAGTAAAGTTCACTGTGATCACGGTGGACTTATTTTCACGTCGCCATAGTTAAAGCATATCTTTGAATCCAGAGTTGTTACCCCGCTTAAAAGTATGTAGTAGTAATTAATAATGACGTGTTCTGATGAGACCGTTGCAGTGACACAACGATTCTTCATCTTCGCGAGATATTCTATATTCAATTCTGAATCCTAATAAATTGTATGAGTTGTTCGTTGTTTCGTCCTTTTCTTAAGAAGTCGCTGAACTTGTCTGTTACCTTCAATGTCCATCCAATGATGGTGTGCTTTTCTTTTTAGTCAGTTATTGATCCGGTTTTTTGCATTGTTTTTGGGTATGCCACAGTCACTTTTCGGACTAGACTGTATTTAAGTTAGCTTATATGACCTTGCTGTCACAGATGATGTATGTATATAGATCTAAGATGTTCTTGGTGTTTAAAAATCTGATTCAATCATATAGCACAGTGAGTCAACGAATTAACTTTTTGCAGGTTTCAATGAACGTATCTGTACAGTTTTACCACCACAAAACAAAAACAAAACAATAAGTCTCTTGGAATACAAAATTGAAACAACTGTTTAACCACCAAGAATAAAACACACAATGCACGTAAGAATGAACACGAATGTATGTTCATTTCAGAAGGTTACTGTGACAAATGTATTTGTAGGTAATTGTTCTGGAACTCGGACTATAGAATGCAAGAATTGAGAAGGTTCGGGCTGTGGAATACACAAAAGAAATAAGAGGGTGACTCGGATTAAAGGTGATTCGAATTATCGTATTGCAAATTGCGGACTTCCTGAAATACCTCCTTTTAGCCCCAAAACGGGGTGGAAAATTTCTATAATGACGAGTTTAAACAAAAATAAAATAGAGAATTTCTTAATTTGAATTTTCAAAAGATTTCCCTTGGTTATACCCTAAGGCCTACCTATGTGACGTAAGCTTCTAGGTCCACTAGGAATGTGCAAATAGAAATAGGCACAATGTGTCATGAAAATGATTTCGAACTTCCAGTATGGAATGTCGCTTGAAATTTGGTATGAACGTAGAGCTTACTTGACAAATAAAGGAATGAATAAGACATCTAAAAAAGATTGTATTTGTTGATCTATTTTATTTATTATTTTAATTTTAATGTCAGAACAACCAATAATAATCCTTAACTCTCATAATTAAATGCAGTCAATTATGGCTCCTCCAACTAATACAAATCCCAGTTGCGATAAAATAAAAACCATATACAATGCTATGTACTATGAAAATAAAAGTCTATCTTTAAGCTCTCTAAGATGTTTAAGCGAAATTCATCGATTTTAAGATCCAAGGAGCGACATAGTCTCTTTTCTTCGTGTGATGATAGCTCTTCTTCTCTTTATTGATGCTTTATTCGTCTCCCTTTTCATTTATTTATTTTTTTTCCTTATGTTTTCCCTAACCTCTACGTTTGTTATTTTGTTGCGTCTTCTTATTTTCATCTTTCATAGTAGGTACTTTGTCTTGTATTTTTTGGGCATTTTTGACATTTTAATACGACTCGATAACCAGCCACATCTCGTTAATTTTCGCGAACTCGCTAAAATTCAATCGATAGTAACGATTCGTGGTCAACGTGATAAGTGCGTTGGACTACTAAGCGAGATGGCAATTCCTCTCGGCATTTCTCAAATTTATGCCTTCATATCTAGTGCGGAGAAAGACGAGCTCTACGTCTAAATCTTTACACATTTAATCAACTAAATCAATCTAAATATTTTTATTACATTTAACCAAGTTGACAATACAGCAGAAAATAAAATTCATACTACAGGTCATAAAATTACAGTAATTTACACATAAAATCAAATAACAAAAAGCAAATTATATATTTTAAGAAAAAATGTAATTGAAACGAATTTTTAGTGTTAATAAGCAAGAAAAGAAAAATACATACTACAAAAAAAAAAACAATTATTTTGTTAGCTGATTTTTAAAAGCATTTTAATGCTAAAACAAAAAAATACTTTCATCAATTCGAATCCTTTAAAAAAAAAAAAAAAAAAACTCTTAAGCGAATTAAACAAAAATTATAAATTTCTCCAAAACCTACATACATTAAATTTTGCCAAATGATAGAGAACGTATGTACATGAGTACATAGAATTTAATTTATTTGTTAATTCCTTATGCCTTGATACATTCAAAAAAAAACAAAGATACCTACACAAACTATATTCGTTGCAATTAAAACAGATTTAAGAAGAAACAAAAATAATAATGTGAAATTGTTATAAAATGTGTAATTTTGCTGTTTAATTTAAGAGTTTCCCATTTTACGAGTGCATCAAGAGCATATTTTTGTCTTCAATGTTTTTATTGGGTGTACAAGCGACAGCAATGTTGTATACTAACCTGAAAAAACAATTACGACTAGAAATGTTTAAAAACAAAATATGTATTATCAAACCTTTCGTTAAGCAATGAACAATATTAACATTTCAAATATTTATTTACTGCAATAAAATTATATAAAAATAAAAAAAAGAGTACTTTAGTATTTTATATAAGCTTTAGAGAATAACTGTTTTTCCTTTTCCTTTCAATGGATTTCCACATTCTTAATTCGGCTCTGCTATACAATATCTCAAGCTCCAAAATAATAAAAGTTTATATTTTTCTTACGCAAAATGACCCCCTAAATATGAAAAAGCTATTACATAGTTCGTATGTAGTAATTGTTTTCTTTACTACGCATTGTAATTTTCCACAGGAAGTAAACCATCGGAAGGATGTACCTGCGAGGTATTCTAAAACTGTATAGTGAAATGAATATTCAGTAGTAAAATGTTGCCAACGACCAACGTTTTTTTTTTTTTTTTTTTTTCCTATGCATTGTACACGAAGTCAAACATCGGAAAGATGAACCTGCGAGTAGTCGGTTCTCTTCCCAATCAGCGAAATTAAGCTCGGTTAGTACTTAGATGGTGGACCGCGTGAATGCACACGGAACCGGAAAATCACTCGTTTTTTTTTCAAAAGGTAGGCTTATTTGCTGCGACATTTTTCATTTTTTCCCTGAACACAGGCAACTTTTCGGGAGGGAATTCCCTAATTATGTGTGGTAAATTTTTCTGTAACACAAATTTAGAGACAAAATCGCATGAGAGTTCGATTTGCAGCTGCAAAATTTGTTCGTCGTAGAAAAAAGTTCGCTGCATGGATTAAAACACACTTAAAGTGGAACAAAAAAGCTGTGTACTTGAAACAATTGGTAAAAGGGAGAGCCTCGTTGTAAGAAAATTCGTTATATAGGAAAGTTCGACTGTATATGTTCGGGTATGTAGTCATTTTATTCTCACTACGCATTGTAATTTTCTACAGGAAGTCAACCATCGGAAAGAGGTATTCTAAAGCTGTAAAGTGAAATGAATATTCAACAGTAAAATGTTGCCAACGACCATACCACGCTGAACGCATCGGTTCTCGTACTAAGTTTTTCTAAACAATTTTCTTAGTTTTACAATAGTTTAGTCCTTAGATTGTTTAAGTTAATTAAGTTAGGTTAGGTCGAAAGACATATATTAAGAATTAAGTTTAGCTTAGAGTGCCCGTGTAGGGCCAGTAAGTTAGAGTAATATAGTTAAGTTAATTAAGCTAGTTTTAAGCGTTTTTTTTCCTAGCAAGTAAGAGTTCTGAATTTAAAAAAAATAAAAATGCATTTAAAAACAAAAGCATCGGTTCTCGTCGGTTCTCGTCAGTCGTTCATAGATCTCCGCGAGTTCAAGACGTGTTTCGGCTATTGGCAAATCAGTGGTAAATTTAATATACCGGATTTAGACAGAGTGACTGTAAGAACCGACGTGGTGCAGTGCAAGTGGTAGTGGTCCGTAGGTTACGTAACGTTTGTTCGAACCTGGAAAATAGTAAATACTTTTTAAAAAATAAATAAATAGAAATTGCATATTGTGTGAAAAAAAAAAACAAAAGTGATGAAGAAAAGTGAACGGTCCTCGCTCTCAGTAGCGGGACTCGTAAAAATAAAACAATCACGTGACGTGCTGGTGAAATCAGCAGATGTGCCTAGTACTTCTGGCAATATAGTAAAAGGAGCACCAGAGGGTGCCGTAAAACGGAGGATGAGGCTATTGCCTACTCCTAATTTAGTAAAGCGCATCTCTCTATCGGCTTCCACTGAAAAGCTGCCAGTGGAAGTGAGGGAGGGGGCGCCATCAACAGCAGCGGCAGCTCCAAATCATCAACAACAGCAACAAAAGGAGTACCCCCACTAGTCTCCGATGGTAGGGAAGTGTTAGGTATGGGGGAGAACAGGTTTGTCTCCCTCATGGCCTCAGAGGCAGAAGAGGAAGATGATGAGCTAGAATCTCTTTGTTGTAGCATCAGGCAGCTACAGCAAAGGGTTCTAGCCATCAGAACAAAGCAGAGCGAAAGAAGGGAGAAGGAGCGTCAGCTGATGCTCCAACCCCAACAACAGCAGCAACAACAGCAGCTGCCAAAACAGCAGCAACAACAACCGCAACAGGCCAAGGGGCCACAGCTGCAGAAACAGCAGCAGCAAAAGAAGCAGCAGCAGCAGCAGCAGCAGCAGCAACAGCAACAGCAGCCGCAACAGAAGCAGCAGCAACAAAAGCAGCAACAACAGCAGCAGCAGCAACAACAGCAGCCGCAACAGCAGCAGCAGCAACTACAACAACAACAACAACAACAAAAGCAGAAAGCAGCGAAGCAGAGGGTGCCACCAATCAACACCTACAAGATTGAACTTAAGGATACCATTGAACTGTGTAAGTCGGCCATAGGTCATAATTTTTACGTAAAAAGATTGAGTGAGGACAGGCATGCGATCCACTGTAATACAGTGGATCAGTATAAAAAAGTCAAGGATCTACTGAGGGACACGACGACGTAGTTCTTCTCCTTCACCCCGAAGGGGGAAAAGCCGCAAACAATGCTGCTGAAGGGGATGGAATCGTCCTCTGAACCTGAGGAGCTCCTTAAGTTGCTCAAAGAAAAGAACAACGACGAGCTCGAGTTCGTAGGGGTTAAGCCGTTTATCACAGCAAGGGCCAAAAGGGAGAAGCGGAAATTACCGTTCTTCCTGGTACAGCTGTCCCCCAAAAGCAAACTGGATGGTCTGAGGAAGATCCATGTCCTAGACTACCAGGTTGTTACCTGGGAAAAATTAAACAGGAGCGACAGCATTTTACAATGCGTTCGCTGCCAAAGGTTCGGACACGCGGCGTCGAACTGCGAAATGCAGCCTCGATGTGTGAAGTGTGGTAAGGACCACAAAGCAGAAGATTGTATTCTGGGTAAGGATGGTGCTTCGGATAAGGGCCAACTCGTATGTGCATTATGTAGGAACTCGGGACACACCGCTAATTATCGGGGTTGTCCTAAGTACCAGGACATAAAAAAAGCAAACCTGGCTCGCCAGCAGAAAACCGTGGTGAAACGTTCACCCGCGCCATCTCTAATTCCATCTCAAGCCGTTACTCCCCATACAACCTACGCCCAAATGGCGGCAGGTCGGGGAAACACGGTACAACAACACCAGCCAAAGGTTGCTGCACAGGCCCCCCTGCCTAAAGCACCTGCGGCGGTGGGTGACTTGATGGCTATCTTGCTCTCTATTCAAGGGCAGATGGGCCAACTGCAAAGTCAGATACAAGAGCAGGCGACGCGGGTGGACCAGATCTACGCGCTTCTGCCGGGCCTAACGCACCTCCAGTCGTAATGGATTCGCTCGATGAGATTCCCTTAAGGATCCTCGCGGTGAATGTAAATTCATTGATTAGGATCGAACGAAGAGCTGTACTTTATAAGTTGCTACAAGACCGATGCCCTGATGTACTTCTGGTTAGCGAAACTAAGCTAACTCAGAAACATAAGCTGAGGCACACAGATTATAAAATTGTAAGAAGAAACCGACCCAACTCCATACGAGGAGGAGGTGTTGCGATCTTCATTCGAAAAGGCTTGAAACATAGGGTTGTGTACAGCGGTGAAGTGCGAAGGTTCCGGGTGCTGGAAGCGTGCATCGTGCGCATCTCTCTCCGTAGTGGAAAGAAGTTGTACATGGTCTCGGTCTATGCACCTGAAGCTACTCAATCCAACTTATTTATTTCAGAGCTCGAGACACTTTTTCGATGTCTTAAGCTGGAGTCGGCAGAGAATTATTACCTCTTGGCCGGAGATTTTAACGCCAAACATAGAGATTGGGGAAATTATATACCAAATGCTAGGGGGAGCTCACTATTCAATTGGTGGGGTCTTCACAGTGTCGAGTATAGACTCGATTTGAAAGCTACAGATAGTGCGTCTTTTCCCAGAAACGGTTCCTATATGGATCTTTTGCTGTACGACTCACGGCTACAACTGACCGACACGAACCAACAAACGATAAACTGTCTACACACATTTGTGTATGATAGTGACCATTGCGGATTTAGTGCCGCCATTAGGATTCCTAACGAAATTGCGGAATTGGAGGAGTATGTTCCAACAAACACCTACAATTACAGTAGGACGCGTTGGACACGCTTCTCCAGAGTACTGAAAAGAGCACTCTCTTCGAACTCGCTCTACCCACCGACCAACAGGAACCTGTCAAACGAAGAGATTGATAGGTACCTAAAAGACCTTGACCTGACAATCAAACGAACGATGGACAGTACGATACCTCGGTACCAACTCACTAACAACGTTGACACATTCCGCAATGCAACAACTGACGCACTCCACGAACATAAAAGTAGGCTGCTGTCGAGACTAAAAACCTTGTACAGACGCTTTACTGACAGACAAAACTCGGAGATAAGGCAACTAAAGTCGTTGATCAAAAACGTCCAACAGTTAATTAAGGAAAACTACAGACTTTCTGTAAACTTGCATTGGAACAACAGAATTCGGGCTGTAAATTCCAGCAACCCGAGTATGTTCCCGCAAATAAATAAAATATTTCGGAGGAAAAACGTTAGCGACTTGCCATGTCTTAAGATCCCCCGAACGACGAACAACGAACAAGTACTGATTACAGCAGGCATTGATCCGGGGAACGCAGTCGATGATGAAAACTTCTTTGTGGTCGAGGATCCGCAGGAGAAAGTGGAAGTCATAGGAGCGACTTTCCAGGAAGTGTATAAGGTGAATGCTAGCATTCGCCCGAACCACGACCTGGAGAATCGCGTCCTTGTGCACAACCACTACCTTCGAAGTGATATACAGAACTGGCGATCTGAGAACACCGGTTTCACCGAGTTCAATGACGATAACATGGCAAATAATGTCGTCGCCAACGAAAGGGTTCATCCCCCGTTCATATCGAAGGTCGAACTCCAATCGATGGAATATCGAACATTGTGCTTCGACATCTCCCCCTAGTAGTGGTGGACATTTATACCACCCTGTTTAATAATACGCTGAATAATGCACATTATCCAGCGCATTGGAAAACAGCGGTGGTTCATGCTATTCCCAAAAGGGATAAAGATAGCTCCAATCCGGGGAATCTCCGGTCAATAAGTCTCTTGCCGAACATCAGTAAAGTATTCGAAAAGGTGGTCCATAGAGCCTTGGCTAAGTGGGTTGAGGACAATAAAATAATTCCTGATAATCAATTCGGTTTTAAGGCGGGGCATGATACAATACATGCCGCGTCTAAACTGGTATCTGATATCCAATGGAACAGATGCAAGAACCAATGCACGGGTGCCTGCCTTGTTGATTTGGAGAAGGCCTTCGACACCGTATGGTTAGAGGGGCTCTTTTACAAGTTGAGCAGGTTGGGTATAAGCAAACCACTGCTGTACATGCTATGTAACATGCTGACCAGTAGACGGTTCATTGTGAAAAATGGCAATGTGACGTCTGCTGGTACATTCGAAGTTAAAAATGGTCTGCAACAAGGTGCAGTAAATTCGCCGGTCCTCTTCAACATTTACACGAGCGATCTCGTAGGTTCTCTTCATCATGCTATTGCGTATGCAGACGACTTGGTTGCGTACAGATCAGGTCCAAAGATCGAGGTCATTGTCACTCTTTTGCAGCATGACTTCGATAAGATTCAGCTATACTGCGACGATTGGAAGTTGAAGATCAACTTTCAGAAGTCGGAAACCATTCTGTTTAGGAAGCCGTTGTCTGGGGCCTCTAGGGATACCAGAAAGAATTGGCGAAAGTTCGCAATCGTGGGACAACACGGGCGACCATTAGAGAGTCGAAGTGTAGTCAGATACCTCGGGATCTGGCTAGACCAATATCTGTATTTTAACAAACATGTGGATGCTGCTCTGGCCAGAGCCCGAGTTGCTTTTGCCCTTACAAAGAGACTGTTTTACAGCAGCCAACTCGATGCGAGGGTAAAGGTAATCTGCTATACGGCCCTAATCCGGCCAATGCTTACATATGGTTGTCCCGTGTGGTTCAACGTGCGGGCAAGCTTGATGGAAAGGATTCGGGTGTTTGAGAGGGCTTGCCTTAGGCCTTGCCTTCGCCTATACAGAACACCAGAGTCTGAATACAGAAAATTCTATTCCAACGAGGTCCTATACAACAAGGCGGACCTAATCAGAGTGGACAATTTCATAGTGAAGCTTACTCGAGGGCACATTGCAAGAGCAATGAACTCGGTTAATAACCTGATCTCTGGGGCTTACTACCCCAATACTATGTATCACGAGAGAGTGCGCCTTAACGGCTTCGTCCCCCCAGAAGCTTTTCTGCATTTTGACAAGGAAGGTCTGATCCAGGATAGATCGGCAGTCCCGCTAATCTTCCATGTGGCCCGGACAACTGTGGAAAGGCAACTCAACTACGGTCGAGACGTCGTTGAGAGCACTGAGGAGCGACTCCGGTTTAGTAGGTCGGTTTCGGAGCGCGACATTAGGGATGTTGGGCGGCAGCACCAGACTTTCTGGTGGCTGTCGGAAAGCGAGGGAACTCCCTCGTCGAACCCTATCGATCCGGGCTAGTCCAGAGATGGACAAAGCTGGCCATGGCCGGCTAACATAGTTTAAGTTTCAGATTAGGTAGGTTATTTTTAGGTAGATTTAAGAAAAAAAAAATAAAAAATACAAAAAAATACAAAAAATACAAAAAAATACAAAAAAATACAAAAAATACAAAATACAACAAAAAAAAAATATAAAAAATACAAAAATACAAAAAAATACACGTATTTAATTACGTAGCATGTTAGGTGTTAAGTTAGGTTAAGGTTTATTTTAAGGTAGTTTTAAGTTAATTTTATTTAGATTTAAGGAAATATATAAAAATGTCCGGTAACTAAGTTTTTTCCAAAACATTTTCTTAGTTTTTCAATAGTTTAGTCCTTAGATTGTTTAAGTAAATTAAGTTAGGTTAGGTCGAAAGACATAGATTAAGAATTAAGTTTAGCTTAGAGTGCCCGTGTAGGGCCAGTAAGTTAGAGTAAGATAGTTAAGTTAATTAAGCTAGTTTTAAGCGTTTTTTTCGTAGCAATTAAGAATACTGAATTAAAAAAATAAAAATGCATTTAAAACAAACAAACAGCATCGGTTCTCGTCCGATCACCGAAATTAAGCAGCGTCGGGCGCGGTTAGTACTTAGATGGGGGACCGCTTGGGAACACCGCGTGTTGTTGGCTCTGTCCTTCCTTTTGTCCCCCCCCTTCAGAAGCAAACTTCCCTATAGCGAATCAACACGGAACCAGAAAATCCCTTTTTTTCAAAAGAAAGGCTAATTGCTGCTACATTTTTCATTTTTCATTTTTCATTTTTGTACTGAAAACAGGCTTTTTCCAACTTTTCGGGAGGGAATTCCCTAATTATGTGTTCAATTTTTCTTTACTACGCATTCAAATTATTTACTATAGAAAGAAGTACCAACGAGGTATTCTAAAACTGTATAGTGAAATGAATATTCAGAAGTAAAATGTTGCCAACGACGAACGTTTTTTTTTTTTTTTTCCTATGCATTGAACACGAAGTCAAACATCGGTAAGATGTACCTGCGAGTAGTCGGTTCTCTTTCCAATCAGCGAAATTAAGCTCGGTTAGTACTTAGATGGGGGACCGCGTGAATGCACACGGAACCGGAAATTCACAAAAAATTTTTTTTTTCTTTTTTTTCTTTTTTTCAAAAGGTAGGCTTATTTGCGCGACATTTTTCATTTTTTCACTGAACACAGGCAACTTTTTGCAACTTTTCGGGAGGGAATTCCCTAATTATGTGTGGTAAATTTTTCTGTAACACAAAATTAGAGACAAAATCGCATGAGAGTTCGATTTGCAGCTGCAAAATTTGTTCGTCGTAGATCGCATGGATCAAAACACACTTAAAGTGGAACAAAAAAGCTGTGGTAATAGGAAGAAAATTCGTTATATAGGGAAGTTCGACTGTATATGTTCGGGTATGTAGTCATTTTACGCATTGTAATTTTCTACAGGAAGTCAACCATCGGAAAGAGGTATTCTAAAGCTGTAAAGTGAAATGAATATTCAACAGTAAAATGTTGCCAACGACCATACCACGCTGAACGCATCGGTTCTCGTACTAAGTTTTTCTAAACAATTTTCTTAGTTTTACAATAGTTTAGTCCTTAGATTGTTTAAGTTAATTAAGTTAGGTTAGGTCAAAAGACATATATTAAGAATTAAGTTTAGCTTAGAGTGCCCGTGTAGGGCCAGTAAGTTAGAGTAATATAGTTAAGTTAATTAAGCTAGTTTTAAGCGTTTTTTTTCCTAGCAAGTAAGAGTTCTGAATTTAAAAAAAATAAAAATGCATTTAAAAACAAAAGCATCGGTTCTCGTCGGTTCTCGTCAGTCGTTCATAGATCTCCGCGAGTTCAAGACGTGTTTCGGCTATTGGCAAATCAGTGGTAAATTTAATATACCGGATTTAGACAGAGTGACTGTAAGAACCGACGTGGTGCAGTGCAAGTGGTAGTGGTCCGTAGGTTACGTAACGTTTGTTCGAACCTGGAAAATAGTAAATACTTTTTAAAAAATAAATAAATAGAAATTGCATATTGTGTGAAAAAAAAAAACAAAAGTGATGAAGAAAAGTGAACGGTCCTCGCTCTCAGTAGCGGGACTCGTAAAAATAAAACAATCACGTGACGTGCTGGTGAAATCGGCAGATGTGCCTAGTACTTCTGGCAATATAGTAAAAGGAGCACCAGAGGGTGCCGTAAAACGGAGGATGAGGCTATTGCCTACTCCTAATTTAGTAAAGCGCCGCTCTCTATCGGCTTCCACTGAAAAGCTGCCAGTGGAAGTGAGGGAGGGGGCGCCATCAACAGCAGCGGCAGCTCCAAATCATCAACAGCAGCAACAAAAGGAGTACCCACTAGTCTCCGATGGTGGGGAAGTGTTAGGTATGGGGGAGAACAGGTTTGTCTCCCTCATGGCCTCAGAGGCAGAAGAGGAAGATGATGAGCTAGAATCTCTTTGTTGTAGCATCAGGCAGCTACAGCAAAGGGTTCTAGCCATCAGAACAAAGCAGAGCGAAAGAAGGGAGAAGGAGCGTCAGCTGATGCTCCAACCCCAACAACAGCAGCAACAACAGCAGCTGCCACAACAGCAGCAACAACAACCGCAACAGGCCAAGGGGCCACAGCTGCAGAAACAGCAGCAGCAAAAGAAGCAGCAGCAGCAGCAGCAGCAACAGCAACAGCAGCCGCAACAGAAGCAGCAGCAACAAAAGCAGCAACAACAGCAGCAGCAGCAACAACAGCAACCGCAACAGCAGCAGCAGCAACTACAACAACAACAACAACAACAAAAGCAGAAAGCAGCGAAGCAGAGGGTGCCACCAATCAACACCTACAAGATTGAACTTAAGGATACCATTGAACTGTGTAAGTCGGCCATAGGTCATAATTTTTACGTAAAAAGATTGAGTGAGGACAGGCATGCGATCCACTGTAATACAGTGGATCAGTATAAAAAAGTCAAGGATCTCCTGAGGGACACGACGACGGAGTTCTTCTCCTTCACCCCGAAGGGGGAAAAGCCGCAAACAATGCTGCTGAAGGGGATGGAATCGTCCTCTGAACCTGAGGAGCTCCTTAAGTTGCTCAAAGAGAAGAACAACGACGAGCTCGAGTTCGTAGGAGTTAAGCCGTTTATCACAGCAAGGGCCAAAAGGGAGAAGCGGAAATTACCGTTCTTCCTGGTACAGCTGTCCCCGTAAAGCAAACTGGATGGTCTGAGGAAGATCCATGTCCTAGACTACCAGGTTGTTACCTGGGAAAAATTAAACAGGAGCGACAGCATTTTACAATGCGTTCGCTGCCAAAGGTTCGGACACGCGGCGTCGAACTGCGAAATGCAGCCTCGATGCGTGAAGTGTGGTAAGGACCACAAAGCAGAAGATTGTATTCTGGGTAAGGATGGTGCTTCGGATAAGGGCCAACTCGTGTGTGCATTATGTAGGAACTCGGGACACACCGCTAATTATCGGGGTTGTCCTAAGTACCAGGACATAAAAAAAGCAAACCTGGCTCGCCAGCAGAAAACCGTGGTGAAACGTTCACCCGCGTCCGCTCTAATTCCATCTCAAGCCGTTACCCCCCATACAACCTACGCCCAAATGGCGGCAGGTCGGGGAAACACGGTACAACAACACCAGCCAAAGGTTGCTGCACAGGCCCCCCTGCCTAAAGCACCTGCGGCGGTGGGTGACTTGATGGCTATCTTGCTCTCTATTCAAGGGCAGATGGGCCAACTGCAAAGTCAGATACAAGAGCAGGCGACGCGGGTGGACCAGATCTACGCGCTTCTGCCGGGCCTAACGCACCTCCAGTCGTAATGGATACGCTCGATGAGATTCCCTTAAGGATCCTCGCGGTGAATGTAAATTCATTGATTAGGATCGAACGAAGAGCTGTTCTTTATAAGTTGCTACAAGACCGATGCCCTGATGTACTTCTGGTTAGCGAAACTAAGCTAAATCAGAAACATAAGCTGAGGCATACAGATTATAAAATTGTAAGAAGAAACCGACCCAACTCCATACGAGGAGGAGGTGTTGCGATCTTCATTCGGAAAGGCTTGAAACATAGGGCCGTGTACAGCGGTGAAGTGCGAAGGTTCCGGGTGCTGGAAGCGTGCATCGTGCGCATCTCTCTCCGTAGTGGAAAGAAGTTGTACATGGTCTCGGTCTATGCACCTGAAGCTACTCAATCCAACTTATTTATTTCAGAGCTCGAGACACTTTTTCGATGTCTTAAGCTGGAGTCGGCAGAGAATTATTACCTCTTGGCCGGAGATTTTAACGCCAAACATAGAGATTGGGGAAATTATATACCAAATGCTAGGGGGAGCTCACTATTCAATTGGTGGGGTCTTCACAGTGTCGAGTATAGACTCGATTTGAAAGCTACAGATAGTGCGTCTTTTCCCAGAAACGGTTCCTATATGGATCTTTTGCTGTACGACTCACGGCTACAACTGACCGACACGAACCAACAAACGATAAACTGTCTACACACATTTGTGTATGATAGTGACCATTGCGGATTTAGTGCCGCCATTAGGATTCCTAACGAAATTGCGGAATTGGAGGAGTATGTTCCAACAAACACCTACAATTACAGTAGGACGCGTTGGACACGCTTCTCCAGAGTACTGAAAAGAGCACTCTCTTCGAACTCGCTCTACCCACCGACCAACAGGAACCTGTCAAACGAAGAGATTGATAGGTACCTAAAAGACCTTGACCTGACAATCAAACGAACGATGGACAGTACGATACCTCGGTACCAACTCACTAACAACGTTGACACATTCCGCAATGCAACAACTGACGCACTCCACGAACATAAAAGTAGGCTGCTGTCGAGACTAAAAACCTTGTATAGACGCTTTACTGACAGACAAAACTCGGAGATAAGGCAACTAAAGTCGTTGATCAAAAACGTCCAACAGTTAATTAAGGAAAACTACAGACTTTCTGTAAACTTGCATTGGAACAACAGAATTCGGGCTGTAAATTCCAGCAACCCGAGTATGTTCCCGCAAATAAATAAAATATTTCGGAGGAAAAACGTTAGCGACTTGCCATGTCTTAAGATCCCCCGAACGACGAACAACGAACAAGTACTGATTACAGCAGGCATTGATCCGGGGAACGCAGTCGATGATGACAACTTCTTTGTGGTCGAGGATCCGCAGGAGAAAGTGGAAGTCATAGGAGCGACTTTCCAGGAAGTGTATAAGGTGAATGCTAGCATTCGCCCGAACCACGACCTGGAGAATCGCGTCCTTGTGCACAACCACTACCTTCGAAGTGATATACAGAACTGGCGATCTGAGAACACCGGTTTCACCGAGTTCAATGACGATAACATGGCAAATAATGTCGTCGCCAACGAAAGGGTTCATCCCCCGTTCATATCGAAGGTCGAACTCCAATCGATGGAATATCGAACATTGTGCTTCGACATCTCCCCCTAGTAGTGGTGGACATTTATACCACCCTGTTTAATAATACGCTGAATAATGCACATTATCCAGCGCATTGGAAAACAGCGGTGGTTCATGCTATTCCCAAAAGGGATAAAGATAGCTCCAATCCGGGGAATCTCCGGTCAATAAGTCTCTTGCCGAACATCAGTAAAGTATTCGAAAAGGTGGTCCATAGAGCCTTGGCTAAGTGGGTTGAGGACAATAAAATAATTCCTGATAATCAATTCGGTTTTAAGGCGGGTCATGATACAATACATGCCGCGTCTAAACTGGTATCTGATATCCAATGGAACAAATGCAAGAACCAATGCACGGGTGCCTGCCTGGTTGATTTGGAGAAGGCCTTCGACACCGTATGGTTAGAGGGGCTCTTTTACAAGTTGAGCAGGTTGGGTATAAGCAAACCACTGCTGTACATGCTATGTAACATGCTGACCAGTAGACGGTTCATTGTGAAAAATGGCAATGTGACGTCTGCTGGTACATTCGAAGTTAAAAATGGTCTGCAACAAGGTGCAGTAAATTCGCCGGTCCTTTTCAACATTTACACGAGCGATCTCGTAGGTTCTCTTCATCATGCTATTGCGTATGCAGACGACTTGGTTGCGTACAGATCAGGTCCAAAGATCGAGGTCATTGTCACTCTTTTGCAGCATGACTTCGATAAGATTCAGCTATACTGCGACGATTGGAAGTTGAAGATCAACTTTCAGAAGTCGGAAACCATTCTGTTTAGGAAGCCGTTGTCTGGGGCCTCTAGGGATACCAGAAAGAATTGGCGAAAGTTCGCAATCGTGGGACAACACGGGCGACCATTAGAGAGTCGAAGTGTAGTCAGATACCTCGGGATCTGGCTAGACCAATATCTGTATTTTAACAAACATGTGGATGCTGCTCTGGCCAGAGCCCGAGTTGCTTTTGCCCTTACAAAGAGACTGTTTTACAGCAGCCAACTCGATGCGAGGGTAAAGGTAATCTGCTATACGGCCCTAATCCGGCCAATGCTTACATATGGTTGTCCCGTGTGGTTCAACGTGCGGGCAAGCTTGATGGAAAGGATTCGGGTGTTTGAGAGGGCTTGCCTTAGGCCTTGCCTTCGCCTATACAGAACACCAGAGTCTGAATACAGAAAATTCTATTCCAACGAGGTCCTATACAACAAGGCGGACCTAATCAGAGTGGACAATTTCATAGTGAAGCTTACTCGAGGGCACATTGCAAGAGCAATGAACTCGGTTAATAACCTGATCTCTGGGGCTTACTACCCCAATACTATGTATCACGAGAGAGTGCGCCTTAACGGCTTCGTCCCCCCAGAAGCTTTTCTGCATTTTGACAAGGAAGGTCTGATCCAGGATAGATCGGCAGTCCCGCTAATCTTCCATGTGGCCCGGACAACTGTGGAAAGGCAACTCAACTACGGTCGAGACGTCGTTGAGAGCACTGAGGAGCGACTCCGGTTTAGTAGGTCGGTTTCGGAGCGCGACATTAGGGATGTTGGGCGGCAGCACCAGACTTTCTGGTGGCTGTCGGAAAGCGAGGGAACTCCCTCGTCGAACCCTATCGATCCGGGCTAGTCCAGAGATGGACAAAGCTGGCCATGGCCGGCTTACATAGTTTAAGTTCAGATTAGGTAGGTTATTTTTAGGTAGATTTAAGAAAAAAAAAATAAAAAATACAAAAAAATACAAAAAATACAAAAAAATACAAAAAATACAAAATACAACAAAAAAAAAATATAAAAAATACAAAAATACAAAAAAATACACGTATTTAATTACGTAGCATGTTAGGTGTTAAGTTAGGTTAAGGTTTATTTTAAGGTAGTTTTAAGTTAATTTTATTTAGATTTAAGGAAATATATAAAAATGTCCGGTAACTAAGTTTTTTCCAAAACATTTTCTTAGTTTTTCAATAGTTTAGTCCTTAGATTGTTTAAGTAAATTAAGTTAGGTTAGGTCGAAAGACATAGATTAAGAATTAAGTTTAGCTTAGAGTGCCCGTGTAGGGCCAGTAAGTTAGAGTAAGATAGTTAAGTTAATTAAGCTAGTTTTAAGCGTTTTTTTCGTAGCAATTAAGAATACTGAATTAAAAAAATAAAAATGCATTTAAAACAAACAAACAGCATCGGTTCTCGTCCGATCACCGAAATTAAGCAGCGTCGGGCGCGGTTAGTACTTAGATGGGGGACCGCTTGGGAACACCGCGTGTTGTTGGCTCTGTCCTTCCTTTTGTCCCCCCCCTTCAGAAGCAAACTTCCCTATAGCGAATCAACACGGAACCAGAAAATCCCTTTTTTTCAAAAGAAAGGCTAATTGCTGCTACATTTTTCATTTTTCATTTTTCATTTTTGTACTGAAAACAGGCTTTTTCCAACTTTTCGGGAGGGAATTCCCTAATTATGTGTTCAATTTTTCTTTACTACGCATTCAAATTATTTACTATAGAAAGAAGTACCAACGAGGTATTCTAAAACTGTATAGTGAAATGAATATTCAGAAGTAAAATGTTGCCAACGACGAACGTTTTTTTTTTTTTTTCCTATGCATTGAACACGAAGTCAAACATCGGTAAGATGTACCTGCGAGTAGTCGGTTCTCTTTCCAATCAGCGAAATTAAGCTCGGTTAGTACTTAGATGGGGGACCGCGTGAATGCACACGGAACCGGAAATTCACAAAAAAATTTTTTTTTCTTTTTTTTCTTTTTTTCAAAAGGTAGGCTTATTTGCGCGACATTTTTCATTTTTTCACTGAACACAGGCAACTTTTTGCAACTTTTCGGGAGGGAATTCCCTAATTATGTGTGGTAAATTTTTCTGTAACACAAAATTAGAGACAAAATCGCATGAGAGTTCGATTTGCAGCTGCAAAATTTGTTCGTCGTAGATCGCATGGATCAAAACACACTTAAAGTGGAACAAAAAAGCTGTGGTAATAGGAAGAAAATTCGTTATATAGGGAAGTTCGACTGTATATGTTCGGGTATGTAGTCATTTTACGCATTGTAATTTTCTACAGGAAGTCAACCATCGGAAAGAGGTATTCTAAAGCTGTAAAGTGAAATGAATATTCAACAGTAAAATGTTGCCAACGACCATACCACGCTGAACGCATCGGTTCTCGTACTAAGTTTTTCTAAACAATTTTCTTAGTTTTACAATAGTTTAGTCCTTAGATTGTTTAAGTTAATTAAGTTAGGTTAGGTCGAAAGACATATATTAAGAATTAAGTTTAGCTTAGAGTGCCCGTGTAGGGCCAGTAAGTTAGAGTAATATAGTTAAGTTAATTAAGCTAGTTTTAAGCGTTTTTTTTCCTAGCAAGTAAGAGTTCTGAATTTAAAAAAAATAAAAATGCATTTAAAAACAAAAGCATCGGTTCTCGTCGGTTCTCGTCAGTCGTTCATAGATCTCCGCGAGTTCAAGACGTGTTTCGGCTATTGGCAAATCAGTGGTAAATTTAATATACCGGATTTAGACAGAGTGACTGTAAGAACCGACGTGGTGCAGTGCAAGTGGTAGTGGTCCGTAGGTTACGTAACGTTTGTTCGAACCTGGAAAATAGTAAATACTTTTTAAAAAATAAATAAATAGAAATTGCATATTGTGTGAAAAAAAAAAACAAAAGTGATGAAGAAAAGTGAACGGTCCTCGCTCTCAGTAGCGGGACTCGTAAAAATAAAACAATCACGTGACGTGCTGGTGAAATCGGCAGATGTGCCTAGTACTTCTGGCAATATAGTAAAAGGAGCACCAGAGGGTGCCGTAAAACGGAGGATGAGGCTATTGCCTACTCCTAATTTAGTAAAGCGCCGCTCTCTATCGGCTTCCACTGAAAAGCTGCCAGTGGAAGTGAGGGAGGGGGCGCCATCAACAGCAGCGGCAGCTCCAAATCATCAACAGCAGCAACAAAAGGAGTACCCACTAGTCTCCGATGGTGGGGAAGTGTTAGGTATGGGGGAGAACAGGTTTGTCTCCCTCATGGCCTCAGAGGCAGAAGAGGAAGATGATGAGCTAGAATCTCTTTGTTGTAGCATCAGGCAGCTACAGCAAAGGGTTCTAGCCATCAGAACAAAGCAGAGCGAAAGAAGGGAGAAGGAGCGTCAGCTGATGCTCCAACCCCAACAACAGCAGCAACAACAGCAGCTGCCACAACAGCAGCAACAACAACCGCAACAGGCCAAGGGGCCACAGCTGCAGAAACAGCAGCAGCAGCAGCAACAGCAACAGCAGCCGCAACAGAAGCAGCAGCAACAAAAGCAGCAACAACAGCAGCAGCAGCAACAACAGCAACCGCAACAGCAGCAGCAGCAACTACAACAACAACAACAACAACAAAAGCAGAAAGCAGCGAAGCAGAGGGTGCCACCAATCAACACCTACAAGATTGAACTTAAGGATACCATTGAACTGTGTAAGTCGGCCATAGGTCATAATTTTTACGTAAAAAGATTGAGTGAGGACAGGCATGCGATCCACTGTAATACAGTGGATCAGTATAAAAAAGTCAAGGATCTCCTGAGGGACACGACGACGGAGTTCTTCTCCTTCACCCCGAAGGGGGAAAAGCCGCAAACAATGCTGCTGAAGGGGATGGAATCGTCCTCTGAACCTGAGGAGCTCCTTCAGATGCTCAAAGAAAAGAACAACGACGAGCTCGAGTTCGTAGGGGTTAAGCCGTTTATCACAGCAAGGGCCAAAAGGGAGAAGCGGAAATTACCGTTCTTCCTGGTACAGCTGTCCCCCAAAAGCAAACTGGATGGTCTGAGGAAGATCCATGTCCTAGACTACCAGGTTGTTACCTGGGAAAAATTAAACAGGAGCGACAGCATTTTACAATGCGTTCGCTGCCAAAGGTTCGGACACGCGGCGTCGAACTGCGAAATGCAGCCTCGATGTGTGAAGTGTGGTAAGGACCACAAAGCAGAAGATTGTATTCTGGGTAAGGATGGTGCTTCGGATAAGGGCCAACTCGTATGTGCATTATGTAGGAACTCGGGACACACCGCTAATTATCGGGGTTGTCCTAAGTACCAGGACATAAAAAAAGCAAACCTGGCTCGCCAGCAGAAAACCGTGGTGAAACGTTCACCCGCGCCATCTCTAATTCCATCTCAAGCCGTTACTCCCCATACAACCTACGCCCAAATGGCGGCAGGTCGGGGAAACACGGTACAACAACACCAGCCAAAGGTTGCTGCACAGGCCCCCCTGCCTAAAGCACCGGCGGCGGTGGGTGACTTGATGGCTATCTTGCTCTCTATTCAAGGGCAGATGGGCCAACTGCAAAGTCAGATACAAGAGCAGGCGACGCGGGTGGACCAGATCTACGCGCTTCTGCCGGGCCTAACGCACCTCCAGTCGTAATGGATTCGCTCGATGAGATTCCCTTAAGGATCCTCGCGGTGAATGTAAATTCATTGATTAGGATCGAACGAAGAGCTGTACTTTATAAGTTGCTACAAGACCGATGCCCTGATGTACTTCTGGTTAGCGAAACTAAGCTAACTCAGAAACATAAGCTGAGGCACACAGATTATAAAATTGTAAGAAGAAACCGACCCAACTCCATACGAGGAGGAGGTGTTGCGATCTTCATTCGAAAAGGCTTGAAACATAGGGTTGTGTACAGCGGTGAAGTGCGAAGGTTCCGGGTGCTGGAAGCGTGCATCGTGCGCATCTCTCTCCGTAGTGGAAAGAAGTTGTACATGGTCTCGGTCTATGCACCTGAAGCTACTCAATCCAACTTATTTATTTCAGAGCTCGAGACACTTTTTCGATGTCTTAAGCTGGAGTCGGCAGAGAATTATTACCTCTTGGCCGGAGATTTTAACGCCAAACATAGAGATTGGGGAAATTATATACCAAATGCTAGGGGGAGCTCACTATTCAATTGGTGGGGTCTTCACAGTGTCGAGTATAGACTCGATTTGAAAGCTACAGATAGTGCGTCTTTTCCCAGAAACGGTTCCTATATGGATCTTTTGCTGTACGACTCACGGCTACAACTGACCGACACGAACCAACAAACGATAAACTGTCTACACACATTTGTGTATGATAGTGACCATTGCGGATTTAGTGCCGCCATTAGGATTCCTAACGAAATTGCGGAATTGGAGGAGTATGTTCCAACAAACACCTACAATTACAGTAGGACGCGTTGGACACGCTTCTCCAGAGTACTGAAAAGAGCACTCTCTTCGAACTCGCTCTACCCACCGACCAACAGGAACCTGTCAAACGAAGAGATTGATAGGTACCTAAAAGACCTTGACATGACAATCAAACGAACGATGGACAGTACGATACCTCGGTACCAACTCACAAACAACGTTGACACATTCCGCAATGCAACAACTGACGCACTCCACGAACATAAAAGTAGGCTGCTGTCGAGACTAAAAACCTTGTACAGACGGTTTACTGACAGACAAAACTCGGAGATAAGGCAACTCAAGTCGTTGATCAAAAACGTCCAACAGTTAATTAAAGAAAACTACAGACTTTCTGTAAACTTGCATTGGAACAACAGAATTCGGGCTGTAAATTCCAGCAACCCGAGTATGTTCCCGCAAATAAATAAAATATTTCGGAGGAAAAACGTTAGCGACTTGCCATGTCTTAAGATCCCCCGAACGACGAACAACGAACAAGTACTGATTACAGCAGGCATTGATCCGGGGAACGCAGTCGATGATGACAACTTCTTTGTGGTCGAGGATCCGCAGGAGAAAGTGGAAGTCATAGGAGCGACTTTCCAGGAAGTGTATAAGGTGAATGCTAGCATTCGCCCGAACCACGACCTGGAGAATCGCGTCCTTGTGCACAACCACTACCTTCGAAGTGATATACAGAACTGGCGATCTGAGAACACCGGTTTCACCGAGTTCAATGACGATAACATGGCAAATAATGTCGTCGCCAACGAAAGGGTTCATCCCCCGTTCATATCGAAGGTCGAACTCCAAACGATCTTCGACTCACTCAGAAGGAAGAAATCAGAGGGAATCGATGGAATATCGAACATTGTGCTTCGACATCTCCCCCTAGAAGTGGTAGACATTTATACCACCCTGTTTAACAATGCGCTGAATAATGCACATTATCCAGCGCATTGGAAAACAGCGGTGGTTCACGCTATTCCCAAAAGGGATAAAGATAGCTCCAATCCGGGGAATCTCCGGTCAATAAGTCTCTTGCCGAACATCAGCAAAGTATTCGAAAAGGTGGTCCATAGAGCCCTGGCTAAGTGGGTTGAGGACAATAAAATAATTCCTGATAATCAATTCGGTTTCAAGGCGGGTCATGATACAATACATGCCGCGTCTAAACTGGTATCTGATATCCAATGGAACAAATGCAAGAACCAATGCACGGGTGCCTGCCTGGTTGATTTGGAGAAGGCCTTCGACACCGTATGGTTAGAGGGGCTCTTTTACAAGTTGAGCAGGCTGGGTATAAGCAAACCACTGCTGTACATGCTATGTAACATGCTGACCAGTAGACGGTTCATTGTGAAAAATGGCAATGTGACTTCTGCTGGTACATTCGAAGTTAAAAATGGTCTGCAACAGGGTGCAGTAAATTCGCCGATCCTCTTCAACATTTACACGAGCGATCTCGTAGGTTCTCTTCATCATGCTATTGCGTATGCAGACGACTTGGTTGCGTACAGATCAGGTCCAAAGATCGAGGTCATTGTCATTCTCTTGCAGCGTGACTTCGATAAGATTCAGCGATATTGCGATGACTGGAAGTTGAAGATCAACTTTCAGAAGTCGGAAACCATTCTGTTTAGGACGCCGTTGTCTAGGGCCTCTAGGGATACCAGAAAGAATTGGCGAAAGTTCGCAATCGTGGGACAACACGGGCGACCATTAGTAAGTCGAAGTGTAGTCAGATACCTTGGGATCTGGCTAGATCAATATCTATATTTTAACAAACATGTAGATGCTGCTCTGGCCAGAGCCCGAGTTGCTTTTGCCCTTACAAAGAAACTGTTTTACAACAGCCAACTCGATGCGAGGGTGAAGGTAATCTGCTATACGGCCCTAATCCGGCCAATGCTTACATATGGTTGTCCCGTGTGGTTCAACGTGCGGGCAAGCTTGATGGAAAGGATTCGGGTGTTTGAGAGGGCTTGTCTTAGGCCTTGCCTTCGTTTATACAGAACACCAGAGTCTGAGTACAGAAAATTCTATTCCAACGAGGTCCTATACAACAAGGCGGACCTAATCAGAGTGGACAATTTCATAGTGAAGCTTACTCGAGGGCACATTGCAAGAGCAATGAACTCGGTTAATAACCTGATCTCTGGGGCTTACTACCCCAATACTATGTATCACGAGAGAGTGCGCCTTAACGGCTTCGTCCCCCCAGAAGCTTTTCTGCATTTTGACAAGGAAGGTCTGATCCAGGATAGATCGGCAGTCCCGCTAATCTTCCATGTGGCCCGGACAACTGTGGAAAGGCAACTCAACTACGGTCGAGACGTCGTTGAGAGCACTGAGGAGCGACTCCGGTTTAGTAGGTCGGTTTCAGAGCGCGACATTAGGGATGTTGGGCGGCAGCACCAGACTTTCTGGTGGCTGTCGGAAAGCGAGAGAACTCCCTCGTCGAACCCTATCGATCCGGGCTAGTCCAGAGATGGACAAAGCTGGCCATGGCCGGCTTACATAGTTTAAGGTTATTTTAAGGTAGAGTTAAGAAAAAAAAATAAAAATAATACAAAAAAATACAAAAAAAAAATACAAAAAATACAAAAAAATACAAAAAAAAATACAAAAAATACAAAAAAAAATACAAAAAACACAAAAATACAAAAAAAAAAATATACGTATTTAATTACGTAGCATGTTAAGTTAAGTTAGGTTAAGGCTTATTTTAAGGTAGTTTTAAGTTTCAATTTAATTTAGATTTAAGGAAACATACAAAAGTTCGGTTACTAAGTTTTTCTAAACAATTTTCTTAGTTTTACAATAGTTTAGTCCTTAGATTGTTTAAGTTAATTAAGTTAGGTTAGGTCGAAAGACATATATTAAGAATTAAGTTTAGCTTAGAGTGCCCGTGTAGGGCCAGTAAGTTAGAGTAACATAGTTAAGTTAATTAAGCTAGTTTTAAGCGTTTTTTTTCCTAGCAAGTAAGAGTTCTGAATTTAAAAAAAATAAAAATGCATTTAAAAACAAAAACAAAAAACAGAAAATTCTATTCCAATGAGGTCCTCTACAACAAGGCGGACCTAATCAGAGTGGACAATTTCCTTGTGAAGCTTACTCGAGGGCACATTGCAAGAGCAATGAACTCGGTCAATAACTTGATCTCTGGGGCTTACTACCCCAATCCCTTGTACCATGAGAGGGTGCGCCTTAACGGCTTCGTCCCCCCAGAGGCTTTTCTGTACTTCGATCAGGAAGGTCTGATCCAGGATAGATCGGCGGTGCCGCTAATCTTCCATGTTGCCCGCACGACTGTGGATAGGCGGCTCAACTACGGTCGAGACGTCGCTCAGAGCACTGAGGAGCGCCTCCGGTTTAGTAGGTCGGTATCGGAGCGCGACATTAGGGATGTTGGACGGCAGCACCAGACTTTCTGGTGGCTGTCAGAAAGAGAGGGAACTCCCTCGTCGGACCCTCTCGATCCGGGGTAGCTCACAAAGGTGGGCAAAGCTGGCCATGGCCGGCTTACATAGTTTAAGAGTAGGTTTAAGGTAGATTTAAGACAAAACACAGCGCAAAAATCCAAAAAAAAATAATAAAAAACCAGAAATCACAAAAAAAATTATAAAACTTAAAAAAAAAAAAAAAAAAAAAAAAAAAAAGCACAGCGTAAAATCAAAAAAAAAAAAAAAAAAAAAAACAATAAAAATCAAAAAACCAAAAAAAAGTACGTATTTGATTACGTAGTTAGTTAAGATAGGTTAAGGTTTATTTTAAGGTAGTTTTAAGTTTTAACTTTATTTAGTTTTAAGGAAAAATATAAAAAAAAGGTTCATTTACTAAGTTTTTTTCCCAAAAAATTCATTTTCTTAGTTTAAATAGTTAAGTCCTTAGATGTATAATTAAAGTTAGTTAGGTTACGTCGAAAGACATAGGATAAGAATTAAGTTTAGCTTAGAGTGCCCGCGTAGGGCCAGTAAGTTAGAGTAAGATAGTTAAGTTAATTAAGCTAGTTTTAAGCGTTTTTTGTCTAGCATGTAAGATTTAATGAATTTAATAATAAAAATGCGTTTAAAATGAAAAAAATGCATCGGTTCTCGTCCGATCACCGAAATTAAGCAGCGTCGGGCGCGGTTAGTACTTAGATGGGGGACCGCTTGGGAACACCGCGTGTTGTTGGCTCTGTCCTTCCTTTTGTCCCCCCCCTTCAGAAGCAAACTTCCCTATAGCGAATCAACACGGAACCAGAAAATCCCTTTTTTTCAAAAGAAAGGCTAATTGCTGCTACATTTTTCATTTTTCATTTTTCATTTTTGTACTGAAAACAGGCTTTTTCCAACTTTTCGGGAGGGAATTCCCTAATTATGTGTTCAATTTTTCTTTACTACGCATTCAAATTATTTACTATAGAAAGAAGTACCAACGAGGTATTCTAAAACTGTATAGTGAAATGAATATTCAGAAGTAAAATGTTGCCAACGACCAACGTTTTTTTTTTTTTTTTTTTTTCCTATGCATTGAACACGAAGTCAAACATCGGTAAGATGTACCTGCGAGTAGTCGGTTCTCTTTCCAATCAGCGAAATTAAGCTCTGTTAGTACTTAGATGGGGGACCGCGTGAATGCACACGGAACCGGAAATTCACACAAAAAATTTTTTTTTTTTTTTTTTTTTCCTTTTTTTCAAAAGGTAGGCTTATTTGCGCGACATTTTTCATTTTTTCACTGAACACAGGCAACTTTTTGCAACTTTTCGGGAGGGAATTCCCTAATTATGTGTGGTAAATTTTTCTGTAACACAAAATTAGAGACAAAATCGCATGAGAGTTCGATTTGCAGCTGCAAAATTTGTTCGTCGTAGATCGCATGGATCAAAACACACTTAAAGTGGAACAAAAAAGCTGTGGTAATAGGAAGAAAATTCGTTATATAGGGAAGTTCGACTGTATATGTTCGGGTATGTAGTCATTTTACGCATTGTAATTTTCTACAGGAAGTCAACCATCGGAAAGAGGTATTCTAAAGCTGTAAAGTGAAATGAATATTCAACAGTAAAATGTTGCCAACGACCATACCACGCTGAACGCATCGGTTCTCGTACTAAGTTTTTCTAAACAATTTTCTTAGTTTTACAATAGTTTAGTCCTTAGATTGTTTAAGTTAATTAAGTTAGGTTAGGTCGAAAGACATATATTAAGAATTAAGTTTAGCTTAGAGTGCCCGTGTAGGGCCAGTAAGTTAGAGTAATATAGTTAAGTTAATTAAGCTAGTTTTAAGCGTTTTTTTTCCTAGCAAGTAAGAGTTCTGAATTTAAAAAAAATAAAAATGCATTTAAAAACAAAAGCATCGGTTCTCGTCGGTTCTCGTCAGTCGTTCATAGATCTCCGCGAGTTCAAGACGTGTTTCGGCTATTGGCAAATCAGTGGTAAATTTAATATACCGGATTTAGACAGAGTGACTGTAAGAACCGACGTGGTGCAGTGCAAGTGGTAGTGGTCCGTAGGTTACGTAACGTTTGTTCGAACCTGGAAAATAGTAAGTACTTTTTAAAAAATAAATAAATAGAAATTGCATATTGTGTGAAAAAAAAAAACAAAAGTGATGAAGAAAAGTGAACGGTCCTCGCTCTCAGTAGCGGGACTCGTAAAAATAAAACAATCACGTGACGTGCTGGTGAAATCAGCAGATGTGCCTAGTACTTCTGGCAATATAGTAAAAGGAGCACCAGAGGGTGCCGTAAAACGGAGGATGAGGCTATTGCCTACTCCTAATTTAGTAAAGCGCATCTCTCTATCGGCTTCCACTGAAAAGCTGCCAGTGGAAGTGAGGGAGGGGGCGCCATCAACAGCAGCGGCAGCTCCAAATCATCAACAACAGCAACAAAAGGAGTACCCCCACTAGTCTCCGATGGTAGGGAAGTGTTAGGTATGGGGGAGAACAGGTTTGTCTCCCTCATGGCCTCAGAGGCAGAAGAGGAAGATGATGAGCTAGAATCTCTTTGTTGTAGCATCAGGCAGCTACAGCAAAGGGTTCTAGCCATCAGAACAAAGCAGAGCGAAAGAAGGGAGAAGGAGCGTCAGCTGATGCTCCAACCCCAACAACAGCAGCAACAACAGCAGCTGCCAAAACAGCAGCAACAACAACCGCAACAGGCCAAGGGGCCACAGCTGCAGAAACAGCAGCAGCAAAAGAAGCAGCAGCAGCAGCAGCAGCAGCAGCAACAGCAACAGCAGCCGCAACAGAAGCAGCAGCAACAAAAGCAGCAACAACAGCAGCAGCAGCAACAACAGCAGCCGCAACAGCAGCAGCAGCAACTACAACAACAACAACAACAACAAAAGCAGAAAGCAGCGAAGCAGAGGGTGCCACCAATCAACACCTACAAGATTGAACTTAAGGATACCATTGAACTGTGTAAGTCGGCCATAGGTCATAATTTTTACGTAAAAAGATTGAGTGAGGACAGGCATGCGATCCACTGTAATACAGTGGATCAGTATAAAAAAGTCAAGGATCTACTGAGGGACACGACGACGGAGTTCTTCTCCTTCACCCCGAAGGGGGAAAAGCCGCAAACAATGCTGCTGAAGGGGATGGAATCGTCCTCTGAACCTGAGGAGCTCCTTAAGTTGCTCAAAGAAAAGAACAACGACGAGCTCGAGTTCGTAGGGGTTAAGCCGTTTATCACAGCAAGGGCCAAAAGGGAGAAGCGGAAATTACCGTTCTTCCTGGTACAGCTGTCCCCCAAAAGCAAACTGGATGGTCTGAGGAAGATCCATGTCCTAGACTACCAGGTTGTTACCTGGGAAAAATTAAACAGGAGCGACAGCATTTTACAATGCGTTCGCTGCCAAAGGTTCGGACACGCGGCGTCGAACTGCGAAATGCAGCCTCGATGTGTGAAGTGTGGTAAGGACCACAAAGCAGAAGATTGTATTCTGGGTAAGGATGGTGCTTCGGATAAGGGCCAACTCGTATGTGCATTATGTAGGAACTCGGGACACACCGCTAATTATCGGGGTTGTCCTAAGTACCAGGACATAAAAAAAGCAAACCTGGCTCGCCAGCAGAAAACCGTGGTGAAACGTTCACCCGCGCCATCTCTAATTCCATCTCAAGCCGTTACTCCCCATACAACCTACGCCCAAATGGCGGCAGGTCGGGGAAACACGGTACAACAACACCAGCCAAAGGTTGCTGCACAGGCCCCCCTGCCTAAAGCACCTGCGGCGGTGGGTGACTTGATGGCTATCTTGCTCTCTATTCAAGGGCAGATGGGCCAACTGCAAAGTCAGATACAAGAGCAGGCGACGCGGGTGGACCAGATCTACGCGCTTCTGCCGGGCCTAACGCACCTCCAGTCGTAATGGATACGCTCGATGAGATTCCCTTAAGGATCCTCGCGGTGAATGTAAATTCATTGATTAGGATCGAACGAAGAGCTGTTCTTTATAAGTTGCTACAAGACCGATGCCCTGATATACTTCTGGTTAGCGAAACTAAGCTAACTCAGAAACATAAGCTGAGGCACACAGATTATAAAATTGTGAGAAGAAACCGACCCAACTCCACACGAGGAGGAGGTGTTGCGATCTTCATTCGAAAAGGCCTGAAGCATAGGGTTGTGTACAGTGGTGAAGTGCGAAGGTTCCAGGTGCTGGAAGCGTGTATCGTGCGCATCTCTCTCCGTAGTGGAAAGAAGATGTACATGGTCTCGGTCTATGCACCGGAAGCTACTCAATCTAACTTATTTATTTCAGAGCTCGAGACACTTTTTCGATGTCTTAGGCTGGAGTCGGCGGAGAATTATTACCTCTTGGCCGGAGATTTTAACGCCAAACACAGAGATTGGGGAAATAATATACCAAATGCTAGGGGGAACTCACTATTCAATTGGTGGGGTCTGCACAGTGTCGAGTATAGACTCGATTTGAAAGCTACAGATAGTGCGTCTTTTCCCAGAAGCGGTTCCTATATGGATCTTTTGCTGTACGACTCACGGCTACAACTGACCGACACGAACCAACAAACGATAAACTGTCTACACACATTTGTGTATGACAGTGACCATTGCGGATTTAGTGCCGCCATTAGGATTCCTAACGAAATTGCGGAATTGGAGGAGTATGTTCCAGCATACACCTACAATTACAGTAGGACGCGTTGGACACGCTTCTCCAGAGTACTGACAAGAGCACTCTCTTCGAACTCGCTCTACCCACCGACCAATAGGAACCTGTCAAACGAAGAGATTGATAGGTATCTAAAAGACCTTGACATGACAATCAAACGAACGATGGACAGTACGATACCTCGGTACCAACTCACAAACAACGTTGACACATTCCGCAATGCAACAACTGACGCACTCCACGAACATAAAAGTAGGCTGCTGTCGAGACTAAAAACCTTGTACAGACGGTTTACTGACAGACAAAACTCGGAGATAAGGCAACTCAAGTCGTTGATCAAAAACGTCCAACAGTTAATTAAAGAAAACTACAGACTTTCTGTAAACTTGCATTGGAACAACAGAATTCGGGCTGTAAAATCCAACAACCCGAGTATGTTCCCGCAAATAAATAAAATATTTCGGAGGAAGAACATTAACGACTTGCCATGTCTTAAGATCCCCCGAACGACGAACAACGAACAAGTACTTATTACAGCAGGCATAGATCCAGGGAATGCAGTCGATGATGACAACTTCTTTGTGATCGAAGATCCGCAGGAGAAAGTGGAAGTCATAGGAGCGACTTTCCAGGAAGTGTATAAGGTGAATGCTAGCATTCTCCCAAACCACGACCTGGAGAATCGCGTCCTTGTGCACAACCACTACCTTCGAAGTGATATACAGAACTGGCGATCTGAGAACACCGGTTTCACCGTGTTCAATGACGATAACATGGCAAATAATGCCATCGCCGATGAAAGGGTTCATCCCCCGTTCATATCGAAGGTCGAACTCCAAACGATCTTCGAATCACTTAGAAAGAAGAAATCAGAGGGAATCGATGGAATATCGAACATTGTGCTTCGACATCTCCCCCTAGAAGTGGTAGACATTTATACCACCCTGTTTAACAATGCGCTGAATAATGCACATTATCCAGCGCATTGGAAAACAGCGGTGGTTCATGCTATTCCCAAAAGGGATAAAGATAGCTCCAATCCGGGGAATCTCCGGTCAATAAGTCTCTTGCCGAACATCAGCAAAGTATTCGAAAAGGTGGTCCATAGAGCCCTGGCTAAGTGGGTTGAGGACAATAAAATAATTCCTGATAATCAATTCGGTTTCAAGGCGGGTCATGATACAATACATGCCGCGTCTAAACTGGTATCTGATATCCAATGGAACAAATGCAAGAACCAATGCACGGGTGCCTGCCTGGTTGATTTGGAGAAGGCCTTCGACACCGTATGGTTAGAGGGGCTCTTTTACAAGTTGAGCAGGCTGGGTATAAGCAAACCACTGCTGTACATGCTATGTAACATGCTGACCAGTAGACGGTTCATTGTGAAAAATGGCAATGTGACTTCTGCTGGTACATTCGAAGTTAAAAATGGTCTGCAACAGGGTGCAGTAAATTCGCCGATCCTGTTCAACATTTACACGAGCGATCTCGTAGGTTCTCTTCATCATGCTATTGCGTATGCAGACGACTTGGTTGCGTACAGATCAGGTCCAAAGATCGAGGTCATTGTCATTCTCTTGCAGCGTGACTTCGATAAGATTCAGCGATATTGCGATGACTGGAAGTTGAAGATCAACTTTCAGAAGTCGGAAACCATTCTGTTTAGGACGCCGTTGTCTGGGGCCTCTAGGGATACCAGAAAGAATTGGCGAAAGTTCGCAATCGTGGGACAACACGGGCGACCATTAGTGAGTCGAAGTGTAGTCAGATACCTTGGGATCTGGCTAGACCAATATCTATATTTTAACAAACATGTAGATGCTGCTCTGGCCAGAGCCCGAGTTGCTTTTGCCCTTACAAAGAGACTGTTTTACAACAGCCAACTCGATGCGAGGGTGAAGGTAATCTGCTATACGGCCCTAATCCGGCCAATGCTTACATATGGTTGTCCTGTGTGGTTCAACGTGCGGGCAAGCTTGATGGAAAGGATTCGGGTGTTTGAGAGGGCTTGTCTTAGGCCTTGCCTTCGTTTATACAGAACACCAGAGTCTGAGTACAGAAAATTCTATTCCAACGAGGTCCTCTACAACAAGGCGGACCTAATCAGAGTGGACAATTTCCTTGTGAAGCTTACTCGAGGGCACATTGCAAGAGCAATGAACTCGGTCAATAACTTGATCTCTGGGGCTTACTACCCCAATCCCTTGTACCACGAGAGGGTGCGCCTTAACGGCTTCGTCCCCCCAGAGGCTTTTCTGTACTTCGATCAGGAAGGTCTGATCCAGGATAGATCGGCGGTGCCGCTAATCTTCCATGTTGCCCGGTCAACTGTGGATAGGCGGCTCAACTACGGTCGAGACGTCGCTCAGAGCACTGAGGAGCGCCTCCGGTTTAGTAGATCGGTATCGGAGCGCGATATTAGGGATGTTGGACGGCAGCACCAGACTTTCTGGTGGCTGTCAGAAAGAGAGGGAACTCCCTCGTCGGACCCTCTCGATCCGGGGTAGCTCACAAAGGTGGGCAAAGCTGGCCATGGCCGGCTTACATAGTTTAAGAGTAGGTTTAAGGTAGATTCAAGACAAAATACAGCGAAAAAATCCAAAAAAAAAATAATAAAAAACCAAAAATCACAAAAAAAATTATAAAACTTTAAAAAAAAAAAAAAAAAAAAAAAAAAAAAAAAAACAGTGTAAAATCAAAAAAAAAAAAAAAAAAAAAAAAAACAATAAAAATCAAAAAACCAAAAAAAAAGTACGTATTTGATTACGTAGTTAGTTAAGATAGGTTAAGGTTTATTTTAAGGTAGTTTTAAGTTTTAACTTTATGTAGTTTTAAGGAAAAATATTAAAAAAAAAGGTTCAGCTACTAAGTTTTTTTCCCAAAAAATTCATTTTCTTAGTTTAAATAGTTAAGTCCTTAGATGTATAATTAAAGTAAGTTAGGTTACGTCGAAAGACATAGGATAAGAATTAAGTTTAGCTTAGAGTGCCCGTGTAGGGCCAGTAAGTTAGATTAAGATAGTTAAGTTAATTAAGCTAGTTTTAAGCGTTTTTTGTCTAGCATGTAAGATTTAATGAATTTAATAATAAAAATGCGTTAAAAATGATGAATGAAAATGCATCGGTTCTCGTCCGATCACCGAAATTAAGCAGCGTCGGGCGCGGTTAGTACTTAGATGGGGGACCGCTTGGGAACACCGCGTGTTGTTGGCTCTGTCCTTCCTTTTGTCCCCCCCCTTCAGAAGCAAACTTCCCTATAGCGAATCAACACGGAACCAGAAAATCCCTTTTTTTCAAAAGAAAGGCTAATTGCTGCTACATTTTTCATTTTTCATTTTTCATTTTTGTACTGAAAACAGGCTTTTTCCAACTTTTCGGGAGGGAATTCCCTAATTATGTGTTCAATTTTTCTTTACTACGCATTCAAATTATTTACTATAGAAAGAAGTACCAACGAGGTATTCTAAAACTGTATAGTGAAATGAATATTCAGAAGTAAAATGTTGCCAACGACCAACGTTTTTTTTTTTTTTTTTTTTTCCTATGCATTGAACACGAAGTCAAACATCGGTAAGATGTACCTGCGAGTAGTCGGTTCTCTTTCCAATCAGCGAAATTAAGCTCGGTTAGTACTTAGATGGGGGACCGCGTGAATGCACACGGAACCGGAAATTCACACAAAATTTTTTTTTTTTTTTTTTTTTTTTTTTTTTTTCCTTTTTTTCAAAAGGTAGGCTTATTTGCGCGACATTTTTCATTTTTTCACTGAACACAGGCAACTTTTTGCAACTTTTCGGGAGGGAATTCCCTAATTATGTGTGGTAAATTTTTCTGTAACACAAAATTAGAGACAAAATCGCATGAGAGTTCGATTTGCAGCTGCAAAATTTGTTCGTCGTAGATCGCATGGATCAAAACACACTTAAAGTGGAACAAAAAAGCTGTGGTAATAGGAAGAAAATTCGTTATATAGGGAAGTTCGACTGTATATGTTCGGGTATGTAGTCATTTTACGCATTGTAATTTTCTACAGGAAGTCAACCATCGGAAAGAGGTATTCTAAAGCTGTAAAGTGAAATGAATATTCAACAGTAAAATGTTGCCAACGACCATACCACGCTGAACGCATCGGTTCTCGTCAGTCGTTCATAGATCTCCGCGAGTTCAAGACGTGTTTCGGCTATTGGCAAATCAGTGGTAAATTTAATATACCGGATTTAGACAGAGTGACTGTAAGAACCGACGTGGTGCAGTGCAAGTGGTAGTGGACCGTAGGTTACGTAACGTTTGTTCGAACCTGGAAAATAGTAAATACTTTTTAAAAAATAAATAAATAGAAATTGCATATTGTGTGAAAAAAAAAAACAAAAGTGATGAAGAAAAGTGAACGGTCCTCGCTCTCAGTAGCGGGACTCGTAAAAATAAAACAATCACGTGACGTGCTGGTGAAATCAGCAGATGTGCCTAGTACTTCTGGCAATATAGTAAAAGGAGCACCAGAGGGTGGCGTAAAACGTAGGATGAGGCTATTGCCTACTCCCAATTTAGTAAAGCGCCGCTCTCTATCGGCTTCCACTGAAAAGCTGCCAGTGGAAGTGAGGGAGGGGGCGCCATCAACAGCAGCGGCAGCTCCAAATCATCAACAACAGCAACAAAAGGAGTACCCACTAGTCTCCGATGGTGGGGAAGTGTTAGGTATGGGGGAGAACAGGTTTGTCTCCCTCATGGCCTCAGAGGCAGAAGAGGAAGATGATGAGCTAGAATCTCTTTGTTGTAGCATCAGGCAGCTACAGCAAAGGGTTCTAGCCATCAGAACAAAGCAGAGCGAAAGAAGGGAGAAGGAGCGTCAGCTGATGCTCCAACCCCAACAACAGCAGCAACAACAGCAGCTGCCAAAACAGCAGCAACAACAACCGCAACAGGCCAAGGGGCCACAGCTGCAGAAACAGCAGCAGCAAAAGAAGCAGCAGCAGCAGCAGCAGCAGCAGCAACAGCAACAGCAGCCGCAACAGAAGCAGCAGCAACAAAAGCAGCAACAACAGCAGCAGCAGCAACAACAGCAGCCGCAACAGCAGCAGCAGCAACTACAACAACAACAACAACAACAAAAGCAGAAAGCAGCGAAGCAGAGGGTGCCACCAATCAACACCTACAAGATTGAACTTAAGGATACCATTGAACTGTGTAAGTCGGCCATAGGTCATAATTTTTACGTAAAAAGATTGAGTGAGGACAGGCATGCGATCCACTGTAATACAGTGGATCAGTATAAAAAAGTCAAGGATCTCCTGAGGGACACGACGACGGAGTTCTTCTCCTTCACCCCGAAGGGGGAAAAGCCGCAAACAATGCTGCTGAAGGGGATGGAATCGTCCTCTGAACCTGAGGAGCTCCTTAAGTTGCTCAAAGAGAAGAACAACGACGAGCTCGAGTTCGTAGGAGTTAAGGGAAAAATTAAACAGGAGCGACAGCATTTTACAATGCGTTCGCTGCCAAAGGTTCGGACACGCGGCGTCGAACTGCGAAATGCAGCCTCGATGCGTGAAGTGTGGTAAGGACCACAAAGCAGAAGATTGTATTCTGGGTAAGGATGGTGCTTCGGATAAGGGCCAACTAGTGTGTGCATTATGTAGGAACTCGGGACACACCGCTAATTATCGGGGTTGTCCTAAGTACCAGGACATAAAAAAAGCAAACCTGGCTCGCCAGCAGAAAACCGTGGTGAAACGTTCACCCGCGCCCGCTCTTATTCCATCTCAAGCCGTTACTCCCCATACAACCTACGCCCAAATGGCGGCAGGTCGGGGAAACACGGTACAACAACACCAGCCAAAGGTTGCTGCACAGGCCCCCCTGCCTAAAGCACCTGCGGCGGTGGGTGACTTGATGGCTATCTTGCTCTCTATTCAAGGGCAGATGGGCCAACTGCAAAGTCAGATACAAGAGCAGGCGACGCGGGTGGACCAGATCTACGCGCTTCTGCCGGGCCTAACGCACCTCCAGTCGTAATGGATTCGCTCGATGAGATTCCCTTAAGGATCCTCGCGGTGAATGTAAATTCATTGATTAGGATCGAACGAAGAGCTGTTCTTTATAAGTTGCTACAAGACCGATGCCCTGATGTACTTCTGGTTAGCGAAACTAAGCTAACTCAGAAACATAAGCTGAGGCATACAGATTATAAAATTGTAAGAAGAAACCGACCCAACTCCATACGAGGAGGAGGTGTTGCGATCTTCATTCGGAAAGGCTTGAAACATAGGGTCGTGTACAGCGGTGAAGTGCGAAGGTTCCGGGTGCTGGAAGCGTGCATCGTGCGCATCTCTCTCCGTAGTGGAAAGAAGTTGTACATGGTCTCGGTCTATGCACCTGAAGCTACTCAATCCAACTTATTTATTTCAGAGCTCGAGACACTTTTTCGATGTCTTAAGCTGGAGTCGGCAGAGAATTATTACCTCTTGGCCGGAGATTTTAACGCCAAACATAGAGATTGGGGAAATTATATACCAAATGCTAGGGGGAGCTCACTATTCAATTGGTGGGGTCTGCACAGTGTCGAGTATAGACTCGATTTGAAAGCTACAGATAGTGCGTCTTTTCCCAGAAACGGTTCCTATATGGATCTTTTGCTGTACGACTCACGGCTACAACTGACCGACACGAACCAACAAACGATAAACTGTCTACACACATTTGTGTATGATAGTGACCATTGCGGATTTAGTGCCGCCATTAGGATTCCTAACGAAATTGCGGAATTGGAGGAGTATGTTCCAACAAACACCTACAATTACAGTAGGACGCGTTGGACACGCTTCTCCAGAGTACTGACAAGAGCACTCTCTTCGAACTCGCTCTACCCACCGACCAACAGGAACCTGTCAAATGAAGAGATTGATAGGTACCTAAAAGACCTTGACCTGACAATCAAACGAACGATGGACAGTACGATACCTCGGTACCAACTCACTAACAACGTTGACACATTCCGCAATGCAACAACTGACGCACTCCACGAACATAAAAGTAGGCTGCTGTCGAGACTTAAAACCTTGTACAGACGGTTTACTGACAGACAAAACTCGGAGATAAGGCAACTAAAGTCGTTGATCAAAAACGTCCAACAGTTAATTAAGGAAAACTACAGACTTTCTGTAAACTTGCATTGGAACAACAGAATTCGGGCTGTAAATTCCAGCAACCCGAGTATGTTCCCGCAAATAAATAAAATATTTCGGAGGAAAAACGTTAGCGACTTGCCATGTCTTAAGATCCCCCGAACGACGAACAACGAACAAGTACTGATTACAGCAGGCATTGATCCGGGGAACGCAGTCGATGATGACAACTTCTTTGTGGTCGAGGATCCGCAGGAGAAAGTGGAAGTCATAGGAGCGACTTTCCAGGAAGTGTATAAGGTGAATGCTAGCATTCGCCCGAACCACGACCTGGAGAATCGCGTCCTTGTGCACAACCACTACCTTCGAAGTGATATACAGAACTGGCGATCTGAGAACACCGGTTTCACCGAGTTCAATGACGATAACATGGCAAATAATGTCGTCGCCAACGAAAGGGTTCATCCCCCGTTCATATCGAAGGTCGAACTCCAAACGATCTTCGACTCACTTAGAAGGAAGAAATCAGAGGGAATCGATGGAATATCGAACATTGTGCTTCGACATCTCCCCCTAGAAGTGGTGGACATTTATACCACCCTGTTTAATAATACGCTGAATAATGCACATTATCCAGCGCATTGGAAAACAGCGGTGGTTCATGCTATTCCCAAAAGGGATAAGGATAGCTCCAATCCGGGGAATCTCCGGTCAATAAGTCTCTTGCCGAACATCAGCAAAGTATTCGAAAAGGTGGTCCATAGAGCCCTGGCTAAGTGGGTTGAGGACAATAAAATAATTCCTGATAATCAATTCGGTTTCAAGGCGGGTCATGATACAATACATGCCGCGTCTAAACTGGTATCTGATATCCAATGGAACAAATGCAAGAACCAATGCACGGGTGCCTGCCTGGTTGATTTGGAGAAGGCCTTCGACACCGTATGGTTAGAGGGGCTCTTTTACAAGTTGAGCAGGTTGGGTATAAGCAAACCACTGCTGTACATGCTATGTAACATGCTGACCAGTAGACGGTTCATTGTGAAAAATGGCAATGTGACGTCTGCCGGTACATTCGAAGTTAAAAATGGTCTGCAACAAGGTGCAGTAAATTCGCCGGTCCTCTTCAACATTTACACGAGCGATCTCGTAGGTTCTCTTCATCATGCTATTGCGTATGCAGACGACTTGGTTGCGTACAGATCAGGTCCAAAGATCGAGGTCATTGTCACTCTTTTGCAGCATGACTTCGATAAGATTCAGCTATACTGCGACGATTGGAAGTTGAAGATCAACTTTCAGAAGTCGGAAACCATTCTGTTTAGGAAGCCGTTGTCTGGGGCCTCTAGGGATACCAGAAAGAATTGGCGAAAGTTCGCAATCGTGGGACAACACGGGCGACCATTAGAGAGTCGAAGTGTAGTCAGATACCTTGGGATCTGGCTAGACCAATATCTGTATTTTAACAAACATGTGGATGCTGCTCTGGCCAGAGCCCGAGTTGCTTTTGCCCTTACAAAGAGACTGTTTTACAGCAGCCAACTCGATGCGAGGGTAAAGGTAATCTGCTATACGGCCCTAATCCGGCCAATGCTTACATATGGTTGTCCCGTGTGGTTCAACGTGCGGGCAAGCTTGATGGAAAGGATTCGGGTGTTTGAGAGGGCTTGCCTTAGGCCTTGCCTTCGCCTATACAGAACACCAGAGTCTGAATACAGAAAATTCTATTCCAACGAGGTCCTATACAACAAGGCGGACCTAATCAGAGTGGACAATTTCATAGTGAAGCTTACTCGAGGGCACATTGCAAGAGCAATGAACTCGGTCAATAACCTGATCTCTGGGGCTTACTACCCCAATCCTATGTACCACGAGAGGGTGCGCCTTAACGGCTTCGTCCCCCCAGAAGCTTTTCTGCATTTTGACAAGGAAGGTCTGATCCAGGATAGATCGGCAGTCCCGCTAATCTTCCATGTGGCCCGGACAACTGTGGAAAGGCAACTCAACTACGGTCGAGACGTCGTTGAGAGCACTGAGGAGCGCCTCCGGTTCAGTAGGTCGGTTTCGGAGCGCGACATTAGGGATGTTGGGCGGCAGCACCAGACTTTCTGGTGGCTGTCGGAAAGCGAGGGAACTCCCTCGTCGAACCCTATCGATCCGGGCTAGTCCAGAGATGGACAAAGCTGGCCATGGCCGGCTTACATAGTTTAAGGTTATTTTAAGGTAGAGTTAAGAAAAAATAAATAAAAATAATACAAAAAAATACAAAAAAAATACAAAAAATACAAAAAAAAATAAAAAAAAAATACAAAAAATACAAAAAAAAAAATACAAAAACACAAAAATACAAAAAAAAAAAATATACGTATTTAATTACGTAGCATGTTAAGTTAAGTTAGGTTAAGGCTTATTTTAAGGTAGTTTTAAGTTTCAATTTAATTTAGATTTAAGGAAACATACAAAAGTTCGGTTATTAAGTTTTTCTAAACAATTTTCTTAGTTTTACAATAGTTTAGTCCTTAGATTGTTTAAGTTAATTAAGTTAGGTTAGGTCGAAAGACATATATTAAGAATTAAGTTTAGCTTAGAGTGCCCGTGTAGGGCCAGTAAGTTAGAGTAACATAGTTAAGTTAATTAAGCTAGTTTTAAGCGTTTTTTTTCCTAGCAAGTAAGAGTTCTGAATTTAAAAAAAATAAAAATGCATTTAAAAACAAAAAAAAAGCATCGGTTCTCGTCCGATCACCGAAATTAAGCAGCGTCGGGCGCGGTTAGTACTTAGATGGGGGACCGCTTGGGAACACCGCGTGTTGTTGGCTCTGTCCTTCCTTTTGTCCCCCCCCTTCAGAAGCAAACTTCCCTATAGCGAATCAACACGGAACCAGAAAATCCCTTTTTTTCAAAAGAAAGGCTAATTGCTGCTACATTTTTCATTTTTCATTTTTCATTTTTGTACTGAAAACAGGCTTTTTCCAACTTTTCGGGAGGGAATTCCCTAATTATGTGTTCAATTTTTCTTTACTACGCATTCAAATTATTTACTATAGAAAGAAGTACCAACGAGGTATTCTAAAACTGTATAGTGAAATGAATATTCAGAAGTAAAATGTTGCCAACGACCAACGTTTTTTTTTTTTTTTTTTTTTTCCTATGCATTGAACACGAAGTCAAACATCGGTAAGATGTACCTGCGAGTAGTCGGTTCTCTTTCCAATCAGCGAAATTAAGCTCTGTTAGTACTTAGATGGGGGACCGCGTGAATGCACACGGAACCGGAAATTCACAAAAAAATTTTTATTTTTTTTTTTTTCCTTTTTTTCAAAAGGTAGGCTTATTTGCGCGACATTTTTCATTTTTTCACTGAACACAGGCAACTTTTTGCAACTTTTCGGGAGGGAATTCCCTAATTATGTGTGGTAAATTTTTCTGTAACACAAAATTAGAGACAAAATCGCATGAGAGTTCGATTTGCAGCTGCAAAATTTGTTCGTCGTAGATCGCATGGATCAAAACACACTTAAAGTGGAACAAAAAAGCTGTGATAATAGGAAGAAAATTCGTTATATAGGGAAGTTCGACTGTATATGTTCGGGTATGTAGTCATTTTACGCATTGTAATTTTCTACAGGAAGTCAACCATCGGAAAGAGGTATTCTAAAGCTGTAAAGTGAAATGAATATTCAACAGTAAAATGTTGCCAACGACCATACCACGCTGAACGCATCGGTTCTCGTGAATTCGGGCTGTAAATTCCAGCAACCCGAGTATGTTCCCGCAAATAAATAAAATATTTCGGAGGAAAAACGTTAGCGACTTGCCATGTCTTAAGATCCCCCGAACGACGAACAACGAACAAGTACTGATTACAGCAGGCATTGATCCGGGGAACGCAGTCGATGATGACAACTTCTTTGTGGTCGAGGATCCGCAGGAGAAAGTGGAAGTCATAGGAGCGACTTTCCAGGAAGTGTATAAGGTGAATGCTAGCATTCGCCCGAACCACGACCTGGAGAATCGCGTCCTTGTGCACAACCACTACCTTCGAAGTGATATACAGAATTGGCGATCTGAGAACACCGGTTTCACCGAGTTCAATGACGATAACATGGCAAATAATGTCGTCGCCAACGAAAGGGTTCATCCCCCGTTCATATCGAAGGTCGAACTCCAAACGATCTTCGACTCACTCAGAAGGAAGAAATCAGAGGGAATCGATGGAATATCGAACATTGTGCTTCGACATCTCCCCCTAGTAGTCATGGACATTTATACCACCCTGTTTAATAATGCGCTGAATAATGCACATTATCCAGCGCATTGGAAAACAGCGGTGGTTCATGCTATTCCCAAAAGGGATAAAGATAGCTCCAATCCGGGGAATCTCCGGTCAATAAGTCTCTTGCCGAACATCAGTAAAGTATTCGAAAAGGTGGTCCATAGAGCCTTGGCTAAGTGGGTTGAGGACAATAAAATAATTCCTGATAATCAATTCGGTTTTAAGGCGGGTCATGATACAATACATGCCGCGTCTAAACTGGTATCTGATATCCAATGGAACAAATGCAAGAACCAATGCACGGGTGCCTGCCTGGTTGATTTGGAGAAGGCCTTCGACACCGTATGGTTAGAGGGGCTCTTTTACAAGTTGAGCAGGTTGGGTATAAGCAAACCACTGCTGTACATGCTATGTAACATGCTGACCAGTAGACGGTTCATTGTGAAAAATGGCAATGTGACGTCTGCTGGTACATTCGAAGTTAAAAATGGTCTGCAACAAGGTGCAGTAAATTCGCCGGTCCTTTTCAACATTTACACGAGCGATCTCGTAGGTTCTCTTCATCATGCTATTGCGTATGCAGACGACTTGGTTGCGTACAGATCAGGTCCAAAGATCGAGGTCATTGTCACTCTTTTGCAGCATGACTTCGATAAGATTCAGCTATACTGCGACGATTGGAAGTTGAAGATCAACTTTCAGAAGTCGGAAACCATTCTGTTTAGGAAGCCGTTGTCTGGGGCCTCTAGGGATACCAGAAAGAATTGGCGAAAGTTCGCAATCGTGGGACAACACGGGCGACCATTAGAGAGTCGAAGTGTAGTCAGATACCTCGGGATCTGGCTAGACCAATATCTGTATTTTAACAAACATGTGGATGCTGCTCTGGCCAGAGCCCGAGTTGCTTTTGCCCTTACAAAGAGACTGTTTTACAGCAGCCAACTCGATGCGAGGGTAAAGGTAATCTGCTATACGGCCCTAATCCGGCCAATGCTTACATATGGTTGTCCCGTGTGGTTCAACGTGCGGGCAAGCTTGATGGAAAGGATTCGGGTGTTTGAGAGGGCTTGCCTTAGGCCTTGCCTTCGCCTATACAGAACACCAGAGTCTGAATACAGAAAATTCTATTCCAACGAGGTCCTATACAACAAGGCGGACCTAATCAGAGTGGACAATTTCATAGTGAAGCTTACTCGAGGGCACATTGCAAGAGCAATGAACTCGGTTAATAACCTGATCTCTGGGGCTTACTACCCCAATACTATGTATCACGAGAGAGTGCGCCTTAACGGCTTCGTCCCCCCAGAAGCTTTTCTGCATTTTGACAAGGAAGGTCTGATCCAGGATAGATCGGCAGTCCCGCTAATCTTCCATGTGGCCCGGACAACTGTGGAAAGGCAACTCAACTACGGTCGAGACGTCGTTGAGAGCACTGAGGAGCGACTCCGGTTTAGTAGGTCGGTTTCGGAGCGCGACATTAGGGATGTTGGGCGGCAGCACCAGACTTTCTGGTGGCTGTCGGAAAGCGAGGGAACTCCCTCGTCGAACCCTATCGATCCGGGCTAGTCCAGAGATGGACAAAGCTGGCCATGGCCGGCTTACATAGTTTAAGTTTCAGATAAGGTAGGTTATTTTTAGGTAGATTTAAGAAAAAAAAAATAAAAAATAAAAAAAAAAATAAAAAAAAAAATAAAAAATACAAAAAAATACAAAAAATACAAAAAAATACAAAAAAAAAAATACAAAAAATACAAAATACAACAAAAAAAAAATATAAAAAATACAAAAATACAAAAAAATACACGTATTTAATTACGTAGCATGTTAGGTGTTAAGTTAGGTTAAGGTTTATTTTAAGGTAGTTTTAAGTTAATTTTATTTAGATTTAAGGAAATATATAAAAATGTCCGGTAACTAAGTTTTTTCCAAAACATTTTCTTAGTTTTTCAATAGTTTAGTCCTTAGATTGTTTAAGTTAATTAAGTTAGGTTAGGTCGAAAGACATATATTAAGAATTAAGTTTAGCTTAGAGTGCCCGTGTAGGGCCAGTAAGTTAGAGTAACATAGTTAAGTTAATTAAGCTAGTTTTAAGCGTTTTTTTTCCTAGCAAGTAAGAGTTCTGAATTTAAAAAAAATAAAAATGCATTTAAAAACAAAAAAAGCATCGGTTCTCGTCAGTCGTTCACAGACCCCCGCGGTGTTAAGACGTGTTTCGGCTATTAGCAAATCAGTGGTGAAATAAGTGTACCGGATTTAGACAATTGTGTATTAAGAGCCGGCTTGGCGCATAGGAAGTGGTAGTGGACCATCAGTCGTTCACAGACCCCCGCGGTGTTAAGACGTGTTTCGGCTATTAGCAAATCAGTGGTGAACTAAGTGTACCGGATTTAGACAATTGTGTATTAAGAGCCGGCTTGGCGCATAGGAAGTGGTAGTGGACCATAGGTCACGGAACTTGGGTTCGAACCCGGAAAAAACCTATTACTTTTTTTCAATTTTTAATTTGAAAATAAAAATCGAAGTGTTTCGTGTGCAAAATAAATCACGTGATGGACAAAAGCGAGCGGTCCGCGCTCTCAGTAGCGGGACCAGCAAAAGTAAAAACAACTGATGTGTCGGTGACGTCAGCAGATGTGGCTGGCACACAAGTTACAGGGGCGTCTGAAGGTGCCTCGAAAAGAAGGAGGAAGTTAAGGCCGACTCCCAACCTTGTAAAGCGCCCCTCCCTATCAGCTTCGACTGAAAAGCTGCCGGTGGAAGAGAGGGAGGGGGCGCCATCAACGTCGGCAGCAGCTAGGATGCAGCAACAACAACAGCAACATGAAGAGTACCCATACGTCTCCGACGGTGGGGAAGGATTGTACATGGGAGAAAACAGCTTTGCCTCCCTCGCGGCCTCAGAGTCTGACGATGAGGATGATGAGCTGGAATCCCTTAGCAGTAGCATCAGACAGCTACAGCAAAGGGTTCTGGCCATCAAAGCTAAGCAGAGCGCACGAAGGGAAAAGGAGCGTCAGCTGATGCTCCAACGCCAACAACAACAGCAGCAACAGCAACTCCCAAACCAACGGCAACAACAACAGCTGCCAAAGCAGCAGAAACAACAACAGCTGCCAAAGCAGCAGCAAGAACAACAACACCAGCAGCCAAAGCTGCCAAAGCAGCAACCACAGCTGGAAAAACAACAGCAGAAACAACCGCAACAACAACAACAGCAGAAACAACCGCAGCAACAACAGCAGCAGAAACAACGGCAGCAATCACAGCAGCAGCAACAGCAGCAGCAACCACAACAACAACAACAACAGCAGAAGGCAGCAAAGCAGAGGGTGCCTCCAATAAATACGTATAAAATTGAGCTGAGGGACACTATAGAACTGTGTAAGTCGGCCATTGGTAATAATTTCTATGTTAAGAGACTTAGTGAAGATAGGCATGCTATCCACTGTAACACAGTGGATCAGTACAAAAAAGTAAAAAATCTATTGAGGGACACGACGACGGAGTTCTTCTCCTTTACCCCGAAGGGGGAAAAGTTGCAAACCATGCTACTAAGGGGAATAGAACCGTCTACTGACCCTGAGGAGCTCCTTCAGATGCTCAAACAGTTGAATACCGACGATCTCGAGTTCGTAGGAGTCAAGCCATTTATCACAGCAAGGGCCAAAAGGGAGAAGCGGAAACTACCGTTCTTCCTGGTACAGCTGTCCCCCAAAAGCAAACTGGATGGTCTAAGGAAGATCCGAGTCCTAGACTACCAGGTTGTCACCTGGGAAAAATTAAATAGGAGCGACAACATTTTACAATGTGCTCGCTGCCAAAGGTTCGGACACGCGGCGTCGAACTGCGAAATGCAGCCTCGATGTGTGAAGTGTGGTAAGGACCACAAAGCAGAAGATTGTACTCTGGGTAAGGATGGCGCTTCGGATAAGGGCCAACTCGTGTGTGCATTATGTAGGAACTCGGGACACACCGCTAATTATCGGGGTTGTCCTAAGTACCAGGACATAAAAAAAGCAAACCTGGCTCGCCAGCAGAAAAACGTGGTGAAACGCTCACCCGCGCCCGCTCTAACTCTAACTCCATCTCAAGCCGTTACTCCCCATACAACCTACGCCCAAATGGCGGCAGGTCGGGGAAACACGGTACAACAACACCAGCCAAAGGTTGCTACACAGGCCCCCGCGCCTAAAGCACCTGCGGCGGTGGGTGACTTGATGGCTATCTTGCTCTCTATTCAAGGGCAGATGGGCCAACTGCAAAGTCAGATACAAGAGCAGGCGACGCGGGTGGACCAGATCTACGCGCTTCTGCCGGGCCTAACGCACCTCCAGTCGTAATGGATACGCTCGATGAGATTCCCTTAAGGATCCTCGCGGTGAATGTAAATTCATTGATTAGGATCGAACGAAGAGCTGTTCTTTATAAGTTGCTACAAGACCGATGCCCTGATGTACTTCTGGTTAGCGAAACTAAGCTAACTCAGAAACATAAGCTGAGGCACACAGATTATAAAATTGTGAGAAGAAACCGACCCAACTCCACACGAGGAGGAGGTGTTGCGATCTTCATTCGAAAAGGCCTGAAGCATAGGGTTGTGTACAGTGGTGAAGTGCGAAGGTTCCAGGTGCTGGAAGCGTGTATCGTGCGCATCTCTCTCCGTAGTGGAAAGAAGATGTACATGGTCTCGGTCTATGCACCGGAAGCTACTCAATCTAACTTATTTATTTCAGAGCTCGAGACACTTTTTCGATGTCTTAGGCTGGAGTCGGCGGAGAATTATTACCTCTTGGCCGGAGATTTTAACGCCAAACACAGAGATTGGGGAAATAATATACCAAATGCTAGGGGGAACTCACTATTCAATTGGTGGGGTCTGCACAGTGTCGAGTATAGACTCGATTTGAAAGCTACAGATAGTGCGTCTTTTCCCAGAAGCGGTTCCTATATGGATCTTTTGCTGTACGACTCACGGCTACAACTGACCGACACGAACCAACAAACGATAAACTGTCTACACACATTTGTGTATGACAGTGACCATTGCGGATTTAGTGCCGCCATTAGGATTCCTAACGAAATTGCGGAATTGGAGGAGTATGTTCCAGCATACACCTACAATTACAGTAGGACGCGTTGGACACGCTTCTCCAGAGTACTGACAAGAGCACTCTCTTCGAACTCGCTCTACCCACCGACCAATAGGAACCTGTCAAACGAAGAGATTGATAGGTACCTAAAAGACCTTGACATGACAATCAAACGAACGATGGACAGTACGATACCTCGGTACCAACTCACAAACAACGTTGACACATTCCGCAATGCAACAACTGACGCACTCCACGAACATAAAAGTAGGCTGCTGTCGAGACTAAAAACCTTGTACAGACGGTTTACTGACAGACAAAACTCGGAGATAAGGCAACTCAAGTCGTTGATCAAAAACGTCCAACAGTTAATTAAAGAAAACTACAGACTTTCTGTAAACTTGCATTGGAACAACAGAATTCGGGCTGTAAAATCCAACAACCCGAGTATGTTCCCGCAAATAAATAAAATATTTCGGAGGAAGAACATTAACGACTTGCCATGTCTTAAGAACGACGAACAACGAACAAGTACTTATTACAGCAGGCATAGATCCAGGGAATGCAGTCGATGATGACAACTTCTTTGTGATCGAAGATCCGCAGGAGAAAGTGGAAGTCATAGGAGCGACTTTCCAGGAAGTGTATAAGGTGAATGCTAGCATTCTCCCAAACCACGACCTGGAGAATCGCGTCCTTGTGCACAACCACTACCTTCGAAGTGATATACAGAACTGGCGATCTGAGAACACCGGTTTCACCGTGTTCAATGACGATAACATGGCAAATAATGCCATCGCCGATGAAAGGGTTCATCCCCCGTTCATATCGAAGGTCGAACTCCAAACGATCTTCGAATCACTTAGAAAGAAGAAATCAGAGGGAATCGATGGAATATCGAACATTGTGCTTCGACATCTCCCCCTAGAAGTGGTAGACATTTATACCACCCTGTTTAACAATGCGCTGAATAATGCACATTATCCAGCGCATTGGAAAACAGCGGTGGTTCATGCTATTCCCAAAAGGGATAAAGATAGCTCCAATCCGGGGAATCTCCGGTCAATAAGTCTCTTGCCGAACATCAGCAAAGTATTCGAAAAGGTGGTCCATAGAGCCCTGGCTAAGTGGGTTGAGGACAATAAAATAATTCCTGATAATCAATTCGGTTTCAAGGCGGGTCATGATACAATACATGCCGCGTCTAAACTGGTATCTGATATCCAATGGAACAAATGCAAGAACCAATGCACGGGTGCCTGCCTGGTTGATTTGGAGAAGGCCTTCGACACCGTATGGTTAGAGGGGCTCTTTTACAAGTTGAGCAGGCTGGGTATAAGCAAACCACTGCTGTACATGCTATGTAACATGCTGACCAGTAGACGGTTCATTGTGAAAAATGGCAATGTGACTTCTGCTGGTACATTCGAAGTTAAAAATGGTCTGCAACAGGGTGCAGTAAATTCGCCGATCCTGTTCAACATTTACACGAGCGATCTCGTAGGTTCTCTTCATCATGCTATTGCGTATGCAGACGACTTAGTAGTATAAATTTACCAATGCTAGTCCACAGGGATCAGGGATCAATTCTTGTGACGTAGGGGATTCCGTGTGACGTAGGGGATTCCGTGTGGTTAGGGGGGTTTCCCGTGTGGTTAGGTGATTCCGTGTGGTTAGGGGATTCCGTGTGGTTGATATCGGCATGCGTCATAGCTGATAATGGTGAGGTGTGAAACCGAGTTTGTGTTTTGTGGGACAAGTTGTGCGGTGTGTCTGCTGTCAATCAAATAGCACTGAAAATGGTGGGGGGAGATTGTAAAAATGATCTTTTAGGACTAGTCACTGCCAGTGATAAGTGAACATTTTGGATTTTTGTTGATTATCAACTCACTATATTGTGAGGAGGAATACGTGGAAGATAATGGAGATCTGTTGGTTCAAAACTCGTCGACAGGCATGTGTGAGGAAAACCTGGAAGATAATGGAGATCTTTGTATTGAACGGGTGACCGTTCAAAATGGCATGCATGAGAGATGGATCGAGCCAACTAAAAGTGAGCGTAAACAGAATCGAAAAGTTCAGACTAAACCGGATCGGCAGCTTTCTCTGTGGGTAGCCAAGATGAAAAGGGCATTCAAACTTGTGTTCCCCCAAAACCTAGTCTGGAACAAACAAACGGTCAATGAATGGTCGCACATAGCTTATTTTCCTGTGAAATCTGAAACTTCTACAAATTTTCAATGGTATGGTCGTGTAGAATTATATCAAAACCAAACACATGCCATATCTTTTAGAGGGATATAATTGTTTTTTGATGACATGTTGCGGTCGCGATAACAAATTTTCCATAGGCTTAAAACAGTATAAAATAGCGAAATCGTACACAATTTTTTTTAAGTTACCCGCGAAGCAGCACCAAGAATGGACACCCAAGCAGAGCTTGCTAAGTTAGAAAAAGTTATTTTTAAGGAAACGGTGAAGTTAGCCACGCTCATAGTCGATTTAGCCTATGATATAAAAGAAATAAAACGATGTAAAACAAAATACGGAGGATCTATGCTGTGTGTTTTACCGGATTTTCAAGTAAGTAATAATCAAAATAATATTTGATAATTTGTTATTTATTAATTCTTTTATTTGCTTTAACCAGGTATTTCTTCCAGCCCGCTATAGTGGGATGAGTGATACAGCAATGGCCGCAATAAATGAAGGAAAGTATTCGATTACGTACTTGGGACCATTGGGAAAATCGTCAAAAATTAAAATAGAAAAAAAAATGAACAATAAAAAATAACAAAGATTATTCAATGTATTGGTTTGTTTTTATTTTTTTAAATAATTTCTCTTTACACATTGACGTACAAGTAAGGAATTTTCAAGGGCACAGCAACCATTGTGGTGATGATCAGGGCATCTTTCATATGTTGAGTTTGCAGTTTGCTGAAGGAATTGAAAACTTTTGCATTCAAAGTCTTCGATATTGTGTATCTGGTAGCGGCTGTTACCAAGGATTTCTTTGATCCACTGTATCTTTTCGACTCCCTTAGCAAAAATCATTGTATTCGGTTCAATGTTTTGTTTTAAGAACCGCCTTACGCTGTTAAAGGTGATAGAACCAGCACACCAAGTGAGACCGTGATGATTTGCTTTCAGCCAATTTGCTTGCCTTTTGTCTGTTGCCGACAATTTCCCATATTTAAATGGTGGTTTAATAAGAAAATTTTGATATTCACAAAAACTAAAAGAGACGGCTAGTTCTTTTGCAATGAATTTATTATTATTTATTTTAAATCCTTGTACATCTATAGTTGTAAAATGATCTCCGTTCATTTTGCACACGTTCGCACCTCCATAAAGCCGAATGTGTACTACAATCTAAATGAGTCTTTTAATTTCACCAGTAAGAGGTGTATATTCCAAGAGCCGATCGTGTATAAGCATGCAATAAGCTGCTGTGTTTTCTGGAATATTTTTTGCAGTTTTAATCTCCACTCTTATATCGATGGGACCCGATTTAACTGTCTCGTTCTGGTGTGTTACATCAACCACGATGATTGGAGCTGTTTTTTTAAAATCTGCTCGCGATAGAATAGGTTGAGATTCCCGCATATAATAACTCTGTTGAAATTTTGAATACATTTCATATAAAATGGCATAACGATTACGTTCAAATTTTAGATTAAGATCATCATACGGATATGTATCAGAGTTAAGATGCACTTTTACATCTGTCAAATCACAATGCAACATTCCAGTTGGGGATTGAAAAACAATTAAAATAAAGCGTGGCCTTTCGCTCTGTGGTGAGAGTTTCACATTCCACAAATGGTGTGCTCCTTGTGATAGTGCAGGATTGAAATGACAATCCCAGCTTCGGAATGCTATTGCTAAGCGTCGACCGCTATTTATTGTTTTGAGAATTTCCAGTTTTGAAAAATCAGCCAGCTGTATATGAGGAACCTTCCATGTAATATTCAAAATGTTTAACTGTATTTTTTCTTTTGCATCAGTTGAGTAGACTACATCTTGATCAGACTTCGAACGTAATAATATAAGCTCATGCTTAGAGTTTAAAATAATTTTATTAAAGTCCTCTGCAAAGCCTAGAAGCATTTTAAGTGGCACGCAAAAATTAAAATATCCATTTTCCAAATCTGGATCTCCCTTAACAAACCATCCAGCATTTTCTAGCAACTCGCTTTCGTTTTTATTTAGGGAAACATAATTTTTAACCATTGTTGTTATTCCCACGTATCGTGTACGGTCTACTTCAATTCCATTGATTTCGTAACGAATTTCATCAAACAAGAATGCTATGCAGTTGTTTTTTAATTTAATATTACGTGATTTTGTTCCATTGTCCAGAGTTACAAATCCCTCTATGTAAATGTAACTTTCACTAGGTAACACATAGAGATCCTGATTTTGAATAGATATTCTTATTTCATCATTGTTTTTGAATGCTTGTAAATATGGCATGTAGGTGTGATATTCTTTTTTTATAATGCTTTCATCATAGACGGGTTTTTCTAAAATATTTAACACTTCACTCATAATGATGATGCTGATTATTTGAGCTGAAATCCTAATGATTTTAAGTATTCCTTATTGGCTACAGTTAATTTTTTCCTTTTTTGCGACAACGATGTTGACACCTTCCTTAACAATGTTCTTGGCTGTTTGAACAACAACGAAGAATTGATTGAAGAGCCTATTTTTGATTTGTTTTTATTGTAAATAATCATTGATCCTTTGGTTTTAAATGCAGCCTAAGAGTAATTGTTTCTCCACGAAAATTAACTAGGTCACCGTTTTGATCAACAACTTTCACTGTAATTGAACCTATCTGTCTGGCGATCACAGGCAAATAAATAACATTCTTAGGAATTTCATACAATTTATGACCAGGGCTTCCAGTCAGGGAAAACTCATGAAGTGTGTGCGCCGGTGAGTTATTGATATATGATCCGCCCACAATGCTACATTCTACACGTATTGCGTTGATTTTTGATATATTAATAGGCAAGTCTGATTCATGCTCCTGCCCTGCTATTAACTCTCTCTTGCTGAATCCCAATAATGAGCCAATAGTTCGATTTTGAGTAAGATCAATATTATCACTACAATAAATTTCAGTTTTAAGTGTATTATAATTAGCATCGATGTATATTTGACCAGTTTTATTTATACGCTCGTATTTTGTTCGCAAGTATAAAGATATATCATCAAATTCATACGATCCGACTGGAAGTTCAATGAAGGTGTCTTTTACGTGAAACAAATTATTTTGCAAATCAACGTTGGGAACTGAGTTATATGTATGGAAATCAACGAGTCCACACACATAATTTCTATCCAAATCGATTGGTGGAAAGTAATTCGTTGTTAGATTTGATGTGTTTCCAGTTAAAGTGAGTGTTATTGACATTTCAACGATTAGTAATGAAATGAAATAAAAAATGCAAGAACAAATCTTTTTTAAGTACATATGTTTTTTAGGATATTTATTGAATATATATACAAATGTGTGTGTGTGTGTCTCTTACAATACATCGTTTTTATTAATCCAAGAATTATGTTCGTTTGAAAATCCCAACCATTTTACTAAGACTCTATCCCCTCTAGTATTGAGAATTTTTTCAACGAGATAACTGTTTGGATATCTTGTTTTCATCAGCTCATATTCATAGAAACCTCCTTTGATCACATTACCTTGATAGTCTTCTAAAATGTATGTAGTCGGATTCGTGTTTTGAATTGTTTTGATTTTAAAAAGTTCAGTTGTCCAATTTGGTGTATAGCCTTTATCAAAAATATGTTTGTATTTACTGATTCGTACGTGATCTCCAATGTGAAACTTCCGTTTGCCGATTATTTTCAAGTTGTTGTAAACCGAGTCCAATATCAGTTTTTCATTGGATGAATTTACATTATTTGGTGGCATTTGAATAGTTCTATGTTTTGTGTTATTGTATTTCTGTAACAAGTCTATGTACCCATCAATCCATCGGTATGAGCCATGGTAACTAAATTCTTTCCACATCAGACCCTTCAAGGTTCGATTAAAGCGCTCAATTATTGATGCTTTCACAACACTATATGTTGAATAATGATTAATACGATACTTTATCATTAGATTTTGAAATTCTTTATTGAAGAATTCTTTTCCATCATCAGTTTGTAGATTGATTGGTGATCGCCCCTCCTTAACAAATATACTTTTCATAGCTTTTGTGACATCGGAAGCCTTTTTAGTTTTAAGAGGCACAGCCCAAGCAAATTTTGAAAAAGTATCGATGAGTGTCAGAAGAAAACGGTAACCCCTATTGAATGTTGAATAGTTACCCATTTCTACTAAATCTGCTTGCCAAAGATCATCTATTCCTTTTGTTATCACTCGTCGTCGTTTGAAATTTCTTCGAGCTTGTCTGTGAAGCTCATCCACTAGGTCTCTCTTTGTATTTACACTCATTTCTTATGAGGATGGTTTTTCTCTAGTAATGTTATGGATTTCGGATTGATTATTTCTTTGAAAATATAATTTTCAAGCCCCTTAAATCTTTCATCAGAGTATTTGATGTGCGCCCTTATATCCTTGTTTATATCTTCCTTCAACAATATAATTGATTTTGTATGTGCCTCTATTGTTCTGTTTATATATGCTTCAACGCTTTGAAGATTTGCCACGACTTTTTCAATATCCTCAATAATGTTGTTCTTTAGCAATGTGTTTTCTTTTTGTGCTTTCAAAGTCATCTGATTTATATTATCCATAACAAATTCCCTTGACACTGCATCACTATCATCAACAGGTGCACCCAAATTTTTCAAGCGTTTCCAATGAAGATTAAAATTTCTATCACGATCCAAATTGAAACCCAAGACTTTTCTCAAGCGATTTTCATTGGTGTGATGATTTTGGGATGAAAAACGACCAAACTTGTCCACACTCATTTTGATAATGCATAAATATATTTAGATTTATACAATTATATTGCATTCCTTTAATTCTTCAATTATTGAAATAATTTCATTATTATGATTTGTATGACCAGCTGATTGTGATGAAATCAAAAGTCGTAATCTGTCTACTAATTCATTTGGATCATCCCAATATATATAATTAGGTTTTTGTACATTTACTCTCATTAAGCCAGACCCCTCATGAATTGCCAACGAACTTTTATTCTTGAATAACTTTTTTATAATATTCGTATATTTAAATGCTTTAGTTCCTTTGATTTGTTCGTTTTCAGCATATTTCCGTTTATGAGCATTTGTTTTGATTAAAATGTTCTTATACATTTGCAAATCATCAGCACTATATTTTTTAGGCGATTTGTAAAACAACAACCCAAAGAGACCCGGTGTCACAGGCCAACTTTCATCATCAATCGAAATCTTATTTGTTCTTAGCTCAAATGTAGCATTACCCAATCTCCATTTACCATCGGCGTCTTGGTATGGTCCGTATAAGTTATCTAATTTTTTCCCTTCCAACTTTGATAAATCTGGTAATGTATAGTTGCTGCTTTTCACTGTTTCATCTAGTTCTGAGATGAAAGTATCTTCCTCTGATGTATTTTTTGAAAAACTCTCATCCGCTGTAGCAAGTTTAATGGGAGTACTTGCACTGATTTTTAAAGGTTTTTTTAGAAATTTGAAATTGGGCCCATTACTAATAGTTTCATCATAATTATGTCTTGCACTTTCAACTAATTCCTTAAGAGGCTTAGTGATGGGTTTAAAAGTATCTTCCAATAAGTTTTCTGCTGCTGATTCTTGTGTTTTGATACTATTCATCTTTTTCTTCAATACTCTTCTGGTATTTATAACATCTCTTAATATTTTCTCATTCATTCTAAATGTATTTCATTCGATTTATCGGACTGAATCAGTTCAGGTTGATCAGGTAGATCAGATCAGGTAGATCAGATCAGATAGATCAGATCAGATCAGTTCCTCGTGGTTATCAGTTATCGGTTCAGGTTAAGACGATGTGATTAGATCAGCTCTTGTGCGGTTATCAATTAAATTTATATTGTATCAGCTTGAAATCAGATTATATACTAAATGAAAAGCTCTGCACAATGAATGATTATAGTTGAATAAAAACATCAAATCCTTTTCGGTAGCGTCCACCGCCTACAGGATCATCTTTGTTGATAACAAGAAATCCATATTTGTCATTCCAACATTTGCAGCATACATCTGAGAATATTTTGAAACTCATGTCCGCTCCCACATGATCATCGTATATATGTTTCATATTAATTTCATCTTGCTTGAACATTATAATCATATTTGCATTATCTCGTATCAAATGCTTTGGAATTCTTGTATATGTTTGACATAAATAAAAACTGTCAATGTTTTTATGTCGTCCCATACAAAAATACGATCTTATATTGTTTTGCTTCTCACATGCAACATCATCGAAAATAATAATAGAGTTGGTTTTAGCTTCTTCTGGCGGTAGAACGTGTTCATTTGCAGAGACAGTATGAAAACCCATACCCTTTATGGGCTGTATTAATTTTCGTAGATAATCATATTTGGGTTGATACAATGACTTTGAATATATATAAATATTCTCGAACTTTAACCCATTTGGGCTCTCTATTAAACTTATCATGACATTTGTTTTTCCGCAGTTTGATGGTCCAACAATTAAAGCTCTTATTGAGTTCGGTAAAAGTGAACTATGCCTAGCTTTCGTCGACAAACTATTGGTTGAGAAATCAATATTTCGAACCACAAGATCTTTGTGGTGTTTAATGAAACGCATCTTGGCAACTAATGTATCCATATAAATGAAATACATGTTCTTTTAATACCTAGCTTCAGTATACAGCGATAACGAATTTTCACAGTTTTTTTATTTCGCTTAGGTTCAAGGTCATACACGTAAAACAATTCTAGGGAGATAAGAAACTTAAAGTCATTCACTTTGTCAAATCAACTTAACCTTGACTCACAAACAATATATGTATGTACCTACGATAAAAAATTACATCAAAGTTAGGGTAGGTTAATTAGTTATTAGTTGAGTGAGTCAATATCCGAATTTGGGTAATTCGGCGAAGAGAATTAAAATGAATAAAAGAATACAAGGAGATGAGAATGTGTGTAACATATGTTATATCTTCTTTTTTTGTATCACACTTTTCCATAGAATAAATAGAATAGAATAGAATAATGTCACATTTTATCAAAGTCGAACCGCAATTTTTGGTGCTACGTATTACTATCAAATTTTGATATATTTGACCAAAATAATTTATACCTCGTTTTTTTTGTATCACACTTTCCCATAGAATAAATAGAATAGAATAGAATAGAATAATGTCACACTTTATCAAAGTCGAACCGCAATTTTTTGGTAGTACGTATTACTATTAAGTTCTTATTACTGACCTCGTAGGGTTATCAAATTCCTTGGTTTCTTTTTTCCTTCCCCTAATAGATAAAACCATTTTTTTTGATGGTTTTCAATCTTTTTTTTTTTTTTTATGTGGCACAATTCTCACGATTTTTGCGTATAAAAACTCGTGGAAATCTAAGCATAACATCAGCTCATTCAGTACTTTTAACAATACTAGACTTATTTTTTGTCGATATGGAGGCTCTACTAGGACTGATAGCAAAAGATATCAAGACGATATATGATGTCTGCTGGGAGTTCAGTTCGCTGAGGCAAGAACTGGAGGATATGATAAAGGAGGTACGAAGGACAAGGAGCTGGCAGCAGATGAAAGCGACGATTTATCTGCTAATAGACCTCAACACCAGAGCGAGGGCTGCAGAATTTTTAGAAACCAATATTAATCCAATACTTCTTGGATTAATTGAATTGAATTAAAAAATAAAAAAATATTAAACTAAACAGTACTATTGTTTTATTTAAACCTTTCAGATTGATTTATTCTCTAATTTCGGGTTGTTGGTTTTCTCAGGAATGGTTCGCTTCTTGCAATACTTTACTTCAGTCTAAAACGCGAATCGTTTAAAAGGGGGGGTGGAGGGCTTGACCACTTCCAATTGACACAAGACAAATGGCTGTGCGCTATAAAAACCTAATCAGTCGCAATCGCAACACATTTGGAAGAGGACTGATAAATAATATAATCAATTCTCTCCCTGTAGAACTTCATCTACCTGGCTACCAATTTTGTGGACCAGGCACCAAACTCAAAGAACGATTGGCCAGAGGTGACAAAGGAATTAATCTGTTGGATGGTGCATGCAAGCAACACGATATTGCATACTCTCAATCAACAGATACAAATAAACGACACGTAGCAGATCGAATATTAGCTAACAACGCCTGGTCAAGAGTCAAGTCCAAAGACAGTAGTTTTGCTGAACGAGCAAGCGCATGGTTAGTGACGAATGCAATGAAGACCAAAGTAAAATTCGGAATGGGCATTTTGAGTAGAAGTAAAAAAAGAAAAACTAAGACTAAAAAAGGAAATAGCAAACGCAAGTGCGGAAAGAATCTCTTCCTTGCAGCTGTAAGAAATGCTAAAAAGGTTTTATACAAAAAGAAACCAGAAGACATTGAAAGTGCAATACAAATTGCTCGAAAAGAGATAGATGATTCCTTTGGAAGAAAAAAGTCAGTAGTTCCAATTCCTCGTATAATACCTATTCCTAAGATTGGCGGCTTTTTGCCTCTAGTACCGATACTGACAGCTCTAGGAGGAAGCGCTATTGTAAAAGCAATAAATGAAGCAAAATCTGCCAGAAAACAATTAGAAGAAGCCAATCGTCATAATAAAACTATGGAGTCCATTGCTATAGGAAAAGGCTTATTTCTTAAACCATACAAGAAGGGATATGGCTTATTCTACAAATCGCAGCCAAAAAACTCTTAAGACATCTACCCAGACGACCCCTCACCGATAGTGATTTGTTGAAATATACCAAATTCTTACCACATTTTAGAGGCATCTTCATGCGTGATACTCTACCGAAACGAGTGTATCAAAGAGAATGTGGTATAGTTAATCTGGATTCTTCCTATGGCTCTGGAACACATTGGGTAGCATACGATAAGAAAAAAAATCATATAGAATATTTTGATAGTTTTGGAAACCTGCAGCCTCCACAAGAGATTGTTAAATACCTGGGAAAAAACATACTATACAATTATACTCAACATCAAAACTACAACTCTTTCAACTGCGGTCACCTGTGCCTGAAATTTCTTTATAATTTAAATTAAAATAAAAAATGAAAATAATTTTTTGTAATAAAGAAAAAATTTATTGATCTTATTTTGATATTATTTTTTTTCAATCTTAACAATCATTTGCTCCATTTTATGAAAAATATATATGTATTATATCTGTAAATGGGTTTCTACATATTGGGCATTTGGTAATTGAAGACCCACAGTTAATGCATGCTACTACATGACCGCAAGGTAATAACGCCGTATTGTATTCAGCATCATAGCAGATTTTACAGATTTTGTTCTCAGAAATGGATTGCCTCTCACTTTTATGTTTAGCTAACACACCATCGATATATGACTGACCCTTCAGTTGTTTTAAATACTGACACTTGCTCAGCCATTGCGCATGTTGTTCCCAGGGTTTATCGTTTTCATCCCAGTCTTTAAGACCTCCACCGCAGCTGAAGCAATTCACACAGTCACTGAAGCCTGCATAAAAGAAACCAGCTTCGGCTAAATCTTTCGGTTTTATCTTCATAGCATGAGGCCATTCTATGAAGGATTGACAACGATGAGCTTCAATAGCATATTCTGGATACTCCATTTTGGATCAAAGTTATCAGAAAACTATGTGAATGAACACAATGAGTCAACCCTCAGTTTCTTTACGTTTCTTATCTTCTTACTATAAATTCTCGTTCTATTTTTGGGATATTTTCGGTTCAACGAGTTCTTATTACTTTCAAAGTCAAGGTTAGATAGCATTGTTTATGGTGTGAACTTAAATCCAAAATCATTGGGGAAGGTTAGTTAGACTGAAAGTGTGCTTTAAAAATCAAAGAAAGGTTTTTCTCATCTTTATTTTTCCAAACTGTAGTGCCCCCATGCAAGGGTATTAACACCATTTTCCATTATATATCTTTTATCATCTACATAACTAAGTGCAAGTTTATTAACAGATTGTGTATATATATTATGAATCTTTGATCTAATTATGAATATATTTCCATAAAAAAGTTTCTTTTTATACAAACAATCTCTGTAATCATCAATATTCATACCATCTAGTACAGTTTTTTTAACACCTTTAGCTTTCTTAATTTGTTTACTATTTTCAGTAGCAATTGAATACATTTTAGATCGAAGCCCAACAAATTCTCTTATAATTTCACCATTCATTTCATCTTTCATCATTCCAATTACCTTCTTGTTTTTATTTGGTATATTATACCTATTATCAGATGGATAATCTGATGTGTCAAAATTGTTATCAATGTCGATCAGAATATCATTATAGAAATTTTCGGTTTTAATAGAATATACGAAAGAATCAGTATCCATATAATTTAAAGTTAAATTGTGTCCATACTTTGGTTTCATATATTCATAGTGAAAATCATACATCTTCCATTTTGATAAATCGAGAACAGTAAAACCCAAATAAAGTGGCTTGTTGTAGATTACATGAACACATCTCATTTCAATAGCAACCATGTTGCTCGTAAATTGTGTAGAACTGTGAAAGTTAGGTTTTGCTATCAGAGCTCGGGCCCCTAACCGTTTTCCACAGCTCTCCCAATTTGTTACTATTTTGATATCTTTTCTTTTGTCTACATTTTCCATCGTTTTACCATAAACAGCATTATTCAATAATTTAAAGAAATTCTTTTCAAAATCATTTTTAGCCAATGTGCGGTAATGAGTATTCAAATCAATATATTTTTTTAGCCAACATGATTGCTTAAATCTCAAAATTCTGTGTATTTTTAAAATTTTCAACCCCTGTTTAACGCATTGTTGAAGATTTCTATAATGTATAATATATTTTGATTTATTTGTTAAATCAGAAATGAGTTTCCTAAATTTTGCAATTGGGCTTTTCTTATTCTCCACGCAAAAGGGAAAATCACTATGTTCGTCATGAAGATGTTCTGGATATTCCAAATCCACTTCCAAAATGTACCCGTATTGTGAATCTGATGATATATTGAATACATTAAAGTTATCGATTTCTAACCATTCAAATTCACCATAGGGCAGACTTTGTGACATTGCCCAACCGTATAAGTTATTAGCATCCAAATACATTAAATACTCAGACGGATTTTCTTTATTAAAATCTTTCATGAATTTATTGTTCGATTTGGAGTGTCGGCAACAACATTGCACAATACCGCCTCGAATGCCTCTTTGTATAAAAGTATACATATTTATATCAGTTAAAAGTTCCAATTTAATTTTTGTTACTTTCAACATGGCATCCCATGATAGACCAGGGGATGTGTAATACTGACAGGGATCCAGTCCATAAATATTTCTACATATTTTTCTGAAATTCTCAAATATATCAGCCAGTAATAAAACGTCTGCTTTTAAATAGATCTCCAAATAATCTAATAGACTTTCGCATTTGAAGGTTTTCCATACTTTTTTGGCAAAATTATACTCGTCTTCGGTACAACTAGAATTACTTATTGTGCTAAAGAATTTATCGAGAGGCGGGAGCGTTTTATCACTTAATCTTTCCCATGAATTTACATATTCATATGGAAAAATCCCCTTTCTAGTCATTAAATTGAATTCGTTATCAGACTTAAAAATCGAACGAACAATTTTAAAATCATCTTTTGATAAATTCTTAACCAAAGCATCTAAGCTAGATGCCATAAATTTAAAAGAATCTAGAAATCGAATCTCAAACGATTTATCAGAAGCAAGATAAATTGATTTTCTAAGTGATATATACCTTTCCTTATTCACTGCAATTACATTTATATTGCCTGGAATATTTGAGAATTCTTTTATGAACAAATGACTGTCGTAGCCCGAAAAATTATGAAAAAATACTGGAATGAATTTCGCTAACTTAAATTTTAAATTGCAATCATTATGGGCTGGACCCCTGTATTTACCAGTTAGATGACAGTGATCTGCTACCCGATTATTATCTAATGAACTTTTGCAAATATGACAAAATAGACTTTCGTTATGAAATTTTAATTCGGCTTCAGTAAGAGAATTCATCGGTTTCTTAACAGACAAATATTTTTCATTTATATCTTGTACATCGTTAATTAAACACTCAACAAACATTTTTGATATATCTAATCCTTTATAGATTCTGAACACATTTAATGTGTTGTCAAAAGAACACTTAATAAAATAACTGAATGCGCAAGGGACATGTTCTTGCACTATAGTAGTAGATGATATATCTGGATGTGGAAAGCAAGTATCTACATCTTTAAGAATACATTCGAAATCGGCATAGATTACAAATGGAACATCCATCTGTCTTTCATAATGACTATATTCTAAATAAGACTCTTCAATGGATGGTAATTTACTGACAATTTTCTTACATTCTAGCTTATGTGTATTAAAATTACGCTCGTTACCGAAATATTGAAGACAGCTGTTGCATATAAAAAACTTGTGACCATCTGATCTTGTTTGAGTATTTAATAGTCTAAAATTAAAAAGAAAATTGATAAAAAGTATAGAAACTAATTACGCATTCTTACTTTGAAATATTCTTAATCCATACATAATGGAATTTCTCCATATCCTGCAAAAGTAACAAATTGATATGAATTTCCTTTTCCTCAGACGTGATGTAATAAGGACCCACAATCTTCTTATTCTCCCCCTCGTAACCGAAAACATTAACACTTATATTTGTATTCAATAGTTCAAATGATTTTATATCATTTATTTTCAATGGAAATTCTAAATCTTCGAATTTTAGTGTCACTCCAGTTTTAAATGAAATTGTACTTTCTGTAATGTCATTTATGTTGTAGGATGATGTCCTTTGCGGATGAGTGTTTGAGGGTATTATTGCCGATATTATAGCCCATTTAAAACAATATTCATCATTATTTTTAACGTTAATGCAGGCTTTTTTATTTGCCAAAAAACTTGGAAGCACTATAAATTGTGAGCCTCTAATTGGTCTATATTCATTGACGTTAATTTCAATATGGATAATTCTTATTAATGTCCATCCGCTATCTCTCTCTTGAAATTCATCCATTTTTCCAACAATATTCATACACATTTCTTTATATAATGGCTTTAACTCTACAGCATTCTGGACAAGACACATTTTTGATTGAAATGATTTAATTGATATCACCATATCTTCTTCAGCAGTTTTATTTATTTTCACATATTCACCAAAGAGCTCAACATTAAATTTGAAATTTGAATGCACATTTAAAAGCTGATTTAAATTTTCACAAACTACATTTTCGGACTGATTTAAAAATGTCATAGGTTCTATGTTTTCTTCGTTTTTATTCTCATACATAAATGTTTGTATGCGGTTATTGAAAGTGTTTTTGACCACCTTTAATTGTTCACATGACTCACACGATGTTGCACTATTCTTTTTATGTAAATTCGTGCGAATATGGGAGTACCATAAACTTTTTGGAACCTCTATTTTACACGATTCACATATTTTCGTTTTTGAACATCCCGCCGAAGAAGTAGTCGCTTGATTTTCACATAATTGTTTTTTTTCAGAACTATTTACACTCACATCCGAATGCACACTATGGAACTTAATTTTATGATTTGATAGAGCATCACTCCGGTTTAATACTTTATCACAAATATTACATTGCAATCTCTTATTTTCATGTTTGTGTAAAATATGTCTTCTCAAATTTGTATTTAAGGAAAATTCTTCCTGGCAAATATCACAAATAAAACCCTTCATATTTTATTGAAAAATTAAATTAACGAACAAGCGAATTAGCAGTATGACACAATCTCTAACACTTGACTTGACCCAATGAATTACATTTTCACCATCGCCGCCATTATCAGTGCTATTTGAGTGATAGCAGACACACCGCAACTCGGCCTACAAAAACAAACTCTGTTTCACGCCTCGCCATTATCAGCAACCACAAAGAAAAATTCTAATTCATTCACGCAAAATGCTACATGCCACCAACCACAAACAAAAATCCAAAATGTTCACTTATCACTGGCAGTGACTAGTCCTAAAAGATCATTTTTACAATCTCCCCCCACCATTTTCAGTGCTATTTGATTGACAGCAGACACACCGCACAACTTGTCCCACAAAACACAAACTCGGTTTCACACCTCACCATTATCAGCTATGACGCATGCCGATATCAACCACACGGAATCCCCTAACCACACGGAATCACCTAACCACACGGGAAACCCCCCTAACCACACGGAATCCCCTACGTCACACGGAATCCCCTACGTCACAAGAATTGATCCCTGATCCCTGTGGACTAGCATTGGTAAATTTATACTACTCGACTTGGTTGCGTACAGATCAGGTCCAAAGATCGAGGTCATTGTCATTCTCTTGCAGCGTGACTTCGATAAGATTCAGCGATATTGCGATGACTGGAAGTTGAAGATCAACTTTCAGAAGTCGGAAACCATTCTGTTTAGGACGCCGTTGTCTGGGGCCTCTAGGGATACCAGAAAGAATTGGCGAAAGTTCGCAATCGTGGGACAACACGGGCGACCATTAGTGAGTCGAAGTGTAGTCAGATACCTTGGGATCTGGCTAGACCAATATCTATATTTTAACAAACATGTAGATGCTGCTCTGGCCAGAGCCCGAGTTGCTTTTGCCCTTACAAAGAGACTGTTTTACAACAGCCAACTCGATGCGAGGGTGAAGGTAATCTGCTATACGGCCCTAATCCGGCCAATGCTTACATATGGTTGTCCTGTGTGGTTCAACGTGCGGGCAAGCTTGATGGAAAGGATTCGGGTGTTTGAGAGGGCTTGTCTTAGGCCTTGCCTTCGTTTATACAGAACACCAGAGTCTGAGTACAGAAAATTCTATTCCAACGAGGTCCTCTACAACAAGGCGGACCTAATCAGAGTGGACAATTTCCTTGTGAAGCTTACTCGAGGGCACATTGCAAGAGCAATGAACTCGGTCAATAACTTGATCTCTGGGGCTTACTACCCCAATCCCTTGTACCACGAGAGGGTGCGCCTTAACGGCTTCGTCCCCCCAGAGGCTTTTCTGTACTTCGATCAGGAAGGTCTGATCCAGGATAGATCGGCGGTGCCGCTAATCTTCCATGTTGCCCGGTCAACTGTGGATAGGCGGCTCAACTACGGTCGAGACGTCGCTCAGAGCACTGAGGAGCGCCTCCGGTTTAGTAGATCGGTATCGGAGCGCGATATTAGGGATGTTGGACGGCAGCACCAGACTTTCTGGTGGCTGTCAGAAAGAGAGGGAACTCCCTCGTCGGACCCTCTCGATCCGGGGTAGCTCACAAAGGTGGGCAAAGCTGGCCATGGCCGGCTTACATAGTTTAAGAGTAGGTTTAAGGTAGATTTAAGACAAAATACAGCGAAAAAATCCAAAAAAAAAAAAATAATAAAAAACCAAAAATCACAAAAAAAAATTATAAAACTTTAAAAAAAAAAAAAAAAAAAAAAAAAAAAAAAAAAAAAAAACAGTGTAAAATCAAAAAAAAAAAAAAAAAAAAAAAAAACAAAAAAAAAAACAATAAAAATCAAAAAACCAAAAAAAAGTACGTATTTGATTACGTAGTTAGTTAAGATAGGTTAAGGTTTATTTTAAGGTAGTTTTAAGTTTTAACTTTATGCAGTTTTAAGGAAAAATATTAAAAAAAAAGGTTCAGCTACTAAGTTTTTTTTCCCAAAAAATTCATTTTCTTAGTTTAAATAGTTAAGTCCTTAGATGTATAATTAAAGTAAGTTAGGTTACGTCGAAAGACATAGGATAAGAATTAAGTTTAGCTTAGAGTGCCCGTGTAGGGCCAGTAAGTTAGATTAAGATAGTTAAGTTAATTAAGCTAGTTTTAAGCGTTTTTTGTCTAGCATGTAAGATTTAATGAATTTAATAATAAAAATGCGTTAAAAATGAAAAAAAAATGAAAAATGGTAGTGGACCATAGGTCACGGAACTTGGGTTCGAACCCGGAAAAAACCTATTACTTTTTTTCAATTTTTAATTTGAAAATAAAAATCGAAGTGTTTCGTGTGTAAAATAAATCACGTGATGGACAAAAGTGAGCGGTCCGCGCTCTCAGTAGCGGGACCAGCAAAATTAAAAACAATCGATGTTTCGGTGACGTCAGCAGATGCGGCTGGCACATCATCTACAGGGGCGTCTGAAGGTGCCTCGAAAAGAAGGAGGAAGTTAAGGCCGACTCCCAACCTTGTAAAGCGCCCCTCCCTATCAGCTTCGACTGAAAAGCTGCCGGTGGAAGAGAGGGAGGGGGCGCCATCAACGTCGGCAGCAGCTAGGATGCAGCAACAACAACAGCAACAAGAGGAGTACCCATACGTCTCCGACGGTGGGGAAGGTTTGTACATGGGAGAAAACAGTTTTGCCTCCCTCGCGGCCTCAGAGTCTGACGATGAGGATGATGAGCTGGAATCCCTTAGCAGTAGCATCAGACAGCTACAGCAAAGGGTTCTGGCCATCAAAGCTAAGCAGAGCGCACGAAGGGAAAAGGAGCGTCAGCTGATGCTCCAACGCCAACAACAACAGCAGCAACAGCAACTCCCTAAGCAACGGCAACAACAACAGCTGCCAAAGCAGCAGCAACAACAACAGCTGCCAAAGCAGCAGCAACAACAACACCAGCAGTCAAAACTGCCAAAGCAGCAACCACAGCTGGAAAAACAACAGCAGAAACAACCGCAACAACAACAACAGCAGAAACAACCGCAGCAACAACAGCAGCAGAAACAACGGCAGCAATCACAGCAGCAGCAACCACAACAACAACAACAACAGCAGAAGGCAGCAAAGCAGAGGGTGCCTCCAATAAATACGTATAAAATTGAGCTGAGGGACACTATAGAACTGTGTAAGTCGGCCATTGGTAATAATTTCTATGTTAAGAGACTTAGTGAAGATAGGCATGCTATCCACTGTAACACAGTGGATCAGTACAAAAAAGTAAAAAATCTATTGAGGGACACGACGACGGAGTTCTTCTCCTTTACCCCGAAGGGGGAAAAGTTGCAAACCATGCTACTAAGGGGAATAGAACCGTCTACTGACCCTGAGGAGCTCCTTCAGATGCTCAAACAGTTGAATACCGACGATCTCGAGTTCGTAGGAGTCAAGCCATTTATCACAGCAAGGGCCAAAAGGGAGAAGCGGAAACTACCGTTCTTCCTGGTACAGCTGTCCCCCAAAAGCAAACTGGATGGTCTAAGGAAGATCCGAGTCCTAGACTACCAGGTTGTCACCTGGGAAAAATTAAATAGGAGCGACAACATTTTACAATGTGCTCGCTGCCAAAGGTTCGGACACGCGGCGTCGAACTGCGAAATGCAGCCTCGATGTGTGAAGTGTGGTAAGGACCACAAAGCAGAAGATTGTACTCTGGGTAAGGATGGCGCTTCGGATAAGGGCCAACTCGTGTGTGCATTATGTAGGAACTCGGGACACACCGCTAATTATCGGGGTTGTCCTAAGTACCAGGACATAAAAAAAGCAAACCTGGCTCGCCAGCAGAAAAACGTGGTGAAACGCTCACCCGCGCCCGCTCTAACTCTAACTCCATCTCAAGCCGTTACTCCCCATACAACCTACGCCCAAATGGCGGCAGGTCGGGGAAACACGGTACAACAACACCAGCCAAAGGTTGCTACACAGGCCCCCGCGCCTAAAGCACCTGCGGCGGTGGGTGACTTGATGGCTATCTTGCTCTCTATTCAAGGGCAGATGGGCCAACTGCAAAGTCAGATACAAGAGCAGGCGACGCGGGTGGACCAGATCTACGCGCTTCTGCCGGGCCTAACGCACCTCCAGTCGTAATGGATACGCTCGATGAGATTCCCTTAAGGATCCTCGCGGTGAATGTAAATTCATTGATTAGGATCGAACGAAGAGCTGTTCTTTATAAGTTGCTACAAGACCGATGCCCTGATGTACTTCTGGTTAGCGAAACTAAGCTAACTCAGAAACATAAGCTGAGGCACACAGATTATAAAATTGTGAGAAGAAACCGACCCAACTCCACACGAGGAGGAGGTGTTGCGATCTTCATTCGAAAAGGCCTGAAGCATAGGGTTGTGTACAGTGGTGAAGTGCGAAGGTTCCAGGTGCTGGAAGCGTGTATCGTGCGCATCTCTCTCCGTAGTGGAAAGAAGATGTACATGGTCTCGGTCTATGCACCGGAAGCTACTCAATCTAACTTATTTATTTCAGAGCTCGAGACACTTTTTCGATGTCTTAGGCTGGAGTCGGCGGAGAATTATTACCTCTTGGCCGGAGATTTTAACGCCAAACACAGAGATTGGGGAAATAATATACCAAATGCTAGGGGGAACTCACTATTCAATTGGTGGGGTCTGCACAGTGTCGAGTATAGACTCGATTTGAAAGCTACAGATAGTGCGTCTTTTCCCAGAAGCGGTTCCTATATGGATCTTTTGCTGCACGACTCACGGCTACAACTGACCGACACGAACCAACAAACGATAAACTGTCTACACACATTTGTGTATGACAGTGACCATTGCGGATTTAGTGCCGCCATTAGGATTCCTAACGAAATTGCGGAATTGGAGGAGTATGTTCCAGCATACACCTACAATTACAGTAGGACGCGTTGGACACGCTTCTCCAGAGTACTGACAAGAGCACTCTCTTCGAACTCGCTCTACCCACCGACCAATAGGAACCTGTCAAACGAAGAGATTGATAGGTATCTAAAAGACCTTGACATGACAATCAAACGAACGATGGACAGTACGATACCTCGGTACCAACTCACAAACAACGTTGACACATTCCGCAATGCAACAACTGACGCACTCCACGAACATAAAAGTAGGCTGCTGTCGAGACTAAAAACCTTGTACAGACGGTTTACTGACAGACAAAACTCGGAGATAAGGCAACTCAAGTCGTTGATCAAAAACGTCCAACAGTTAATTAAAGAAAACTACAGACTTTCTGTAAACTTGCATTGGAACAACAGAATTCGGGCTGTAAAATCCAACAACCCGAGTATGTTCCCGCAAATAAATAAAATATTTCGGAGGAAGAACATTAACGACTTGCCATGTCTTAAGATCCCCCGAACGACGAACAACGAACAAGTACTTATTACAACAGGCATAGATCCAGGGAATGCAGTCGATGATGACAACTTCTTTGTGATCGAAGATCCGCAGGAGAAAGTGGAAGTCATAGGAGCGACTTTCCAGGAAGTGTATAAGGTGAATGCTAGCATTCTCCCAAACCACGACCTGGAGAATCGCGTCCTTGTGCACAACCACTACCTTCGAAGTGATATACAGAACTGGCGATCTGAGAACACCGGTTTCACCGTGTTCAATGACGATAACATGGCAAATAATGCCATCGCCGATGAAAGGGTTCATCCCCCGTTCATATCGAAGGTCGAACTCCAAACGATCTTCGAATCACTTAGAAAGAAGAAATCAGAGGGAATCGATGGAATATCGAACATTGTGCTTCGACATCTCCCCCTAGAAGTGGTAGACATTTATACCACCCTGTTTAACAATGCGCTGAATAATGCACATTATCCAGCGCATTGGAAAACAGCGGTGGTTCATGCTATTCCCAAAAGGGATAAAGATAGCTCCAATCCGGGGAATCTCCGGTCAATAAGTCTCTTGCCGAACATCAGCAAAGTATTCGAAAAGGTGGTCCATAGAGCCCTGGCTAAGTGGGTTGAGGACAATAAAATAATTCCTGATAATCAATTCGGTTTCAAGGCGGGTCATGATACAATACATGCCGCGTCTAAACTGGTATCTGATATCCAATGGAACAAATGCAAGAACCAATGCACGGGTGCCTGCCTGGTTGATTTGGAGAAGGCCTTCGACACCGTATGGTTAGAGGGGCTCTTTTACAAGTTGAGCAGGCTGGGTATAAGCAAACCACTGCTGTACATGCTATGTAACATGCTGACCAGTAGACGGTTCATTGTGAAAAATGGCAATGTGACTTCTGCTGGTACATTCGAAGTTAAAAATGGTCTGCAACAGGGTGCAGTAAATTCGCCGATCCTGTTCAACATTTACACGAGCGATCTCGTAGGTTCTCTTCATCATGCTATTGCGTATGCAGACGACTTGGTTGCGTACAGATCAGGTCCAAAGATCGAGGTCATTGTCATTCTCTTGCAGCGTGACTTCGATAAGATTCAGCGATATTGCGATGACTGGAAGTTGAAGATCAACTTTCAGAAGTCGGAAACCATTCTGTTTAGGACGCCGTTGTCTGGGGCCTCTAGGGATACCAGAAAGAATTGGCGAAAGTTCGCAATCGTGGGACAACACGGGCGACCATTAGTGAGTCGAAGTGTAGTCAGATACCTTGGGATCTGGCTAGACCAATATCTATATTTTAACAAACATGTGGATGCTGCTCTGGCCAGAGCCCGAGTTGCTTTTGCCCTTACAAAGAGACTGTTTTACAACAGCCAACTCGATGCGAGGGTGAAGGTAATCTGCTATACGGCCCTAATCCGGCCAATGCTTACATATGGTTGTCCTGTGTGGTTCAACGTGCGGGCAAGCTTGATGGAAAGGATTCGGGTGTTTGAGAGGGCTTGTCTTAGGCCTTGCCTTCGTTTATACAGAACACCAGAGTCTGAGTACAGAAAATTCTATTCCAACGAGGTCCTCTACAACAAGGCGGACCTAATCAGAGTGGACAATTTCCTTGTGAAGCTTACTCGAGGGCACATTGCAAGAGCAATGAACTCGGTCAATAACTTGATCTCTGGGGCTTACTACCCCAATCCCTTGTACCACGAGAGGGTGCGCCTTAACGGCTTCGTCCCCCCAGAGGCTTTTCTGTACTTCGATCAGGAAGGTCTGATCCAGGATAGATCGGCGGTGCCGCTAATCTTCCATGTTGCCCGGTCAACTGTGGATAGGCGGCTCAACTACGGTCGAGACGTCGCTCAGAGCACTGAGGAGCGCCTCCGGTTTAGTAGATCGGTATCGGAGCGCGATATTAGGGATGTTGGACGGCAGCACCAGACTTTCTGGTGGCTGTCAGAAAGAGAGGGAACTCCCTCGTCGGACCCTCTCGATCCGGGGTAGCTCACAAAGGTGGGCAAAGCTGGCCATGGCCGGCTTACATAGTTTAAGAGTAGGTTTAAGGTAGATTTAAGACAAAATACAGCGAAAAAATCCAAAAAAAAAAATAATAAAAAACCAAAAATCACAAAAAAAATTATAAAACTTTAAAAAAAAAAAAAAAAAAAAAAAAAAAAAAAAAAAAAAAAAAAAAACAATAAAAATCAAAAAACCAAAAAAAAAGTACGTATTTGATTACGTAGTTAGTTAAGATAGGTTAAGGTTTATTTTAAGGTAGTTTTAAGTTTTAACTTTATGTAGTTTTAAGGAAAAATATTAAAAAAAAAGGTTCAGCTACTAAGTTTTTTTTCCCAAAAAATTCATTTTCTTAGTTTAAATAGTTAAGTCCTTAGATGTATAATTAAAGTAAGTTAGGTTACGTCGAAAGACATAGGATAAGAATTAAGTTTAGCTTAGAGTGCCCGTGTAGGGCCAGTAAGTTAGAGTAAGATAGTTAAGTTAATTAAGCTAGTTTTAAGCGTTTTTTGTCTAGCATGTAAGATTTAATGAATTTAATAATAAAAATGCGTTAAAAATGAAATGAAAAAATGGTAGTGGACCATAGGTCACGGAACTTGGGTTCGAACCCGGAAAAAACCTATTACTTTTTTTCAATTTTTAATTTGAAAATAAAAATCGAAGTGTTTCGTGTGTAAAATAAATCACGTGATGGACAAAAGTGAGCGGTCCGCGCTCTCAGTAGCGGGACCAGCAAAATTAAAAACAATCGATGTTTCGGTGACGTCAGCAGATGCGGCTGGCACATCATCTACAGGGGCGTCTGAAGGTGCCTCGAAAAGAAGGAGGAAGTTAAGGCCGACTCCCAACCTTGTAAAGCGCCCCTCCCTATCAGCTTCGACTGAAAAGCTGCCGGTGGAAGAGAGGGAGGGGGCGCCATCAACGTCGGCAGCAGCTAGGATGCAGCAACAACAACAGCAACAAGAGGAGTACCCATACGTCTCCGACGGTGGGGAAGGTTTGTACATGGGAGAAAACAGTTTTGCCTCCCTCGCGGCCTCAGAGTCTGACGATGAGGATGATGAGCTGGAATCCCTTAGCAGTAGCATCAGACAGCTACAGCAAAGGGTTCTGGCCATCAAAGCTAAGCAGAGCGCACGAAGGGAAAAGGAGCGTCAGCTGATGCTCCAACGCCAACAACAACAGCAGCAACAGGAACTCCCTAAGCAACGGCAACAACAACAGCTGCCAAAGCAGCAGCAACAACAACAGCTGCCAAAGCAGCAGCAACAACAACACCAGCAGTCAAAGCTGCCAAAGCAGCAACCACAGCTGGAAAAACAACAGCAGAAACAACCGCAACAACAACAACAGCAGAAACAACCGCAGCAACAACAGCAGCAGAAACAACGGCAGCAATCACAGCAGCAGCAACAGCAGCAGCAACCACAACAACAACAACAACAGCAGAAGGCAGCAAAGCAGAGGGTGCCTCCAATAAATACGTATAAAATTGAGCTGAGGGACACTATAGAACTGTGTAAGTCGGCCATTGGTAATAATTTCTATGTTAAGAGACTTAGTGAAGATAGGCATGCTATCCACTGTAACACAGTGGATCAGTACAAAAAAGTAAAAAATCTATTGAGGGACACGACGACGGAGTTCTTCTCCTTTACCCCGAAGGGGGAAAAGTTGCAAACCATGCTACTAAGGGGAATAGAACCGTCTACTGACCCTGAGGAGCTCCTTCAGATGCTCAAACAGTTGAATACCGACGATCTCGAGTTCGTAGGAGTCAAGCCATTTATCACAGCAAGGGCCAAAAGGGAGAAGCGGAAACTACCGTTCTTCCTGGTACAGCTGTCCCCCAAAAGCAAACTGGATGGTCTAAGGAAGATCCGAGTCCTAGACTACCAGGTTGTCACCTGGGAAAAATTAAATAGGAGCGACAACATTTTACAATGTGCTCGCTGCCAAAGGTTCGGACACGCGGCGTCGAACTGCGAAATGCAGCCTCGATGTGTGAAGTGTGGTAAGGACCACAAAGCAGAAGATTGTACTCTGGGTAAGGATGGCGCTTCGGATAAGGGCCAACTCGTGTGTGCATTATGTAGGAACTCGGGACACACCGCTAATTATCGGGGTTGTCCTAAGTACCAGGACATAAAAAAAGCAAACCTGGCTCGCCAGCAGAAAAACGTGGTGAAACGCTCACCCGCGCCCGCTCTAACTCTAACTCCATCTCAAGCCGTTACTCCCCATACAACCTACGCCCAAATGGCGGCAGGTCGGGGAAACACGGTACAACAACACCAGCCAAAGGTTGCTACACAGGCCCCCGTGCCTAAAGCACCTGCGGCGGTGGGTGACTTGATGGCTATCTTGCTCTCTATTCAAGGGCAGATGGGCCAACTGCAAAGTCAGATACAAGAGCAGGCGACGCGGGTGGACCAGATCTACGCGCTTCTGCCGGGCCTAACGCACCTCCAGTCGTAATGGATACGCTCGATGAGATTCCCTTAAGGATCCTCGCGGTGAATGTAAATTCATTGATTAGGATCGAACGAAGAGCTGTTCTTTATAAGTTGCTACAAGACCGATGCCCTGATGTACTTCTGGTTAGCGAAACTAAGCTAACTCAGAAACATAAGCTGAGGCACACAGATTATAAAATTGTGAGAAGAAACCGACCCAACTCCACACGAGGAGGAGGTGTTGCGATCTTCATTCGAAAAGGCCTGAAGCATAGGGTTGTGTACAGTGGTGAAGTGCGAAGGTTCCAGGTGCTGGAAGCGTGTATCGTGCGCATCTCTCTCCGTAGTGGAAAGAAGATGTACATGGTCTCGGTCTATGCACCGGAAGCTACTCAATCTAACTTATTTATTTCAGAGCTCGAGACACTTTTTCGATGTCTTAGGCTGGAGTCGGCGGAGAATTATTACCTCTTGGCCGGAGATTTTAACGCCAAACACAGAGATTGGGGAAATAATATACCAAATGCTAGGGGGAACTCACTATTCAATTGGTGGGGTCTGCACAGTGTCGAGTATAGACTCGATTTGAAAGCTACAGATAGTGCGTCTTTTCCCAGAAGCGGTTCCTATATGGATCTTTTGCTGTACGACTCACGGCTACAACTGACCGACACGAACCAACAAACGATAAACTGTCTACACACATTTGTGTATGACAGTGACCATTGCGGATTTAGTGCCGCCATTAGGATTCCTAACGAAATTGCGGAATTGGAGGAGTATGTTCCAGCATACACCTACAATTACAGTAGGACGCGTTGGACACGCTTCTCCAGAGTACTGACAAGAGCACTCTCTTCGAACTCGCTCTACCCACCGACCAATAGGAACCTGTCAAACGAAGAGATTGATAGGTATCTAAAAGACCTTGACATGACAATCAAACGAACGATGGACAGTACGATACCTCGGTACCAACTCACAAACAACGTTGACACATTCCGCAATGCAACAACTGACGCACTCCACGAACATAAAAGTAGGCTGCTGTCGAGACTAAAAACCTTGTACAGACGGTTTACTGACAGACAAAACTCGGAGATAAGGCAACTCAAGTCGTTGATCAAAAACGTCCAACAGTTAATTAAAGAAAACTACAGACTTTCTGTAAACTTGCATTGGAACAACAGAATTCGGGCTGTAAAATCCAACAACCCGAGTATGTTCCCGCAAATAAATAAAATATTTCGGAGGAAGAACATTAACGACTTGCCATGTCTTAAGATCCCCCGAACGACGAACAACGAACAAGTACTTATTACAGCAGGCATAGATCCAGGGAATGCAGTCGATGATGACAACTTCTTTGTGATCGAAGATCCGCAGGAGAAAGTGGAAGTCATAGGAGCGACTTTCCAGGAAGTGTATAAGGTGAATGCTAGCATTCTCCCAAACCACGACCTGGAGAATCGCGTCCTTGTGCACAACCACTACCTTCGAAGTGATATACAGAACTGGCGATCTGAGAACACCGGTTTCACCGTGTTCAATGACGATAACATGGCAAATAATGCCATCGCCGATGAAAGGGTTCATCCCCCGTTCATATCGAAGGTCGAACTCCAAACGATCTTCGAATCACTTAGAAAGAAGAAATCAGAGGGAATCGATGGAATATCGAACATTGTGCTTCGACATCTCCCCCTAGAAGTGGTAGACATTTATACCACCCTGTTTAACAATGCGCTGAATAATGCACATTATCCAGCGCATTGGAAAACAGCGGTGGTTCATGCTATTCCCAAAAGGGATAAAGATAGCTCCAATCCGGGGAATCTCCGGTCAATAAGTCTCTTGCCGAACATCAGCAAAGTATTCGAAAAGGTGGTCCATAGAGCCCTGGCTAAGTGGGTTGAGGACAATAAAATAATTCCTGATAATCAATTCGGTTTCAAGGCGGGTCATGATACAATACATGCCGCGTCTAAACTGGTATCTGATATCCAATGGAACAAATGCAAGAACCAATGCACGGGTGCCTGCCTGGTTGATTTGGAGAAGGCCTTCGACACCGTATGGTTAGAGGGGCTCTTTTACAAGTTGAGCAGGCTGGGTATAAGCAAACCACTGCTGTACATGCTATGTAACATGCTGACCAGTAGACGGTTCATTGTGAAAAATGGCAATGTGACTTCTGCTGGTACATTCGAAGTTAAAAATGGTCTGCAACAGGGTGCAGTAAATTCGCCGATCCTGTTCAACATTTACACGAGCGATCTCGTAGGTTCTCTTCATCATGCTATTGCGTATGCAGACGACTTGGTTGCGTACAGATCAGGTCCAAAGATCGAGGTCATTGTCATTCTCTTGCAGCGTGACTTCGATAAGATTCAGCGATATTGCGATGACTGGAAGTTGAAGATCAACTTTCAGAAGTCGGAAACCATTCTGTTTAGGACGCCGTTGTCTGGGGCCTCTAGGGATACCAGAAAGAATTGGCGAAAGTTCGCAATCGTGGGACAACACGGGCGACCATTAGTGAGTCGAAGTGTAGTCAGATACCTTGGGATCTGGCTAGACCAATATCTATATTTTAACAAACATGTAGATGCTGCTCTGGCCAGAGCCCGAGTTGCTTTTGCCCTTACAAAGAGACTGTTTTACAACAGCCAACTCGATGCGAGGGTGAAGGTAATCTGCTATACGGCCCTAATCCGGCCAATGCTTACATATGGTTGTCCTGTGTGGTTCAACGTGCGGGCAAGCTTGATGGAAAGGATTCGGGTGTTTGAGAGGGCTTGTCTTAGGCCTTGCCTTCGTTTATACAGAACACCAGAGTCTGAGTACAGAAAATTCTATTCCAACGAGGTCCTCTACAACAAGGCGGACCTAATCAGAGTGGACAATTTCCTTGTGAAGCTTACTCGAGGGCACATTGCAAGAGCAATGAACTCGGTCAATAACTTGATCTCTGGGGCTTACTACCCCAATCCCTTGTACCACGAGAGGGTGCGCCTTAACGGCTTCGTCCCCCCCGGGAGTCTTTTCTGTACTACGATCAGGAAGGTCTGATCCAGGATAGATCGGCGGTGCCGCTAATCTTCCATGTTGCCCGGTCAACTGTGGATAGGCGGCTCAACTACGGTCGAGACGTCGCTCAGAGCACTGAGGAGCGCCTCCGGTTTAGTAGATCGGTATCGGAGCGCGATATTAGGGATGTTGGACGGCAGCACCAGACTTTCTGGTGGCTGTCAGAAAGAGAGGGAACTCCCTCGTCGGACCCTCTCGATCCGGGGTAGCTCACAAAGGTGGGCAAAGCTGGCCATGGCCGGCTTACATAGTTTAAGAGTAGGTTTAAGGTAGATTTAAGACAAAATACAGCGAAAAAATCCAAAAAAAAATAATAAAAAACCAAAAATCACAAAAAAAATTATAAAACTTAAAAAAAAAAAAAAAAAAAAAAAAAAAAAAAAAACTGTAAAATCAAAAAAAAAAAAAAAAAAAAAAAAAAAAAAAAAAACAATAAAAATCAAAAAACCAAAAAAAAAGTACGTATTTGATTACGTAGTTAGTTAAGATAGGTTAAGGTTTATTTTAAGGTAGTTTTAAGTTTTAACTTTATGTAGTTTTAAGGAAAAATATTAAAAAAAAAGGTTCAGCTACTAAGTTTTTTTCCCAAAAAATTCATTTTCTTAGTTTAAATAGTTAAGTCCTTAGATGTATAATTAAAGTAAGTTAGGTTACGTCGAAAGACATAGGATAAGAATTAAGTTTAGCTTAGAGTGCCCGTGTAGGGCCAGTAAGTTAGAGTAAGATAGTTAAGTTAATTAAGATAGTTTTAAGCGTTTTTTGTCTAGCATGTAAGATTTAATGAATTTAATAATAAAAATGCGTTAAAAATGAAAATGCATCGGTTCTCGTCCGATCACCGAAATTAAGCAGCGTCGGGCGCGGTTAGTACTTAGATGGGGGACCGCTTGGGAACACCGCGTGTTGTTGGCTCTGTCCTTCCTTTTGTCCCCCCCCTTCAGAAGCAAACTTCCCTATAGCGAATCAACACGGAACCAGAAAATCCCTTTTTTTCAAAAGAAAGGCTAATTGCTGCTACATTTTTCATTTTTCATTTTTCATTTTTGTACTGAAAACAGGCTTTTTCCAACTTTTCGGGAGGGAATTCCCTAATTATGTGTTCAATTTTTCTTTACTACGCATTCAAATTATTTACTATAGAAAGAAGTACCAACGAGGTATTCTAAAACTGTATAGTGAAATGAATATTCAGAAGTAAAATGTTGCCAACGACCAACGTTTTTTTTTTTTTTTTTTTTTTTCCTATGCATTGAACACGAAGTCAAACATCGGTAAGATGTACCTGCGAGTAGTCGGTTCTCTTTCCAATCAGCGAAATTAAGCTCTGTTAGTACTTAGATGGGGGACCGCGTGAATGCACACGGAACCGGAAATTCACAAAAAAATTTTTTTTTTTTTTTTTTTTCCTTTTTTTCAAAAGGTAGGCTTATTTGCGCGACATTTTTCATTTTTTCACTGAACACAGGCAACTTTTTGCAACTTTTCGGGAGGGAATTCCCTAATTATGTGTGGTAAATTTTTCTGTAACACAAAATTAGAGACAAAATCGCATGAGAGTTCGATTTGCAGCTGCAAAATTTGTTCGTCGTAGATCGCATGGATCAAAACACACTTAAAGTGGAACAAAAAAGCTGTGATAATAGGAAGAAAATTCGTTATATAGGGAAGTTCGACTGTATATGTTCGGGTATGTAGTCATTTTACGCATTGTAATTTTCTACAGGAAGTCAACCATCGGAAAGAGGTATTCTAAAGCTGTAAAGTGAAATGAATATTCAACAGTAAAATGTTGCCAACGACCATACCACGCTGAACGCATCGGTTCTCGTCCGATCACCGAAATTAAGCAGCGTCGGGCGCGGTTAGTACTTAGATGGGGGACCGCTTGGGAACACCGCGTGTTGTTGGCTCTGTCCTTCCTTTTGTCCCCCCCCTTCAGAAGCAAACTTCCCTATAGCGAATCAACACGGAACCAGAAAATCCCTTTTTTTCAAAAGAAAGGCTAATTGCTGCTACATTTTTCATTTTTCATTTTTGTACTGAAAACAGGCTTTTTCCAACTTTTCGGGAGGGAATTCCCTAATTATGTGTTCAATTTTTCTTTACTACGCATTCAAATTATTTACTATAGAAAGAAGTACCAACGAGGTATTCTAAAACTGTATAGTGAAATGAATATTCAGAAGTAAAATGTTGCCAACGACCAACGTTTTTTTTTTTTTTTTTTTTTTCCTATGCATTGAACACGAAGTCAAACATCGGTAAGATGTACCTGCGAGTAGTCGGTTCTCTTTCCAATCAGCGAAATTAAGCTCGGTTAGTACTTAGATGGAGGACCGCGTGAATGCACACGGAACCGGAAATTCACAAAAAATTTTTTTTTTTTTTTTTTTTTCCTTTTTTTCAAAAGGTAGGCTTATTTGCGCGACATTTTTCATTTTTTCACTGAACACAGGCAACTTTTTGCAACTTTTCGGGAGGGAATTCCCTAATTATGTGTGGTAAATTTTTCTGTAACACAAAATTAGAGACAAAATCGCATGAGAGTTCGATTTGCAGCTGCAAAATTTGTTCGTCGTAGATCGCATGGATCAAAACACACTTAAAGTGGAACAAAAAAGCTGTGGTAATAGGAAGAAAATTCGTTATATAGGGAAGTTCGACTGTATATGTTCGGGTATGTTGTCATTTTATTCTCACTACGCATTGTAATTTTCTACAGGAAGTCAACCACCGGAAAGAGGTATTCTAAAGCTGTAAAGTGAAATGAATATTCAACAGTAAAATGTTGCCAACGACCATACCACGCTGAACGCATCGGTTCTCGTCCGATCACCGAAATTAAGCAGCGTCGGGCGCGGTTAGTACTTAGATGGGGGACCGCTTGGGAACACCGCGTGTTGTTGGCTCTGTCCTTCCTTTTGTCCCCCCCCTTCAGAAGCAAACTTCCCTATAGCGAATCAACACGGAACCAGAAAATCCCTTTTTTTCAAAAGAAAGGCTAATTGCTGCTACATTTTTCATTTTTCATTTTTCATTTTTGTACTGAAAACAGGCTTTTTCCAACTTTTCGGGAGGGAATTCCCTAATTATGTGTTCAATTTTTCTTTACTACGCATTCAAATTATTTACTATAGAAAGAAGTACCAACGAGGTATTCTAAAACTGTATAGTGAAATGAATATTCAGAAGTAAAATGTTGCCAACGACCAACGTTTTTTTTTTTTTTTTTTTTTTTCCTATGCATTGAACACGAAGTCAAACATCGGTAAGATGTACCTGCGAGTAGTCGGTTCTCTTTCCAATCAGCGAAATTAAGCTCGGTTAGTACTTAGATGGGGGACCGCGTGAATGCACACGGAACCGGAAATTCACAAAAAATTTTTTTTTTTTTTTTTTCCTTTTTTTCAAAAGGTAGGCTTATTTGCGCGACATTTTTCATTTTTTCACTGAACACAGGCAACTTTTTGCAACTTTTCGGGAGGGAATTCCCTAATTATGTGTGGTAAATTTTTCTGTAACACAAAATTAGAGACAAAATCGCATGAGAGTTCGATTTGCAGCTGCAAAATTTGTTCGTCGTAGATCGCATGGATCAAAACACACTTAAAGTGGAACAAAAAAGCTGTGATAATAGGAAGAAAATTCGTTATATAGGGAAGTTCGACTGTATATGTTCGGGTATGTAGTCATTTTACGCATTGTAATTTTCTACAGGAAGTCAACCATCGGAAAGAGGTATTCTAAAGCTGTAAAGTGAAATGAATATTCAACAGTAAAATGTTGCCAACGACCATACCACGCTGAACGCATCGGTTCTCGTCAGTCGTTCACAGACCCCCGCGGTGTTAAGACGTGTTTCGGCTATTAGCAAATCAGTGGTGAAATAAGTGTACCGGATTTAGACAATTGTGTATTAAGAGCCGGCTTGGCGCATAGGAAGTGGTAGTGGACCATCAGTCGTTCACAGACCCCCGCGGTGTTAAGACGTGTTTCGGCTATTAGCAAATCAGTGGTGAAATAAGTGTACCGGATTTAGACAATTGTGTATTAAGAGCCGGCTTGGCGCATACTAAGTGGTAGTGGACCATAGGTCACGGAACTTGGGTTCGAACCCGGAAAAAACCTATTACTTTTTTTCAATTTTTAATTTGAAAATAAAAATCGAAGTGTTTCGTTTGTAAAATAAATCACGTGATGGACAAAAGTGAGCGGTCCGCGCTCTCAGTAGCGGGACCAGCAAAATTAAAAACAATCGATGTTTCGGTGACGTCAGCAGATGCGGCTGGCACATCATCTACAGGGGCGTCTGAAGGTGCCTCGAAAAGAAGGAGGAAGTTAAGGCCGACTCCTAACCTTGTAAAGCGCCCCTCCCTATCAGCTTCGACTGAAAAGCTGCCGGTGGAAGAGAGGGAGGGGGCGCCATCAACGTCGGCAGCAGCTAGGATGCAGCAACAACAACAGCAACAAGAGGAGTACCCATACGTCTCCGACGGTGGGGAAGGTTTGTACATGGGAGAAAACAGTTTTGCCTCCCTCGCGGCCTCAGAGTCTGACGATGAGGATGATGAGCTGGAATCCCTTAGCAGTAGCATCAGACAGCTACAGCAAAGGGTTCTGGCCATCAAAGCTAAGCAGAGCGCACGAAGGGAAAAGGAGCGTCAGCTGATGCTCCAACGCCAACAACAACAGCAGCAACAGCAACTCCCTAAGCAACGGCAACAACAACAGCTGCCAAAGCAGCAGCAACAACAACAGCTGCCAAAGCAGCAGCAACAACAACACCAGCAGTCAAAGCTGCCAAAGCAGCAACCACAGCTGGAAAAACAACAGCAGAAACAACCGCAACAACAACAACAGCAGAAACAACCGCAGCAACAACAGCAGCAGAAACAACGGCAGCAATCACAGCAGCAGCAACAGCAGCAGCAACCACAACAACAACAACAACAGCAGAAGGCAGCAAAGCAGAGGGTGCCTCCAATAAATACGTATAAAATTGAGCTGAGGGACACTATAGAACTGTGTAAGTCGGCCATTGGTAATAATTTCTATGTTAAGAGACTTAGTGAAGATAGGCATGCTATCCACTGTAACACAGTGGATCAGTACAAAAAAGTAAAAAATCTATTGAGGGACACGACGACGGAGTTCTTCTCCTTTACCCCGAAGGGGGAAAAGTTGCAAACCATGCTACTAAGGGGAATAGAACCGTCTACTGACCCTGAGGAGCTCCTTCAGATGCTCAAACAGTTGAATACCGACGATCTCGAGTTCGTAGGAGTCAAGCCATTTATCACAGCAAGGGCCAAAAGGGAGAAGCGGAAACTACCGTTCTTCCTGGTACAGCTGTCCCCCAAAAGCAAACTGGATGGTCTAAGGAAGATCCGAGTCCTAGACTACCAGGTTGTCACCTGGGAAAAATTAAATAGGAGCGACAACATTTTACAATGTGCTCGCTGCCAAAGGTTCGGACACGCGGCGTCGAACTGCGAAATGCAGCCTCGATGTGTGAAGTGTGGTAAGGACCACAAAGCAGAAGATTGTACTCTGGGTAAGGATGGCGCTTCGGATAAGGGCCAACTCGTGTGTGCATTATGTAGGAACTCGGGACACACCGCTAATTATCGGGGTTGTCCTAAGTACCAGGACATAAAAAAAGCAAACCTGGCTCGCCAGCAGAAAAACGTGGTGAAACGCTCACCCGCGCCCGCTCTAACTCTAACTCCATCTCAAGCCGTTACTCCCCATACAACCTACGCCCAAATGGCGGCAGGTCGGGGAAACACGGTACAACAACACCAGCCAAAGGTTGCTACACAGGCCCCCGCGCCTAAAGCACCTGCGGCGGTGGGTGACTTGATGGCTATCTTGCTCTCTATTCAAGGGCAGATGGGCCAACTGCAAAGTCAGATACAAGAGCAGGCGACGCGGGTGGACCAGATCTACGCGCTTCTGCCGGGCCTAACGCACCTCCAGTCGTAATGGATACGCTCGATGAGATTCCCTTAAGGATCCTCGCGGTGAATGTAAATTCATTGATTAGGATCGAACGAAGAGCTGTTCTTTATAAGTTGCTACAAGACCGATGCCCTGATGTACTTCTGGTTAGCGAAACTAAGCTAACTCAGAAACATAAGCTGAGGCACACAGATTATAAAATTGTGAGAAGAAACCGACCCAACTCCACACGAGGAGGAGGTGTTGCGATCTTCATTCGAAAAGGCCTGAAGCATAGGGTTGTGTACAGTGGTGAAGTGCGAAGGTTCCAGGTGCTGGAAGCGTGTATCGTGCGCATCTCTCTCCGTAGTGGAAAGAAGATGTACATGGTCTCGGTCTATGCACCGGAAGCTACTCAATCTAACTTATTTATTTCAGAGCTCGAGACACTTTTTCGATGTCTTAGGCTGGAGTCGGCGGAGAATTATTACCTCTTGGCCGGAGATTTTAACGCCAAACACAGAGATTGGGGAAATAATATACCAAATGCTAGGGGGAACTCACTATTCAATTGGTGGGGTCTGCACAGTGTCGAGTATAGACTCGATTTGAAAGCTACAGATAGTGCGTCTTTTCCCAGAAGCGGTTCCTATATGGATCTTTTGCTGTACGACTCACGGCTACAACTGACCGACACGAACCAACAAACGATAAACTGTCTACACACATTTGTGTATGACAGTGACCATTGCGGATTTAGTGCCGCCATTAGGATTCCTAACGAAATTGCGGAATTGGAGGAGTATGTTCCAGCATACACCTACAATTACAGTAGGACGCGTTGGACACGCTTCTCCAGAGTACTGACAAGAGCACTCTCTTCGAACTCGCTCTACCCACCGACCAATAGGAACCTGTCAAACGAAGAGATTGATAGGTACCTAAAAGACCTTGACATGACAATCAAACGAACGATGGACAGTACGATACCTCGGTACCAACTCACAAACAACGTTGACACATTCCGCAATGCAACAACTGACGCACTCCACGAACATAAAAGTAGGCTGCTGTCGAGACTAAAAACCTTGTACAGACGGTTTACTGACAGACAAAACTCGGAGATAAGGCAACTCAAGTCGTTGATCAAAAACGTCCAACAGTTAATTAAAGAAAACTACAGACTTTCTGTAAACTTGCATTGGAACAACAGAATTCGGGCTGTAAAATCCAACAACCCGAGTATGTTCCCGCAAATAAATAAAATATTTCGGAGGAAGAACATTAACGACTTGCCATGTCTTAAGAACGACGAACAACGAACAAGTACTTATTACAGCAGGCATAGATCCAGGGAATGCAGTCGATGATGACAACTTCTTTGTGATCGAAGATCCGCAGGAGAAAGTGGAAGTCATAGGAGCGACTTTCCAGGAAGTGTATAAGGTGAATGCTAGCATTCTCCCAAACCACGACCTGGAGAATCGCGTCCTTGTGCACAACCACTACCTTCGAAGTGATATACAGAACTGGCGATCTGAGAACACCGGTTTCACCGTGTTCAATGACGATAACATGGCAAATAATGCCATCGCCGATGAAAGGGTTCATCCCCCGTTCATATCGAAGGTCGAACTCCAAACGATCTTCGAATCACTTAGAAAGAAGAAATCAGAGGGAATCGATGGAATATCGAACATTGTGCTTCGACATCTCCCCCTAGAAGTGGTAGACATTTATACCACCCTGTTTAACAATGCGCTGAATAATGCACATTATCCAGCGCATTGGAAAACAGCGGTGGTTCACGCTATTCCCAAAAGGGATAAAGATAGCTCCAATCCGGGGAATCTCCGGTCAATAAGTCTCTTGCCGAACATCAGCAAAGTATTCGAAAAGGTGGTCCATAGAGCCCTGGCTAAGTGGGTTGAGGACAATAAAATAATTCCTGATAATCAATTCGGTTTTAAGGCGGGTCATGATACAATACATGCCGCGTCTAAACTGGTATCTGATATCCAATGGAACAAATGCAAGAACCAATGCACGGGTGCCTGCCTGGTTGATTTGGAGAAGGCCTTCGACACCGTATGGTTAGAGGGGCTCTTTTACAAGTTGAGCAGGCTGGGTATAAGCAAACCACTGCTGTACATGCTATGTAACATGCTGACCAGTAGACGGTTCATTGTGAAAAATGGCAATGTGACTTCTGCTGGTACATTCGAAGTTAAAAATGGTCTGCAACAGGGTGCAGTAAATTCGCCGATCCTGTTCAACATTTACACGAGCGATCTCGTAGGTTCTCTTCATCATGCTATTGCGTATGCAGACGACTTGGTTGCGTACAGATCAGGTCCAAAGATCGAGGTCATTGTCATTCTCTTGCAGCGTGACTTCGATAAGATTCAGCGATATTGCGATGACTGGAAGTTGAAGATCAACTTTCAGAAGTCGGAAACCATTCTGTTTAGGACGCCGTTGTCTGGGGCCTCTAGGGATACCAGAAAGAATTGGCGAAAGTTCGCAATCGTGGGACAACACGGGCGACCATTAGTAAGTCGAAGTGTAGTCAGATACCTTGGGATCTGGCTAGATCAATATCTATATTTTAACAAACATGTAGATGCTGCTCTGGCCAGAGCCCGAGTTGCTTTTGCCCTTACAAAGAGACTGTTTTACAACAGCCAACTCGATGCGAGGGTGAAGGTAATCTGCTATACGGCCCTAATCCGGCCAATGCTTACATATGGTTGTCCCGTGTGGTTCAACGTGCGGGCAAGCTTGATGGAAAGGATTCGGGTGTTTGAGAGGGCTTGTCTTAGGCCTTGCCTTCGTTTATACAGAACACCAGAGTCTGAGTACAGAAAATTCTATTCCAATGAGGTCCTCTACAACAAGGCGGACCTAATCAGAGTGGACAATTTCCTTGTGAAGCTTACTCGAGGGCACATTGCAAGAGCAATGAACTCGGTCAATAACTTGATCTCTGGGGCTTACTACCCCAATCCCTTGTACCACGAGAGGGTGCGCCTTAACGGCTTCGTCCCCCCAGAGGCTTTTCTGTACTTCGATCAGGAAGGTCTGATCCAGGATAGATCGGCGGTGCCGCTAATCTTCCATGTTGCCCGCACGACTGTGGATAGGCGGCTCAACTACGGCCGAGACGTCGCTCAGAGCACTGAGGAGCGCCTCCGGTTTAGTAGATCGGTATCGGAGCGCGATATTAGGGATGTTGGACGGCAGCACCAGACTTTCTGGTGGCTGTCAGAAAGAGAGGGAACTCCCTCGTCGGACCCTCTCGATCCGGGGTAGCTCACAAAGGTGGGCAAAGCTGGCCATGGCCGGCTTACATAGTTTAAGAGTAGGTTTAAGGTAGATTTAAGACAAAACACAGCGCAAAAATCCAAAAAAAAATAATAAAAAACCAAAAATCACAAAAAAAAAATTATAAAAATTATAAAAAAAAAAAAAAAAAAAAAAAAAAAAAAAAAAAAAAAAAAAAATCAAAAAAAAAAAAAAAAAAACAATAAAAATCAAAAAACCAAAAAAAAAGTACGTATTTGATTACGTAGTTAGTTAAGATAGGTTAAGGTTTATTTTAAGGTAGTTTTAAGTTTTAACTTTATTTAGTTTTAAGGAAAAATATAAAAAAAAAAAAAAAAAGGTTCGTTTACTAAGTTTTTTCCCAAAAAATTCATTTTCTTAGTTTAAATAGTTAAGTCCTTAGATGTATAATTAAAGTTAGTTAGGTTACGTCGAAAGACATAGGATAAGAATTAAGTTTAGCTTAGAGTGCCCGCGTAGGGCCAGTAAGTTAGAGTAAGATAGTTAAGTTAATTAAGCTAGTTTTAAGCGTTTTTTGTATAGCATGTAAGATTTAATGAATTTAATAATAAAAATGCGTTAAAAATGAAAAATGAAAATGCATCGGTTCTCGTCCGATCACCGAAATTAAGCAGCGTCGGGCGCGGTTAGTACTTAGATGGGGGACCGCTTGGGAACACCGCGTGTTGTTGGCTCTGTCCTTCCTTTTGTCCCCCCCCTTCAGAAGCAAACTTCCCTATAGCGAATCAACACGGAACCAGAAAATCCCTTTTTTTCAAAAGAAAGGCTAATTGCTGCTACATTTTTCATTTTTCATTTTTGTACTGAAAACAGGCTTTTTCCAACTTTTCGGGAGGGAATTCCCTAATTATGTGTTCAATTTTTCTTTACTACGCATTCAAATTATTTACTATAGAAAGAAGTACCAACGAGGTATTCTAAAACTGTATAGTGAAATGAATATTCAGAAGTAAAATGTTGCCAACGACCAACGTTTTTTTTTTTTTTTTTTTTTTTCCTATGCATTGAACACGAAGTCAAACATCGGTAAGATGTACCTGCGAGTAGTCGGTTCTCTTTCCAATCAGCGAAATTAAGCTCGGTTAGTACTTAGATGGAGGACCGCGTGAATGCACACGGAACCGGAAATTCACAAAAAATTTTTTTTTTTTTTTTTTTTTCCTTTTTTTCAAAAGGTAGGCTTATTTGCGCGACATTTTTCATTTTTTCACTGAACACAGGCAACTTTTTGCAACTTTTCGGGAGGGAATTCCCTAATTATGTGTGGTAAATTTTTCTGTAACACAAAATTAGAGACAAAATCGCATGAGAGTTCGATTTGCAGCTGCAAAATTTGTTCGTCGTAGATCGCATGGATCAAAACACACTTAAAGTGGAACAAAAAAGCTGTGGTAATAGGAAGAAAATTCGTTATATAGGGAAGTTCGACTGTATATGTTCGGGTATGTTGTCATTTTATTCTCACTACGCATTGTAATTTTCTACAGGAAGTCAACCACCGGAAAGAGGTATTCTAAAGCTGTAAAGTGAAATGAATATTCAACAGTAAAATGTTGCCAACGACCATACCACGCTGAACGCATCGGTTCTCGTCCGATCACCGAAATTAAGCAGCGTCGGGCGCGGTTAGTACTTAGATGGGGGACCGCTTGGGAACACCGCGTGTTGTTGGCTCTGTCCTTCCTTTTGTCCCCCCCCTTCAGAAGCAAACTTCCCTATAGCGAATCAACACGGAACCAGAAAATCCCTTTTTTTCAAAAGAAAGGCTAATTGCTGCTACATTTTTCATTTTTCATTTTTCATTTTTGTACTGAAAACAGGCTTTTTCCAACTTTTCGGGAGGGAATTCCCTAATTATGTGTTCAATTTTTCTTTACTACGCATTCAAATTATTTACTATAGAAAGAAGTACCAACGAGGTATTCTAAAACTGTATAGTGAAATGAATATTCAGAAGTAAAATGTTGCCAACGACCAACGTTTTTTTTTTTTTTTTTTTTTTCCTATGCATTGAACACGAAGTCAAACATCGGTAAGATGTACCTGCGAGTAGTCGGTTCTCTTTCCAATCAGCGAAATTAAGCTCGGTTAGTACTTAGATGGGGGACCGCGTGAATGCACACGGAACCGGAAATTCACAAAAAAAATTTTTTTTTTTTTTTTTTTCCTTTTTTTCAAAAGGTAGGCTTATTTGCGCGACATTTTTCATTTTTTCACTGAACACAGGCAACTTTTTGCAACTTTTCGGGAGGGAATTCCCTAATTATGTGTGGTAAATTTTTCTGTAACACAAAATTAGAGACAAAATCGCATGAGAGTTCGATTTGCAGCTGCAAAATTTGTTCGTCGTAGATCGCATGGATCAAAACACACTTAAAGTGGAACAAAAAAGCTGTGATAATAGGAAGAAAATTCGTTATATAGGGAAGTTCGACTGTATATGTTCGGGTATGTAGTCATTTTACGCATTGTAATTTTCTACAGGAAGTCAACCACCGGAAAGAGGTATTCTAAAGCTGTAAAGTGAAATGAATATTCAACAGTAAAATGTTGCCAACGACCATACCACGCTGAACGCATCGGTTCTCGTGTGGTGAAGTGCGAAGGTTCCAGGTGCTGGAAGCGTGTATCGTGCGCATCTCTCTCCGTAGTGGAAAGAAGATGTACATGGTCTCGGTCTATGCACCGGAAGCTACTCAATCTAACTTATTTATTTCAGAGCTCGAGACACTTTTTCGATGTCTTAGGCTGGAGTCGGCGGAGAATTATTACCTCTTGGCCGGAGATTTTAACGCCAAACACAGAGATTGGGGAAATAATATACCAAATGCTAGGGGGAACTCACTATTCAATTGGTGGGGTCTGCACAGTGTCGAGTATAGACTCGATTTGAAAGCTACAGATAGTTCGTCTTTTCCCAGAAGCGGTTCCTATATGGATCTTTTGCTGTACGACTCACGGCTACAACTGACCGACACGAACCAACAAACGATAAACTGTCTACACACATTTGTGTATGACAGTGACCATTGCGGATTTAGTGCCGCCATTAGGATTCCTAACGAAATTGCGGAATTGGAGGAGTATGTTCCAGCATACACCTACAATTACAGTAGGACGCGTTGGACACGCTTCTCCAGAGTACTGACAAGAGCACTCTCTTCGAACTCGCTCTACCCACCGACCAATAGGAACCTGTCAAACGAAGAGATTGATAGGTACCTAAAAGACCTTGACATGACAATCAAACGAACGATGGACAGTACGATACCTCGGTACCAACTCACAAACAACGTTGACACATTCCGCAATGCAACAACTGACGCACTCCACGAACATAAAAGTAGGCTGCTGTCGAGACTAAAAACCTTGTACAGACGGTTTACTGACAGACAAAACTCGGAGATAAGGCAACTCAAGTCGTTGATCAAAAACGTCCAACAGTTAATTAAAGAAAACTACAGACTTTCTGTAAACTTGCATTGGAACAACAGAATTCGGGCTGTAAAATCCAACAACCCGAGTATGTTCCCGCAAATAAATAAAATATTTCGGAGGAAGAACATTAACGACTTGCCATGTCTTAAGAACGACGAACAACGAACAAGTACTTATTACAGCAGGCATAGATCCAGGGAATGCAGTCGATGATGACAACTTCTTTGTGATCGAAGATCCGCAGGAGAAAGTGGAAGTCATAGGAGCGACTTTCCAGGAAGTGTATAAGGTGAATGCTAGCATTCTCCCAAACCACGACCTGGAGAATCGCGTCCTTGTGCACAACCACTACCTTCGAAGTGATATACAGAACTGGCGATCTGAGAACACCGGTTTCACCGTGTTCAATGACGATAACATGGCAAATAATGCCATCGCCGATGAAAGGGTTCATCCCCCGTTCATATCGAAGGTCGAACTCCAAACGATCTTCGAATCACTTAGAAAGAAGAAATCAGAGGGAATCGATGGAATATCGAACATTGTGCTTCGACATCTCCCCCTAGAAGTGGTAGACATTTATACCACCCTGTTTAACAATGCGCTGAATAATGCACATTATCCAGCGCATTGGAAAACAGCGGTGGTTCACGCTATTCCCAAAAGGGATAAAGATAGCTCCAATCCGGGGAATCTCCGGTCAATAAGTCTCTTGCCGAACATCAGCAAAGTATTCGAAAAGGTGGTCCATAGAGCCCTGGCTAAGTGGGTTGAGGACAATAAAATAATTCCTGATAATCAATTCGGTTTTAAGGCGGGTCATGATACAATACATGCCGCGTCTAAACTGGTATCTGATATCCAATGGAACAAATGCAAGAACCAATGCACGGGTGCCTGCCTGGTTGATTTGGAGAAGGCCTTCGACACCGTATGGTTAGAGGGGCTCTTTTACAAGTTGAGCAGGCTGGGTATAAGCAAACCACTGCTGTACATGCTATGTAACATGCTGACCAGTAGACGGTTCATTGTGAAAAATGGCAATGTGACTTCTGCTGGTACATTCGAAGTTAAAAATGGTCTGCAACAGGGTGCAGTAAATTCGCCGATCCTGTTCAACATTTACACGAGCGATCTCGTAGGTTCTCTTCATCATGCTATTGCGTATGCAGACGACTTGGTTGCGTACAGATCAGGTCCAAAGATCGAGGTCATTGTCATTCTCTTGCAGCGTGACTTCGATAAGATTCAGCGATATTGCGATGACTGGAAGTTGAAGATCAACTTTCAGAAGTCGGAAACCATTCTGTTTAGGACGCCGTTGTCTGGGGCCTCTAGGGATACCAGAAAGAATTGGCGAAAGTTCGCAATCGTGGGACAACACGGGCGACCATTAGTAAGTCGAAGTGTAGTCAGATACCTTGGGATCTGGCTAGATCAATATCTATATTTTAACAAACATGTAGATGCTGCTCTGGCCAGAGCCCGAGTTGCTTTTGCCCTTACAAAGAGACTGTTTTACAACAGCCAACTCGATGCGAGGGTGAAGGTAATCTGCTATACGGCCCTAATCCGGCCAATGCTTACATATGGTTGTCCCGTGTGGTTCAACGTGCGGGCAAGCTTGATGGAAAGGATTCGGGTGTTTGAGAGGGCTTGTCTTAGGCCTTGCCTTCGTTTATACAGAACACCAGAGTCTGAGTACAGAAAATTCTATTCCAATGAGGTCCTCTACAACAAGGCGGACCTAATCAGAGTGGACAATTTCCTTGTGAAGCTTACTCGAGGGCACATTGCAAGAGCAATGAACTCGGTCAATAACTTGATCTCTGGGGCTTACTACCCCAATCCCTTGTACCACGAGAGGGTGCGCCTTAACGGCTTCGTCCCCCCAGAGGCTTTTCTGTACTTCGATCAGGAAGGTCTGATCCAGGATAGATCGGCGGTGCCGCTAATCTTCCATGTTGCCCGCACGACTGTGGATAGGCGGCTCAACTACGGCCGAGACGTCGCTCAGAGCACTGAGGAGCGCCTCCGGTTTAGTAGATCGGTATCGGAGCGCGATATTAGGGATGTTGGACGGCAGCACCAGACTTTCTGGTGGCTGTCAGAAAGAGAGGGAACTCCCTCGTCGGACCCTCTCGATCCGGGGTAGCTCACAAAGGTGGGCAAAGCTGGCCATGGCCGGCTTACATAGTTTAAGAGTAGGTTTAAGGTAGATTTAAGACAAAACACAGCGCAAAAATCCAAAAAAAAATAATAAAAAACCAAAAATCACAAAAAAAAATTATAAAAATTATAAAAAAAAAAAAAAAAAAAAAAAAAAAAAAAATAAAAAAAAAAAAATAAAAAAAAAAAAACAATAAAAATCAAAAAACCAAAAAAAAAGTACGTATTTGATTACGTAGTTAGTTAAGATAGGTTAAGGTTTATTTTAAGGTAGTTTTAAGTTTTAACTTTATTTAGTTTTAAGGAAAAATATAAAAAAAAAAAAAAAAGGTTCGTTTACTAAGTTTTTTCCCAAAAAATTCATTTTCTTAGTTTAAATAGTTAAGTCCTTAGATGTATAATTAAAGTTAGTTAGGTTACGTCGAAAGACATAGGATAAGAATTAAGTTTAGCTTAGAGTGCCCGCGTAGGGCCAGTAAGTTAGAGTAAGATAGTTAAGTTAATTAAGCTAGTTTTAAGCGTTTTTTGTATAGCATGTAAGATTTAATGAATTTAATAATAAAAATGCGTTAAAAATGAAAAAAAAAATGAATGCATCGGTTCTCGTCCGATCACCGAAATTAAGCAGCGTCGGGCGCGGTTAGTACTTAGATGGGGGACCGCTTGGGAACACCGCGTGTTGTTGGCTCTGTCCTTCCTTTTGTCCCCCCCCTTCAGAAGCAAACTTCCCTATAGCGAATCAACACGGAACCAGAAAATCCCTTTTTTTCAAAAGAAAGGCTAATTGCTGCTACATTTTTCATTTTTCATTTTTCATTTTTGTACTGAAAACAGGCTTTTTCCAACTTTTCGGGAGGGAATTCCCTAATTATGTGTTCAATTTTTCTTTACTACGCATTCAAATTATTTACTATAGAAAGAAGTACCAACGAGGTATTCTAAAACTGTATAGTGAAATGAATATTCAGAAGTAAAATGTTGCCAACGACCAACGTTTTTTTTTTTTTTTTTTTTTTTTTCCTATGCATTGAACACGAAGTCAAACATCGGTAAGATGTACCTGCGAGTAGTCGGTTCTCTTTCCAATCAGCGAAATTAAGCTCGGTTAGTACTTAGATGGAGGACCGCGTGAATGCACACGGAACCGGAAATTCACAAAAAATTTTTTTTTTTTTTTTTTTTTTCCTTTTTTTCAAAAGGTAGGCTTATTTGCGCGACATTTTTCATTTTTTCACTGAACACAGGCAACTTTTTGCAACTTTTCGGGAGGGAATTCCCTAATTATGTGTGGTAAATTTTTCTGTAACACAAAATTAGAGACAAAATCGCATGAGAGTTCGATTTGCAGCTGCAAAATTTGTTCGTCGTAGATCGCATGGATCAAAACACACTTAAAGTGGAACAAAAAAGCTGTGGTAATAGGAAGAAAATTCGTTATATAGGGAAGTTCGACTGTATATGTTCGGGTATGTTGTCATTTTATTCTCACTACGCATTGTAATTTTCTACAGGAAGTCAACCACCGGAAAGAGGTATTCTAAAGCTGTAAAGTGAAATGAATATTCAACAGTAAAATGTTGCCAACGACCATACCACGCTGAACGCATCGGTTCTCGTCAGTCGTTCACAGACCCCCGCGGTGTTAAGACGTGTTTCGGCTATTAGCAAATCAGTGGTGAAATAAGTGTACCGGATTTAGACAATTGTGTATTAAGAGCCGGCTTGGCGCATAGGAAGTGGTAGTGGACCATAGGTCACAGTCGTTCACAGACCCCCGCGGTGTTAAGACGTGTTTCGGCTATTAGCAAATCAGTGGTGAACTAAGTGTACCGGATTTAGACAATTGTGTATTAAGAGCCGGCTTGGCGCATAGGAAGTGGTAGTGGACCATAGGTCACGGAACTTGGGTTCGAACCCGGAAAAAACCTATTACTTTTTTTTCAATTTTTAATTTGAAAATAAAAATCGAAGTGTTTCGTGTGCAAAATAAATCGCGTGATGGACAAAAGCGAGCGGTCCGCGCTCTCAGTAGCGGGACCAGCAAAATTAAAAACAACTGATGTGTCGGTGACGTCAGCAGATGTGGCTGGCACACAAAGTACAGGGGCGTCTGAAGGTGCCTCGAAAAGAAGGAGGAAGCTAAGGCCGACTCCCAACCTTGTAAAGCGCCCCTCCCTATCAGCTTCGACTGAAAAGCTGCCGGTGGAAGAGAGGGAGGGGGCGCCATCAACGTCGGCAGCAGCTAGGATGCAGCAACAACAACAGCAACATGAAGAGTACCCATACGTCTCCGACGGTGGGGAAGGATTGTACATGGGAGAAAACAGCTTTGCCTCCCTCGCGGCCTCAGAGTCTGACGATGAGGATGATGAGCTGGAATCCCTTAGCAGTAGCATCAGACAGCTACAGCAAAGGGTTCTGGCCATCAAAGCTAAGCAGAGCGCACGAAGGGAAAAGGAGCGTCAGCTGATGCTCCAACGCCAACAACAACAGCAGCAACAGCAACTCCCAAACCAACGGCAACAACAACAGCTGCCAAAGCAGCAGAAACAACAACAGCTGCCAAAGCAGCAGCAAGAACAACAACACCAGCAGTCAAAGCTGCCAAAGCAGCAACCACAGCTGGAAAAAAAACAGCAGCAACAAAAACAACAACAACAACAGCAGAAACAACCGCAGCAACAACAGCAGCAGAAACAACGACAGCAATCACAGCAGCAGCAACAGCAGCAGCAACCACAACAACAGCAGAAGGCAGCAAAGCAGAGGGTGCCTCCAATAAACACGTATAAAATTGAGCTGAGGGACACTATAGAACTGTGTAAGTCGGCCATTGGTAATAATTTCTATGTTAAGAGACTTAGTGAAGATAGGCATGCTATCCACTGTAACACAGTGGATCAGTATAAAAAAGTAAAAGATCTATTGAGGGACACGACGACGGAGTTCTTCTCCTTTACCCCGAAGGGGGAAAAGTTGCAAACCATGCTACTAAGGGGAATAGAACCGTCTACTGACCCTGAGGAGCTCCTTCAGAAGCTCAAACAGTTGAATACCGACGATCTCGAGTTCGTAGGAGTCAAGCCATTTATCACAGCAAGGGCCAAAAGGGAGAAGCGGAAATTACCGTTCTTCCTGGTACAGCTGTCCCCCAAAAGCAAACTGGATGGTCTAAGGAAGATCCGAGTCCTAGACTACCAGGTTGTCACCTGGGAAAAATTAAATAGGAGCGACAACATTTTACAATGTGTTCGCTGCCAAAGGTTCGGACACGCGGCGTCGAACTGCGAAATGCAGCCTCGATGTGTGAAGTGTGGTAAGGACCACAAAGCAGAACATTGTACTCTGGGTAAGGATGGCGCTTCGGATAAGGGCCAACTCGTGTGTGCATTATGCAGGAACTCGGGACACACCGCTAACTATCGGGGTTGTCCTGCGTACCAAGACATAAAAAAATCAAACTTGGCTCGCCAGCAGAAAACCGTGGTGAAACGTTCACCCGCTCCCGCTCTAACTCTATCTCAAGCCGTTACTCCCCATACAACCTACGCCCAAATGGCGGCAGGTCGGGGAAACACGGTACAACAACATCAGCCAAAGGTTGCTGCACAGGCCCCCGCGCCTAAGGCACCTGCGGCTGTGGGTGACTTGATGGCTATCTTGCTCTCTATTCAAGGGCAGATGGGCCAACTGCAAAGTCAGATACAAGAGCAGGCGACGCGGGTGGACCAGATCTACGCGCTTCTGCCGGGCCTAGCGCACCTCCAGTCGTAATGGATACGCCCGATGAGATTCCCTTAAGGATCCTCGCGGTGAATGTAAATTCATTGATTAGGATCGAACGAAGAGCTGTTCTTTATAAGTTGCTACAAGACCGATGCCCTGATGTACTTCTGGTTAGCGAAACTAAGCTAACTCAGAAACATAAGCTGAGGCACACAGATTATAAAATTGTGAGAAGAAACCGACCCAACTCCATACGAGGAGGAGGTGTTGCGATCTTCATTCGAAAAGGCCTGAAGCATAGGGTTGTGTACAGTGGTGAAGTGCGAAGGTTCCAGGTGCTGGAAGCGTGTATCGTGCGCATCTCTCTCCGTAGTGGAAAGAAGATGTACATGGTCTCGGTCTATGCACCGGAAGCTACTCAATCTAACTTATTTATTTCAGAGCTCGAGACACTTTTTCGATGTCTTAGGCTGGAGTCGGCGGAGAATTATTACCTCTTGGCCGGAGATTTTAACGCCAAACACAGAGATTGGGGAAATAATATACCAAATGCTAGGGGGAACTCACTATTCAATTGGTGGGGTCTGCACAGTGTCGAGTATAGACTCGACTTGAAAGCTACAGATAGTGCGTCTTTTCCCAGAAGCGGTTCCTATATGGATCTTTTGCTGTACGACTCACGGCTACAACTGACCGACACGAACCAACAAACGATAAACTGTCTACACACATTTGTGTATGACAGTGACCATTGCGGATTTAGTGCCGCCATTAGGATTCCTAACGAAATTGCGGAATTGGAGGAGTATGTTCCAGCATACACCTACAATTACAGTGGGACGCGTTGGACACGCTTCTCCAGAGTACTGACAAGAGCACTCTCTTCGAACTCGCTCTACCCACCGACCAACAGGAACCTGTCAAACGAAGAGATTGATAGGTATCTAAAAGACCTTGACATAACAATCAAACGCACGATGGACAGTACGATACCTCGGCACCAACTCACAAACAACGTCGACACATTCCGCAATGCAACAACTGACGCACTCCACGAACATAAAAGTAGGCTGCTGTCAAGACTAAAAACCTTGTACAGACGGTTTACTGACAGACAAAACTCGGAGATAAGGCAACTCAAGTCGTTGATCAAAAACGTCCAACAGTTAATTAAGGAAAACTACAGACTTTCTGTAAACTTGCATTGGAACAACAGAATTCGGGCTGTAAAATCCAACAACCCGAGTATGTTCCCGCAAATAAATAAAATATTTCGGAGGAAGAACATTAACGACTTGCCATGTCTTAAGATCCCCCGAACGACGAACAACGAACAAGTACTTATTACAGCAGGCATAGATCCAGGGAATGCAGTCGATGATGACAACTTCTTTGTGATCGAAGATCCGCAGGAAAAAGTGGAAGTCATAGGAGCGACTTTCCAGGAAGTGTATAAGGTGAATGCTAGCATTCTCCCAAACCACGACCTGGAGAATCGCGTCCTTGTGCACAACCACTACCTTCGAAGTGATATACAGAACTGGCGATCTGAGAACACCGGTTTCACCGTGTTCAATGACGATAACATGGCAAATAATGCCATCGCCGATGAAAGGGTTCATCCCCCGTTCATATCGAAGGTCGAACTCCAAACGATCTTCGAATCACTTAGAAAGAAGAAATCAGAGGGAATCGATGGAATATCGAACATTGTGCTTCGACATCTCCCCCTAGAAGTGGTAGACATTTATACCACCCTGTTTAACAATGCGCTGAATAATGCACATTATCCAGCGCATTGGAAAACAGCGGTGGTTCATGCTATTCCCAAAAGGGATAAAGATAGCTCCAATCCGGGGAATCTCCGGTCAATAAGTCTCTTGCCGAACATCAGCAAAGTATTCGAAAAGGTGGTCCATAGAGCCCTGGCTAAATGGGTTGAGGACAATAAAATAATTCCTGATAATCAATTCGGTTTCAAGGCGGGTCATGATACAATACATGCCGCGTCTAAACTGGTATCTGATATCCAATGGAACAAATGCAAGAACCAATGCACGGGTGCCTGCCTGGTTGATTTGGAGAAGGCCTTCGACACCGTATGGTTAGAGGGGCTCTTTTACAAGTTGAGCAGGCTGGGAATAAGCAAACCACTGCTGTACATGCTATGTAACATGCTGACCAGTAGACGGTTCATTGTGAAAAATGGCAATGTGACTTCTGCTGGTACATTCGAAGTTAAAAATGGTCTGCAACAGGGTGCAGTAAATTCGCCGATCCTGTTCAACATTTACACGAGCGATCTCGTAGGTTCTCTTCATCATGCTATTGCGTATGCAGACGACTTGGTTGCGTACAGATCAGGTCCAAAGATCGAGGTCATTGTCATTCTCTTGCAGCGTGACTTCGATAAGATTCAGCGATATTGCGATGACTGGAAGTTGAAGATCAACTTTCAGAAGTCGGAAACCATTCTGTTTAGGACGCCGTTGTCTGGGGCCTCTAGGGATACCAGAAAGAATTGGCGAAAGTTCGCAATCGTGGGACAACACGGGCGACCATTAGTGAGTCGAAGTGTAGTCAGATACCTTGGGATCTGGCTAGACCAATATCTATATTTTAACAAACATGTAGATGCTGCTCTGGCCAGAGCCCGAGTTGCTTTTGCCCTTACAAAGAGACTGTTTTACAACAGCCAACTCGATGCGAGGGTGAAGGTAATCTGCTATACGGCCCTTATCCGGCCAATGCTTACATATGGTTGTCCTGTGTGGTTCAACGTGCGGGCAAGCTTGATGGAAAGGATTCGGGTGTTTGAGAGGGCTTGTCTTAGGCCTTGCCTTCGTTTATACAGAACACCAGAGTCTGAGTACAGAAAATTCTATTCCAACGAGGTCCTCTACAACAAGGCGGACCTAATCAGAGTGGACAATTTCCTTGTGAAGCTTACTCGAGGGCACATTGCAAGAGCAATGAACTCGGTCAATAACTTGATCTCTGGGGCTTACTACCCCAATCCCTTGTACCACGAGAGGGTGCGCCTTAACGGCTTCGTCCCCCCAGAGGCTTTTCTGTACTTCGATCAGGAAGGTCTGATCCAGGATAGATCGGCGGTGCCGCTAATCTTCCATGTTGCCCGGTCAACTGTGGATAGGCGGCTCAACTACGGTCGAGACGTCGCTCAGAGCACTGAGGAGCGCCTCCGGTTTAGTAGATCGGTATCGGAGCGCGATATTAGGGATGTTGGACGGCAGCACCAGACTTTCTGGTGGCTGTCAGAAAGAGAGGGAACTCCCTCGTCGGACCCTCTCGATCCGGGGTAGCTCACAAAGGTGGGCAAAGCTGGCCATGGCCGGCTTACATAGTTTAAGAGTAGGTTTAAGGTAGATTTAAGACAAAATACAGCGAAAAAATCCAAAAAAAAAATAATAAAAAACCAAAAATCACAAAAAAATTATAAAACTTTAAAAAAAAAAAAAAAAAAAAAAAAAAAAAAAAAAAAAAAAACAGTGTAAAATCAAAAAAAAAAAAAAAAAAAAAAAAAAAACAATAAAAATCAAAAAACCAAAAAAAAAAAGTACGTATTTGATTACGTAGTTAGTTAAGATAGGTTAAGGTTTATTTTAAGGTAGTTTTAAGTTTTAACTTTATGTAGTTTTAAGGAAAAATATTAAAAAAAAAAGGTTCAGCTACTAAGTTTTTTTCCCAAAAAATTCATTTTCTTAGTTTAAATAGTTAAGTCCTTAGATGTATAATTAAAGTAAGTTAGGTTACGTCGAAAGACATAGGATAAGAATTAAGTTTAGCTTAGAGTGCCCGTGTAGGGCCAGTAAGTTAGAGTAAGATAGTTAAGTTAATTAAGCTAGTTTTAAGCGTTTTTTGTCTAGCATGTAAGATTTAATGAATTTAATAATAAAAATGCGTTAAAAATGAAAATGAAATGGACCATAGGTCACGGAACTTGGGTTCGAACCCGGAAAATTCCCCTTACTTTTTTTCAATTTTTAATTTGAAAATAAAAATCAAAGTGTTTCGTGTGTAAAATAAATCACGTGATGGACAAAAGTGAGCGGTCCGCGCTCTCAGTAGCGGGACCAGCAAAATTAAAAACAATTGATATTTCGGTGACGTCAGCAGATGTGGCTGGCACATCAGTTACAGGGGCGTCTGAAGGTGCCTCGAAAAGAAGGAGGAAGTTAAGGCCGACTCCCAACCTTGTAAAGCGCCCCTCCCTATCAGCTTCGACTGAAAAGCTGCCGGTGGAAGAGAGGGAGGGGGCGCCATCAACGTCGGCAGCAGCTAGGATGCAGCAACAACAACAGCAACATGAAGAGTACCCATACGTCTCCGACGGTGGGGAAGGATTGTACATGGGAGAAAACAGCTTTGCCTCCCTCGCGGCCTCAGAGTCTGACGATGAGGATGATGAGCTGGAATCCCTTAGCAGTAGCATCAGACAGCTACAGCAAAGGGTTCTGGCCATCAAAGCTAAGCAGAGCGCACGAAGGGAAAAGGAGCGTCAGCTGATGCTCCAACGCCAACAACAACAGCAGCAACAGCAACTCCCAAACCAACGGCAACAACAACAGCTGCCAAAGCAGCAGAAACAACAACAGCTGCCAAAGCAGCAGCAACAACAACACCAGCAGTCAAAGCTGCCAAAGCAGCAACCACAGCTGGAAAAACAACAGCAGCAACAAAAACAACAACAACAACAGCAGAAACAACCGCAGCAACAACAGCAGCAGAAACAACGACAGCAAACACAGCAGCAGCAACAGCAGCAGCAACCACAACAACAGCAGAAGGCAGCAAAGCAGAGGGTGCCTCCAATAAATACGTATAAAATTGAGCTGAGGGACACTATAGAACTGTGTAAGTCGGCCATTGGTAATAATTTCTATGTAAAGAGACTTAGTGAAGATAGGCATGCTATCCACTGTAACACAGTGGATCAGTATAAAAAAGTAAAAGATCTATTGAGGGACACGACGACGGAGTTCTTCTCCTTTACCCCGAAGGGGGAAAAGTTGCAAACCATGCTACTAAGGGGAATAGAACCGTCTACTGACCCTGAGGAGCTCCTTCAGATGCTCAAACAGTTGAATACCGACGATCTCGAGTTCGTAGGAGTCAAGCCATTTATCACAGCAAGGGCCAAAAGGGAGAAGCGGAAACTACCGTTCTTCCTGGTACAGCTGTCCCCCAAAAGCAAACTGGATGGTCTAAGGAAGATCCGAGTCCTAGACTACCAGGTTGTCACCTGGGAAAAATTAAATAGGAGCGACAACATTTTACAATGTGTTCGCTGCCAAAGGTTCGGACACGCGGCGTCGAACTGCGAAATGCAGCCTCGATGTGTGAAGTGTGGTAAGGACCACAAAGCAGAACATTGCACTCTGGGTAAGGATGGCGCTTCGGATAAGGGCCAACTCGTGTGTGCATTATGCAGGAACTCGGGACACACCGCTAACTATCGGGGTTGTCCTGCGTACCAAGACATAAAAAAATCAAACTTGGCTCGCCAGCAGAAAACCGTGGTGAAACGTTCACCCGCTCCCGCTCTAACTCTATCTCAAGCCGTTACTCCCCATACAACCTACGCCCAAATGGCGGCAGGTCGGGGAAACACGGTACAACAACATCAGCCAAAGGTTGCTGCACAGGCCCCCGCGCCTAAGGCACCTGCGGCTGTGGGTGACTTGATGGCTATCTTGCTCTCTATTCAAGGGCAGATGGGCCAACTGCAAAGTCAGATACAAGAGCAGGCGACGCGGGTGGACCAGATCTACGCGCTTCTGCCGGGCCTAGCGCACCTCCAGTCGTAATGGATACGCCCGATGAGATTCCCTTAAGGATCCTCGCGGTGAATGTAAATTCATTGATTAGGATCGAACGAAGAGCTGTTCTTTATAAGTTGCTACAAGACCGATGCCCTGATGTACTTCTGGTTAGCGAAACTAAGCTAACTCAGAAACATAAACTGAGGCACACAGATTATAAAATTGTGAGAAGAAACCGACCCAACTCCATACGAGGAGGAGGTGTTGCGATCTTCATTCGAAAAGGCCTGAAGCATAGGGTTGTGTACAGTGGTGAAGTGCGAAGGTTCCAGGTGCTGGAAGCGTGTATCGTGCGCATCTCTCTCCGTAGTGGAAAGAAGATGTACATGGTCTCGGTCTATGCACCGGAAGCTACTCAATCTAACTTATTTATTTCAGAGCTCGAGACACTTTTTCGATGTCTTAGGCTGGAGTCGGCGGAGAATTATTACCTCTTGGCCGGAGATTTTAACGCCAAACACAGAGATTGGGGAAATAATATACCAAATGCTAGGGGGAACTCACTATTCAATTGGTGGGGTCTGCACAGTGTCGAGTATAGACTCGATTTGAAAGCTACAGATAGTGCGTCTTTTCCCAGAAGCGGTTCCTATATGGATCTTTTGCTGTACGACTCACGGCTACAACTGACCGACACGAACCAACAAACGATAAACTGTCTACACACATTTGTGTATGATAGTGACCATTGCGGATTTAGTGCCGCCATTAGGATTCCTAACGAAATTGCGGAATTGGAGGAGTATGTTCCAACAAACACCTACAATTACAGTAGGACGCGTTGGACACGCTTCTCCAGAGTACTGAGAAGAGCACTCTCTTCGAACTCGCTCTACCCACCGACCAATAGGAACCTGTCAAACGAAGAGATTGATAGGTATCTAAAAGACCTTGACATGACAATCAAACGAACGATGGACAGTACGATACCTCGGTACCAACTCACAAACAACGTTGACACATTCCGCAATGCAACAACTGACGCACTCCACGAACATAAAAGTAGGCTGCTGTCGAGACTAAAAACCTTGTACAGACGGTTTACTGACAGACAAAACTCGGAGATAAGGCAACTCAAGTCGTTGATCAAAAACGTCCAACAGTTAATTAAAGAAAACTACAGGCTTTCTGTAAACTTGCATTGGAACAACAGAATTCGGGCTGTAAATTCCAGCAACCCGAGTATGTTCCCGCAAATAAATAAAATATTTCGGAGGAAAAACGTTAACGACTTGCCATGTCTTAAGATCCCCCGAACGACGAACAACGAACAAGTACTTATTACAGCAGGCATAGATCCAGGGAATGCAGTCGATGATGACAACTTCTTTGTGATCGAAGATCCGCAGGAGAAAGTGGAAGTCATAGGAGCGACTTTCCAGGAAGTGTATAAGGTGAATGCTAGCATTCTCCCAAACCACGACCTGGAGAATCGCGTCCTTGTGCACAACCACTACCTTCGAAGTGATATACAGAACTGGCGATCTGAGAACACCGGTTTCACCGTGTTCAATGACGATAACATGGCAAATAATGCCATCGCCGATGAAAGGGTTCATCCCCCGTTCATATCGAAGGTCGAACTCCAAACGATCTTCGAATCACTTAGAAAGAAGAAATCAGAGGGAATCGATGGAATATCGAACATTGTGCTTCGACATCTCCCCCTAGAAGTGGTAGACATTTATACCACCCTGTTTAACAATGCGCTGAATAATGCTCATTATCCAGCGCATTGGAAAACAGCGGTGGTTCACGCTATTCCCAAAAGGGATAAAGATAGCTCCAATCCGGGGAATCTCCGGTCAATAAGTCTCTTGCCGAACATCAGCAAAGTATTCGAAAAGGTGGTCCATAGAGCCCTGGCTAAGTGGGTTGAGGACAATAAAATAATTCCTGATAATCAATTCGGTTTCAAGGCGGGTCATGATACAATACATGCCGCGTCTAAACTGGTATCTGATATCCAATGGAACAAATGCAAGAACCAATGCACGGGTGCCTGCCTGGTTGATTTGGAGAAGGCCTTCGACACCGTATGGTTAGAGGGGCTCTTTTACAAGTTGAGCAGGCTGGGTATAAGCAAACCACTGCTGTACATGCTATGTAACATGCTGACCAGTAGACGGTTCATTGTGAAAAATGGCAATGTGACTTCTGCTGGTACATTCGAAGTTAAAAATGGTCTGCAACAGGGTGCAGTAAATTCGCCGATCCTGTTCAACATTTACACGAGCGATCTCGTAGGTTCTCTTCATCATGCTATTGCGTATGCAGACGACTTGGTTGCGTACAGATCAGGTCCAAAGATCGAGGTCATTGTCATTCTCTTGCAGCGTGACTTCGATAAGATTCAGCGATATTGCGATGACTGGAAGTTGAAGATCAACTTTCAGAAGTCGGAAACCATTCTGTTTAGGACGCCGTTGTCTGGGGCCTCTAGGGATACCAGAAAGAATTGGCGAAAGTTCGCAATCGTGGGACAACACGGGCGACCATTAGTAAGTCGAAGTGTAGTCAGATACCTTGGGATCTGGCTAGATCAATATCTATATTTTAACAAACATGTAGATGCTGCTCTGGCCAGAGCCCGAGTTGCTTTTGCCCTTACAAAGAGACTGTTTTACAACAGCCAACTCGATGCGAGGGTGAAGGTAATCTGCTATACGGCCCTAATCCGGCCAATGCTTGCATATGGTTGTCCCGTGTGGTTCAACGTGCGGGCAAGCTTGATGGAAAGGATTCGGGTGTTTGAGAGGGCTTGTCTTAGGCCTTGCCTTCGTTTATACAGAACACCAGAGTCTGAGTACAGAAAATTCTATTCCAATGAGGTCCTCTACAACAAGGCGGACCTAATCAGAGTGGACAATTTCCTTGTGAAGCTTACTCGAGGGCACATTGCAAGAGCAATGAACTCGGTCAATAACTTGATCTCTGGGGCTTACTACCCCAATCCCTTGTACCACGAGAGGGTGCGCCTTAACGGCTTCGTCCCCCCAGAGGCTTTTCTGTACTTCGATCAGGAAGGTCTGATCCAGGATAGATCGGCGGTGCCGCTAATCTTCCATGTTGCCCGCACGACTGTGGATAGGCGGCTCAACTACGGCCGAGACGTCGCTCAGAGCACTGAGGAGCGCCTCCGGTTTAGTAGATCGGTATCGGAGCGCGATATTAGGGATGTTGGACGGCAGCACCAGACTTTCTGGTGGCTGTCAGAAAGAGAGGGAACTCCCAGTCGGACCCTCTCGATCCGGGGTAGCTCACAAAGGTGGGCAAAGCTGGCCATGGCCGGCTTACATAGTTTAAGAGTAGGTTTAAGGTAGATTTAAGACAAAACACAGCGCAAAAATCCAAAAAAAAAAATAATAAAAAACCAAAAATCACAAAAAAAATTATAAAAATTATAAAAAAAAAAAAAAAAAAAAAAAAAAAAAAAAAAAAAAAAAAAACAATAAAAATCAAAAAACCAAAAAAAAGTACGTATTTGATTACGTAGTTAGTTAAGATAGGTTAAGGTTTATTTTAAGGTAGTTTTAAGTTTTAACTTTATTTAGTTTTAAGGAAAAATATTAAAAAAAAAAGGTTCAGCTACTAAGTTTTTTTCCCAAAAAATTCATTTTCTTAGTTTAAATAGTTAAGTCCTTAGATGTATAATTAAAGTTAGTTAGGTTACGTCGAAAGACATAGGATAAGAATTAAGTTTAGCTTAGAGTGCCCGCGTAGGGCCAGTAAGTTAGAGTAAGATAGTTAAGTTAATTAAGCTAGTTTTAAGCGTTTTTTGTCTAGCATGTAAGATTTAATGAATTTAATAATAAAAATGCGTTAAAAATGAAAAATGAAAATGCATCGGTTCTCGTCCGATCACCGAAATTAAGCAGCGTCGGGCGCGGTTAGTACTTAGATGGGGGACCGCTTGGGAACACCGCGTGTTGTTGGCTCTGTCCTTCCTTTTGTCCCCCCCCTTCAGAAGCAAACTTCCCTATAGCGAATCAACACGGAACCAGAAAATCCCTTTTTTTCAAAAGAAAGGCTAATTGCTGCTACATTTTTCATTTTTGTACTGAAAACAGGCTTTTTCCAACTTTTCGGGAGGGAATTCCCTAATTATGTGTTCAATTTTTCTTTACTACGCATTCAAATTATTTACTATAGAAAGAAGTACCAACGAGGTATTCTAAAACTGTATAGTGAAATGAATATTCAGAAGTAAAATGTTGCCAACGACCAACGTTTTTTTTTTTTTTTTTTTTTTTTTCCTATGCATTGAACACGAAGTCAAACATCGGTAAGATGTACCTGCGAGTAGTCGGTTCTCTTTCCAATCAGCGAAATTAAGCTCGGTTAGTACTTAGATGGGGGACCGCGTGAATGCACACGGAACCGGAAATTCACAAAAAATTTTTTTTTTTTTTTTTTTTTTCCTTTTTTTCAAAAGGTAGGCTTATTTGCGCGACATTTTTCATTTTTTCACTGAACACAGGCAACTTTTTGCAACTTTTCGGGAGGGAATTCCCTAATTATGTGTGGTAAATTTTTCTGTAACACAAAATTAGAGACAAAATCGCATGAGAGTTCGATTTGCAGCTGCAAAATTTGTTCGTCGTAGATCGCATGGATCAAAACACACTTAAAGTGGAACAAAAAAGCTGTGGTAATAGGAAGAAAATTCGTTATATAGGGAAGTTCGACTGTATATGTTCGGGTATGTTGTCATTTTATTCTCACTACGCATTGTAATTTTCTACAGGAAGTCAACCACCGGAAAGAGGTATTCTAAAGCTGTAAAGTGAAATGAATATTCAACAGTAAAATGTTGCCAACGACCATACCACGCTGAACGCATCGGTTCTCGTCGTTCATTTACCTCCGTGGAATTTAGACGTGTTTCGGCTAATAGAAAATCAGAGAGAGTGTTTTTGTTGTGTATTCTATCAGTGTATTTGCAAGTGGCTGTTTGGCACAGTGGCAGAGGTTGCGACCGCGAACGGCGGAACCTGGGTTCAATCCCCGAACAATATAAATACTTTAAAAAAAAAATTTTAATTCAATTGAACAAGTGAATAAGTGGGTACAAAAAAAAAAAAAAGAAAAAAAAAGAGAAATAATAATAAAAACACATAATGAAAAAAAATGTGCGGTCCGCGCTCTCAGTAGCGGGACCAACAAAAAAATGCGAGGTCAAAGTGACGTCAGAAATTGCAGAGGTGGCTGGCACATCAGGCCACACGGTAAAAGGGGCATCCGAGGGTGCCGTTAAACGGCGGATGAGGCTATTGCCTACTCCTAATTTAGTAAAGCGCCGCTCTCTATCGGCTTCCACTGAAAAGCTGCCAGTGGGAGTGAGGGAGGGGGCGCCGTCAACATCAGCAGCAGCAAAAGAGAAACAACAGCAACAAGAGGAGTCGACATTAGTCTCCGATGGTGGGGAAGTGTCAGGTATGGGGGAGAACAGGTTTGTCTCCCTCATGGCCTCAGAGGCAGAAGAGGACGACGATGAGTTAGAATCCCTTTGCAGTAGCATCAGGCAGCTACAGCAAAGGGTTCTAGCCATCAAAGCGAAGCAGAGCGAAAGAAGGGAGAAGGAGCGTCAGCTGATGCTCCAACCCCAACAACAGCAGCAACAACAGCAGCAACAACAACCGCAACAGGCCAAGGGGCCACAGCTGCAGAAACAGCAGCAGCAAAAGAAGCAGCAGCAGCAGCAGCAGCAGCAGCAGCAGCAACAAAAGCAGCAACAACAGCAGCAGCAGCAACAACAGCAACCGCAACAGCAGCAGCAGCAACTACAACAACAACAACAACAACAAAAGCAGAAAGCAGCGAAGCAGAGGGTGCCACCAATCAACACCTACAAGATTGAACTTAAGGATACCATTGAACTGTGTAAGTCGGCCATAGGTCATAATTTTTACGTAAAAAGATTGAGTGAGGACAGGCATGCGATCCACTGTAATACAGTGGATCAGTATAAAAAAGTCAAGGATCTCCTGAGGGACACGACGACGGAGTTCTTCTCCTTCACCCCGAAGGGGGAAAAGCCGCAAACAATGCTGCTGAAGGGGATGGAATCGTCCTCTGAACCTGAGGAGCTCCTTAAGTTGCTCAAAGAGAAGAACAACGACGAGCTCGAGTTCGTAGGAGTTAAGCCGTTTATCACAGCAAGGGCCAAAAGGGAGAAGCGGAAATTACCGTTCTTCCTGGTACAGCTGTCCCCCAAAAGCAAACTGGATGGTCTGAGGAAGATCCATGTCCTAGACTACCAGGTTGTTACCTGGGAAAAATTAAACAGGAGCGACAGCATTTTACAATGCGTTCGCTGCCAAAGGTTCGGACACGCGGCGTCGAACTGCGAAATGCAGCCTCGATGCGTGAAGTGTGGTAAGGACCACAAAGCAGAAGATTGTATTCTGGGTAAGGATGGTGCTTCGGATAAGGGCCAACTCGTGTGTGCATTATGTAGGAACTCGGGACACACCGCTAATTATCGGGGTTGTCCTAAGTACCAGGACATAAAAAAAGCAAACCTGGCTCGCCAGCAGAAAACCGTGGTGAAACGTTCACCCGCGTCCGCTCTAATTCCATCTCAAGCCGTTACCCCCCATACAACCTACGCCCAAATGGCGGCAGGTCGGGGAAACACGGTACAACAACACCAGCCAAAGGTTGCTGCACAGGCCCCCCTGCCTAAAGCACCTGCGGCGGTGGGTGACTTGATGGCTATCTTGCTCTCTATTCAAGGGCAGATGGGCCAACTGCAAAGTCAGATACAAGAGCAGGCGACGCGGGTGGACCAGATCTACGCGCTTCTGCCGGGCCTAACGCACCTCCAGTCGTAATGGATACGCTCGATGAGATTCCCTTAAGGATCCTCGCGGTGAATGTAAATTCATTGATTAGGATCGAACGAAGAGCTGTTCTTTATAAGTTGCTACAAGACCGATGCCCTGATGTACTTCTGGTTAGCGAAACTAAGCTAAATCAGAAACATAAGCTGAGGCATACAGATTATAAAATTGTAAGAAGAAACCGACCCAACTCCATACGAGGAGGAGGTGTTGCGATCTTCATTCGGAAAGGCTTGAAACATAGGGTCGTGTACAGCGGTGAAGTGCGAAGGTTCCGGGTGCTGGAAGCGTGCATCGTGCGCATCTCTCTCCGTAGTGGAAAGAAGTTGTACATGGTCTCGGTCTATGCACCTGAAGCTACTCAATCCAACTTATTTATTTCAGAGCTCGAGACACTTTTTCGATGTCTTAAGCTGGAGTCGGCAGAGAATTATTACCTCTTGGCCGGAGATTTTAACGCCAAACATAGAGATTGGGGAAATAATATACCAAATGCTAGGGGGAGCTCACTATTCAATTGGTGGGGTCTTCACAGTGTCGAGTATAGACTCGATTTGAAAGCTACAGATAGTGCGTCTTTTCCCAGAAACGGTTCCTATATGGATCTTTTGCTGTACGACTCACGGCTACAACTGACCGACACGAACCAACAAACGATAAACTGTCTACACACATTTGTGTATGATAGTGACCATTGCGGATTTAGTGCCGCCATTAGGATTCCTAACGAAATTGCGGAATTGGAGGAGTATGTTCCAACAAACACCTACAATTACAGTAGGACGCGTTGGACACGCTTCTCCAGAGTACTGAAAAGAGCACTCTCTTCGAACTCGCTCTACCCACCGACCAACAGGAACCTGTCAAACGAAGAGATTGATAGGTACCTAAAAGACCTTGACCTGACAATCAAACGAACGATGGACAGTACGATACCTCGGTACCAACTCACTAACAACGTTGACACATTCCGCAATGCAACAACTGACGCACTCCACGAACATAAAAGTAGGCTGCTGTCGAGACTAAAAACCTTGTACAGACGCTTTACTGACAGACAAAACTCGGAGATAAGGCAACTAAAGTCGTTGATCAAAAACGTCCAACAGTTAATTAAGGAAAACTACAGACTTTCTGTAAACTTGCATTGGAACAACAGAATTCGGGCTGTAAATTCCAGCAACCCGAGTATGTTCCCGCAAATAAATAAAATATTTCGGAGGAAAAACGTTAGCGACTTGCCATGTCTTAAGATCCCCCGAACGACGAACAACGAACAAGTACTGATTACAGCAGGCATTGATCCGGGGAACGCAGTCGATGATGACAACTTCTTTGTGGTCGAGGATCCGCAGGAGAAAGTGGAAGTCATAGGAGCGACTTTCCAGGAAGTGTATAAGGTGAATGCTAGCATTCGCCCGAACCACGACCTGGAGAATCGCGTCCTTGTGCACAACCACTACCTTCGAAGTGATATACAGAACTGGCGATCTGAGAACACCGGTTTCACCGAGTTCAATGACGATAACATGGCAAATAATGTCGTCGCCAACGAAAGGGTTCATCCCCCGTTCATATCGAAGGTCGAACTCCAAACGATCTTCGACTCACTCAGAAGGAAGAAATCAGAGGGAATCGATGGAATATCGAACATTGTGCTTCGACATCTCCCCCTAGTAGTGGTGGACATTTATACCACCCTGTTTAATAATACGCTGAATAATGCACATTATCCAGCGCATTGGAAAACAGCGGTGGTTCATGCTATTCCCAAAAGGGATAAAGATAGCTCCAATCCGGGGAATCTCCGGTCAATAAGTCTCTTGCCGAACATCAGTAAAGTATTCGAAAAGGTGGTCCATAGAGCCTTGGCTAAGTGGGTTGAGGACAATAAAATAATTCCTGATAATCAATTCGGTTTTAAGGCGGGTCATGATACAATACATGCCGCGTCTAAACTGGTATCTGATATCCAATGGAACAAATGCAAGAACCAATGCACGGGTGCCTGCCTGGTTGATTTGGAGAAGGCCTTCGACACCGTATGGTTAGAGGGGCTCTTTTACAAGTTGAGCAGGTTGGGTATAAGCAAACCACTGCTGTACATGCTATGTAACATGCTGACCAGTAGACGGTTCATTGTGAAAAATGGCAATGTGACGTCTGCTGGTACATTCGAAGTTAAAAATGGTCTGCAACAAGGTGCAGTAAATTCGCCGGTCCTTTTCAACATTTACACGAGCGATCTCGTAGGTTCTCTTCATCATGCTATTGCGTATGCAGACGACTTGGTTGCGTACAGATCAGGTCCAAAGATCGAGGTCATTGTCACTCTTTTGCAGCATGACTTCGATAAGATTCAGCTATACTGCGACGACTGGAAGTTGAAGATCAGCTTTCAGAAGTCGGAAACCATTCTGTTTAGGAAGCCGTTGTCTGGGGCCTCTAGGGATACCAGAAAGAATTGGCGAAAGTTCGCAATCGTGGGACAACACGGGCGACCATTAGAGAGTCGAAGTGTAGTCAGATACCTCGGGATCTGGCTAGACCAATATCTGTATTTTAACAAACATGTGGATGCTGCTCTGGCCAGAGCCCGAGTTGCTTTTGCCCTTACAAAGAGACTGTTTTACAGCAGCCAACTCGATGCGAGGGTAAAGGTAATCTGCTATACGGCCCTAATCCGGCCAATGCTTACATATGGTTGTCCCGTGTGGTTCAACGTGCGGGCAAGCTTGATGGAAAGGATTCGGGTGTTTGAGAGGGCTTGCCTTAGGCCTTGCCTTCGCCTATACAGAACACCAGAGTCTGAATACAGAAAATTCTATTCCAACGAGGTCCTATACAACAAGGCGGACCTAATCAGAGTGGACAATTTCATAGTGAAGCTTACTCGAGGGCACATTGCAAGAGCAATGAACTCGGTTAATAACCTGATCTCTGGGGCTTACTACCCCAATACTATGTATCACGAGAGAGTGCGCCTTAACGGCTTCGTCCCCCCAGAAGCCTTTTTGCATTTTGACAAGGAAGGTCTGATCCAAGATAGATCGGCAGTCCCGCTAATCTTCCATGTGGCCCGGACAACTGTGGAAAGGCAACTCAACTACGGTCGAGACGTCGTTGAGAGCACTGAGGAGCGACTCCGGTTTAGTAGGTCGGTTTCGGAGCGCGACATTAGGGATGTTGGGCGGCAGCACCAGACTTTCTGGTGGCTGTCGGAAAGCGAGGGAACTCCCTCGTCGAACCCTATCGATCCGGGCTAGTCCAGAGATGGACAAAGCTGGCCATGGCCGGCTTACATAGTTTAAGTTCAGATTAGGTAGGTTATTTTTAGGTAGATTTAAGAAAAAAAAAATAAAAATAATACAAAAAAAAAAAAAAAAAAATAATAAAAAATACAAAAAAATACAAAAAATACAAAAAAATACAAAAAAAAATACAAAAAATACAAAATACAACAAAAAAATATAAAAAATACAAAAATACAAAAAAAATTACACGTATTTAATTACGTAGCATGTTAGGTGTTAAGTTAGGTTAAGGTTTATTTTAAGGTAGTTTTAAGTTAATTTTATTTAGATTTAAGGAAATATATAAAAATGTCCGGTAACTAAGTTTTTTCCAAAACATTTTCTTAGTTTTTCAATAGTTTAGTCCTTAGATTGTTTAAGTAAATTAAGTTAGGTTAGGTCGAAAGACATAGATTAAGAATTAAGTTTAGCTTAGAGTGCCCGTGTAGGGCCAGTAAGTTAGAGTAAGATAGTTAAGTTAATTAAGCTAGTTTTAAGCGTTTTTTTTCCTAGCAAGTAAGAGTTCTGAATATAAAAAAAATAAAAATGCATTTAAAAACAAAAAAAACAAAGCATCGGTTCTCGTCAGTCGTTCACAGACCCCCGCGGTGTTAAGACGTGTTTCGGCTATTAGCAAATCAGTGGTGAAATAAGTGTACCGGATTTAGACAATTGTGTATTAAGAGCCGGCTTGGCGCATAGGAAGTGGTAGTGGACCATAGGTCACGGAACTTGGGTTCGAACCCGGAAAATTCCCCTTACTTTTTTTCAATTTTTAATTTGAAAATAAAAATCAAAGTGTTTCGTGTGTAAAATAAATCACGTGATGGACAAAAGTGAGCGGTCCGCGCTCTCAGTAGCGGGACCAGCAAAATTAAAAACAATTGATATTTCGGTGACGTCAGCAGATGTGGCTGGCACATCAGTTACAGGGGCGTCTGAAGGTGCCTCGAAAAGAAGGAGGAAGTTAAGGCCGACTCCCAACCTTGTAAAGCGCCCCTCCCTATCAGCTTCGACTGAAAAGCTGCCGGTGGAAGAGAGGGAGGGGGCGCCATCAACGTCGGCAGCAGCTAGGATGCAGCAACAACAACAGCAACATGAAGAGTACCCATACGTCTCCGACGGTGGGGAAGGATTGTACATGGGAGAAAACAGCTTTGCCTCCCTCGCGGCCTCAGAGTCTGACGATGAGGATGATGAGCTGGAATCCCTTAGCAGTAGCATCAGACAGCTACAGCAAAGGGTTCTGGCCATCAAAGCTAAGCAGAGCGCACGAAGGGAAAAGGAGCGTCAGCTGATGCTCCAACGCCAACAACAACAGCAGCAACAGCAACTCCCAAACCAACGGCAACAACAACAGCTGCCAAAGCAGCAGAAACAACAACAGCTGCCAAAGCAGCAGCAACAACAACACCAGCAGTCAAAGCTGCCAAAGCAGCAACCACAGCTGGAAAAACAACAGCAGCAACAAAAACAACAACAACAACAGCAGAAACAACCGCAGCAACAACAGCAGCAGAAACAACGACAGCAAACACAGCAGCAGCAACAGCAGCAGCAACCACAACAACAGCAGAAGGCAGCAAAGCAGAGGGTGCCTCCAATAAATACGTATAAAATTGAGCTGAGGGACACTATAGAACTGTGTAAGTCGGCCATTGGTAATAATTTCTATGTAAAGAGACTTAGTGAAGATAGGCATGCTATCCACTGTAACACAGTGGATCAGTATAAAAAAGTAAAAGATCTATTGAGGGACACGACGACGGAGTTCTTCTCCTTTACCCCGAAGGGGGAAAAGTTGCAAACCATGCTACTAAGGGGAATAGAACCGTCTACTGACCCTGAGGAGCTCCTTCAGATGCTCAAACAGTTGAATACCGACGATCTCGAGTTCGTAGGAGTCAAGCCATTTATCACAGCAAGGGCCAAAAGGGAGAAGCGGAAACTACCGTTCTTCCTGGTACAGCTGTCCCCCAAAAGCAAACTGGATGGTCTAAGGAAGATCCGAGTCCTAGACTACCAGGTTGTCACCTGGGAAAAATTAAATAGGAGCGACAACATTTTACAATGTGTTCGCTGCCAAAGGTTCGGACACGCGGCGTCGAACTGCGAAATGCAGCCTCGATGTGTGAAGTGTGGTAAGGACCACAAAGCAGAACATTGCACTCTGGGTAAGGATGGCGCTTCGGATAAGGGCCAACTCGTGTGTGCATTATGCAGGAACTCGGGACACACCGCTAACTATCGGGGTTGTCCTGCGTACCAAGACATAAAAAAATCAAACTTGGCTCGCCAGCAGAAAACCGTGGTGAAACGTTCACCCGCTCCCGCTCTAACTCTATCTCAAGCCGTTACTCCCCATACAACCTACGCCCAAATGGCGGCAGGTCGGGGAAACACGGTACAACAACATCAGCCAAAGGTTGCTGCACAGGCCCCCGCGCCTAAGGCACCTGCGGCTGTGGGTGACTTGATGGCTATCTTGCTCTCTATTCAAGGGCAGATGGGCCAACTGCAAAGTCAGATACAAGAGCAGGCGACGCGGGTGGACCAGATCTACGCGCTTCTGCCGGGCCTAGCGCACCTCCAGTCGTAATGGATACGCCCGATGAGATTCCCTTAAGGATCCTCGCGGTGAATGTAAATTCATTGATTAGGATCGAACGAAGAGCTGTTCTTTATAAGTTGCTACAAGACCGATGCCCTGATGTACTTCTGGTTAGCGAAACTAAGCTAACTCAGAAACATAAACTGAGGCACACAGATTATAAAATTGTGAGAAGAAACCGACCCAACTCCATACGAGGAGGAGGTGTTGCGATCTTCATTCGAAAAGGCCTGAAGCATAGGGTTGTGTACAGTGGTGAAGTGCGAAGGTTCCAGGTGCTGGAAGCGTGTATCGTGCGCATCTCTCTCCGTAGTGGAAAGAAGATGTACATGGTCTCGGTCTATGCACCGGAAGCTACTCAATCTAACTTATTTATTTCAGAGCTCGAGACACTTTTTCGATGTCTTAGGCTGGAGTCGGCGGAGAATTATTACCTCTTGGCCGGAGATTTTAACGCCAAACACAGAGATTGGGGAAATAATATACCAAATGCTAGGGGGAACTCACTATTCAATTGGTGGGGTCTGCACAGTGTCGAGTATAGACTCGATTTGAAAGCTACAGATAGTGCGTCTTTTCCCAGAAGCGGTTCCTATATGGATCTTTTGCTGTACGACTCACGGCTACAACTGACCGACACGAACCAACAAACGATAAACTGTCTACACACATTTGTGTATGATAGTGACCATTGCGGATTTAGTGCCGCCATTAGGATTCCTAACGAAATTGCGGAATTGGAGGAGTATGTTCCAACAAACACCTACAATTACAGTAGGACGCGTTGGACACGCTTCTCCAGAGTACTGACAAGAGCACTCTCTTCGAACTCGCTCTACCCACCGACCAATAGGAACCTGTCAAACGAAGAGATTGATAGGTATCTAAAAGACCTTGACATGACAATCAAACGAACGATGGACAGTACGATACCTCGGTACCAACTCACAAACAACGTTGACACATTCCGCAATGCAACAACTGACGCACTCCACGAACATAAAAGTAGGCTGCTGTCGAGACTAAAAACCTTGTACAGACGGTTTACTGACAGACAAAACTCGGAGATAAGGCAACTCAAGTCGTTGATCAAAAACGTCCAACAGTTAATTAAAGAAAACTACAGGCTTTCTGTAAACTTGCATTGGAACAACAGAATTCGGGCTGTAAATTCCAGCAACCCGAGTATGTTCCCGCAAATAAATAAAATATTTCGGAGGAAAAACGTTAACGACTTGCCATGTCTTAAGATCCCCCGAACGACGAACAACGAACAAGTACTTATTACAGCAGGCATAGATCCAGGGAATGCAGTCGATGATGACAACTTCTTTGTGATCGAAGATCCGCAGGAGAAAGTGGAAGTCATAGGAGCGACTTTCCAGGAAGTGTATAAGGTGAATGCTAGCATTCTCCCAAACCACGACCTGGAGAATCGCGTCCTTGTGCACAACCACTACCTTCGAAGTGATATACAGAACTGGCGATCTGAGAACACCGGTTTCACCGTGTTCAATGACGATAACATGGCAAATAATGCCATCGCCGATGAAAGGGTTCATCCCCCGTTCATATCGAAGGTCGAACTCCAAACGATCTTCGAATCACTTAGAAAGAAGAAATCAGAGGGAATCGATGGAATAGCGAACATTGTGCTTCGACATCTCCCCCTAGAAGTGGTAGACATTTATACCACCCTGTTTAACAATGCGCTGAATAATGCTCATTATCCAGCGCATTGGAAAACAGCGGTGGTTCACGCTATTCCCAAAAGGGATAAAGATAGCTCCAATCCGGGGAATCTCCGGTCAATAAGTCTCTTGCCGAACATCAGCAAAGTATTCGAAAAGGTGGTCCATAGAGCCCTGGCTAAGTGGGTTGAGGACAATAAAATAATTCCTGATAATCAATTCGGTTTCAAGGCGGGTCATGATACAATACATGCCGCGTCTAAACTGGTATCTGATATCCAATGGAACAAATGCAAGAACCAATGCACGGGTGCCTGCCTGGTTGATTTGGAGAAGGCCTTCGACACCGTATGGTTAGAGGGGCTCTTTTACAAGTTGAGCAGGCTGGGTATAAGCAAACCACTGCTGTACATGCTATGTAACATGCTGACCAGTAGACGGTTCATTGTGAAAAATGGCAATGTGACTTCTGCTGGTACATTCGAAGTTAAAAATGGTCTGCAACAGGGTGCAGTAAATTCGCCGATCCTGTTCAACATTTACACGAGCGATCTCGTAGGTTCTCTTCATCATGCTATTGCGTATGCAGACGACTTGGTTGCGTACAGATCAGGTCCAAAGATCGAGGTCATTGTCATTCTCTTGCAGCGTGACTTCGATAAGATTCAGCGATATTGCGATGACTGGAAGTTGAAGATCAACTTTCAGAAGTCGGAAACCATTCTGTTTAGGACGCCGTTGTCTGGGGCCTCTAGGGATACCAGAAAGAATTGGCGAAAGTTCGCAATCGTGGGACAACACGGGCGACCATTAGTAAGTCGAAGTGTAGTCAGATACCTTGGGATCTGGCTAGATCAATATCTATATTTTAACAAACATGTAGATGCTGCTCTGGCCAGAGCCCGAGTTGCTTTTGCCCTTACAAAGAGACTGTTTTACAACAGCCAACTCGATGCGAGGGTGAAGGTAATCTGCTATACGGCCCTAATCCGGCCAATGCTTGCATATGGTTGTCCCGTGTGGTTCAACGTGCGGGCAAGCTTGATGGAAAGGATTCGGGTGTTTGAGAGGGCTTGTCTTAGGCCTTGCCTTCGTTTATACAGAACACCAGAGTCTGAGTACAGAAAATTCTATTCCAATGAGGTCCTCTACAACAAGGCGGACCTAATCAGAGTGGACAATTTCCTTGTGAAGCTTACTCGAGGGCACATTGCAAGAGCAATGAACTCGGTCAATAACTTGATCTCTGGGGCTTACTACCCCAATCCCTTGTACCACGAGAGGGTGCGCCTTAACGGCTTCGTCCCCCCAGAGGCTTTTCTGTACTTCGATCAGGAAGGTCTGATCCAGGATAGATCGGCGGTGCCGCTAATCTTCCATGTTGCCCGCACGACTGTGGATAGGCGGCTCAACTACGGCCGAGACGTCGCTCAGAGCACTGAGGAGCGCCTCCGGTTTAGTAGATCGGTATCGGAGCGCGATATTAGGGATGTTGGACGGCAGCACCAGACTTTCTGGTGGCTGTCAGAAAGAGAGGGAACTCCCTCGTCGGACCCTCTCGATCCGGGGTAGCTCACAAAGGTGGGCAAAGCTGGCCATGGCCGGCTTACATAGTTTAAGAGTAGGTTTAAGGTAGATTTAAGACAAAACACAGCGCAAAAATCCAAAAAAAAAAATAATAAAAAACCAAAAATCACAAAAAAAATTATAAAAATTATAAAAAAAAAAAAAAAAAAAAAAAAAAAAAAAAAAAAAAAAAAAAAAAAACAATAAAAATCAAAAAACCAAAAAAAAGTACGTATTTGATTACGTAGTTAGTTAAGATAGGTTAAGGTTTATTTTAAGGTAGTTTTAAGTTTTAACTTTATTTAGTTTTAAGGAAAAATATAAAAAAAAAAGGTTCGTTTACTAAGTTTTTTTCCCAAAAAATTCATTTTCTTAGTTTAAATAGTTAAGTCCTTAGATGTATAATTAAAGTTAGTTAGGTTACGTCGAAAGACATAGGATAAGAATTAAGTTTAGCTTAGAGTGCCCGCGTAGGGCCAGTAAGTTAGAGTAAGATAGTTAAGTTAATTAAGCTAGTTTTAAGCGTTTTTTGTCTAGCATGTAAGATTTAATGAATTTAATAATAAAAATGCGTTAAAAATGAAAAATGAAAAATGCATCGGTTCTCGTCCGATCACCGAAATTAAGCAGCGTCGGGCGCGGTTAGTACTTAGATGGGGGACCGCTTGGGAACACCGCGTGTTGTTGGCTCTGTCCTTCCTTTTGTCCCCCCCCTTCAGAAGCAAACTTCCCTATAGCGAATCAACACGGAACCAGAAAATCCCTTTTTTTCAAAAGAAAGGCTAATTGCTGCTACATTTTTCATTTTTCATTTTTGTACTGAAAACAGGCTTTTTCCAACTTTTCGGGAGGGAATTCCCTAATTATGTGTTCAATTTTTCTTTACTACGCATTCAAATTATTTACTATAGAAAGAAGTACCAACGAGGTATTCTAAAACTGTATAGTGAAATGAATATTCAGAAGTAAAATGTTGCCAACGACCAACGTTTTTTTTTTTTTTTTTTTTTTTTTCCTATGCATTGAACACGAAGTCAAACATCGGTAAGATGTACCTGCGAGTAGTCGGTTCTCTTTCCAATCAGCGAAATTAAGCTCGGTTAGTACTTGGATGGAGGACCGCGTGAATGCACACGGAACCGGAAATTCACAAAAAATTTTTTTTTTTTTTTTTTTTTCCTTTTTTTCAAAAGGTAGGCTTATTTGCGCGACATTTTTCATTTTTTCACTGAACACAGGCAACTTTTTGCAACTTTTCGGGAGGGAATTCCCTAATTATGTGTGGTAAATTTTTCTGTAACACAAAATTAGAGACAAAATCGCATGAGAGTTCGATTTGCAGCTGCAAAATTTGTTCGTCGTAGATCGCATGGATCAAAACACACTTAAAGTGGAACAAAAAAGCTGTGGTAATAGGAAGAAAATTCGTTATATAGGGAAGTTCGACTGTATATGTTCGGGTATGTTGTCATTTTATTCTCACTACGCATTGTAATTTTCTACAGGAAGTCAACCACCGGAAAGAGGTATTCTAAAGCTGTAAAGTGAAATGAATATTCAACAGTAAAATGTTGCCAACGACCATACCACGCTGAACGCATCGGTTCTCGTCCGATCACCGAAATTAAGCAGCGTCGGGCGCGGTTAGTACTTAGATGGGGGACCGCTTGGGAACACCGCGTGTTGTTGGCTCTGTCCTTCCTTTTGTCCCCCCCCTTCAGAAGCAAACTTCCCTATAGCGAATCAACACGGAACCAGAAAATCCCTTTTTTTCAAAAGAAAGGCTAATTGCTGCTACATTTTTCATTTTTCATTTTTCATTTTTGTACTGAAAACAGGCTTTTTCCAACTTTTCGGGAGGGAATTCCCTAATTATGTGTTCAATTTTTCTTTACTACGCATTCAAATTATTTACTATAGAAAGAAGTACCAACGAGGTATTCTAAAACTGTATAGTGAAATGAATATTCAGAAGTAAAATGTTGCCAACGACCAACGTTTTTTTTTTTTTTTTTTTTTTTTCCTATGCATTGAACACGAAGTCAAACATCGGTAAGATGTACCTGCGAGTAGTCGGTTCTCTTTCCAATCAGCGAAATTAAGCTCGGTTAGTACTTAGATGGGGGACCGCGTGAATGCACACGGAACCGGAAATTCACAAAAAAATTTTTTTTTTTTTTTTTTCCTTTTTTTCAAAAGGTAGGCTTATTTGCGCGACATTTTTCATTTTTTCACTGAACACAGGCAACTTTTTGCAACTTTTCGGGAGGGAATTCCCTAATTATGTGTGGTAAATTTTTCTGTAACACAAAATTAGAGACAAAATCGCATGAGAGTTCGATTTGCAGCTGCAAAATTTGTTCGTCGTAGATCGCATGGATCAAAACACACTTAAAGTGGAACAAAAAAGCTGTGGTAATAGGAAGAAAATTCGTTATATAGGGAAGTTCGACTGTATATGTTCGGGTATGTAGTCATTTTACGCATTGTAATTTTCTACAGGAAGTCAACCACCGGAAAGAGGTATTCTAAAGCTGTAAAGTGAAATGAATATTCAACAGTAAAATGTTGCCAACGACCATACCACGCTGAACGCATCGGTTCTCGTCAGTCGTTCACAGACCCCCGCGGTGTTAAGACGTGTTTCGGCTATTAGCAAATCAGTGGTGAAATAAGTGTACCGGATTTAGACAATTGTGTATTAAGAGCCGGCTTGGCGCATAGGAAGTGGTAGTGGACCATAGGTCACGGAACTTGGGTTCGAACCCGGAAAAAACCTATTACTTTTTTTCAATTTTTAATTTGAAAATAAAAAGCGAAGTGTTTCGTGTGCAAAATAAATCACGTGATGGACAAAAGCGAGCGGTCCGCGCTCTCAGTAGCGGGACCAGCAAAATTAAAAACAACTGATGTGTCGGTGACGTCAGCAGATGTGGCTGGCACACAAGTTACAGGGGCGTCTGAAGGTGCCTCGAAAAGAAGGAGGAAGTTAAGGCCGACTCCCAACCTTGTAAAGCGCCCCTCCCTATCAGCTTCGTCTGAAAAGCTGCCGGTGGAAGAGAGGGAGGGGGCGCCATCAACGTCGGCAGCAGCTAGGATGCAGCAACAACAACAGCAACATGAAGAGTACCCATACGTCTCCGACGGTGGGGAAGGATTGTACATGGGAGAAAACAGCTTTGCCTCCCTCGCGGCCTCAGAGTCTGACGATGAGGATGATGAGCTGGAATCCCTTAGCAGTAGCATCAGACAGCTACAGCAAAGGGTTCTGGCCATCAAAGCTAAGCAGAGCGCACGAAGGGAAAAGGAGCGTCAGCTGATGCTCCAACTCCAACAACAACAGCAGCAACAGCAACTCCCAAACCAACGGCAACAACAACAGCTGCCAAAGCAGCAGAAACAACAACAACACCAGCAGTCAAAGCTGCCAAAGCAGCAATCACAGCTGGAAAAAAAACAGCAGCAACAAAAACAACAACAACAACAGCAGAAACAACCGCAGCAACAACAGCAGCAGAAACAACGACAGCAATCACAGCAGCAGCAACAGCAGCAGCAACCACAACAACAGCAGAAGGCAGCAAAGCAGAGGGTGCCTCCAATAAACACGTATAAAATTGAGCTGAGGGACACTATAGAACTGTGTAAGTCGGCCATTGGTAATAATTTCTATGTTAAGAGACTTAGTGAAGATAGGCATGCTATCCACTGTAACACAGTGGATCAGTATAAAAAAGTAAAAGATCTATTGAGGGACACGACGACGGAGTTCTTCTCCTTTACCCCGAAGGGGGAAAAGTTGCAAACCATGCTACTAAGGGGAATAGAACCGTCTACTGACCCTGAGGAGCTCCTTCAGATGCTCAAACAGTTGAATACCGACGATCTCGAGTTCGTAGGAGTCAAGCCATTTATCACAGCAAGGGCCAAAAGGGAGAAGCGGAAATTACCGTTCTTCCTGGTACAGCTGTCCCCCAAAAGCAAACTGGATGGTCTAAGGAAGATCCGAGTCCTAGACTACCAGGTTGTCACCTGGGAAAAATTAAATAGGAGCGACAACATTTTACAATGTGTTCGCTGCCAAAGGTTCGGACACGCGGCGTCGAACTGCGAAATGCAGCCTCGATGTGTGAAGTGTGGTAAGGACCACAAAGCAGAACATTGTACTCTGGGTAAGGATGGCGCTTCGGATAAGGGCCAACTCGTGTGTGCATTATGCAGGAACTCGGGACACACCGCTAACTATCGGGGTTGTCCTGCGTACCAAGACATAAAAAAATCAAACTTGGCTCGCCAGCAGAAAACCGTGGTGAAACGTTCACCCGCTCCCGCTCTAACTCTATCTCAAGCCGTTACTCCCCATACAACCTACGCCCAAATGGCGGCAGGTCGGGGAAACACGGTACAACAACATCAGCCAAAGGTTGCTGCACAGGCCCCCGCGCCTAAGGCACCTGCGGCTGTGGGTGACTTGATGGCTATCTTGCTCTCTATTCAAGGGCAGATGGGCCAACTGCAAAGTCAGATACAAGAGCAGGCGACGCGGGTGGACCAGATCTACGCGCTTCTGCCGGGCCTAGCGCACCTCCAGTCGTAATGGATACGCCTGATGAGATTCCCTTAAGGATCCTCGCGGTGAATGTAAATTCATTGATTAGGATCGAACGAAGAGCTGTTCTTTATAAGTTGCTACAAGACCGATGCCCTGATGTACTTCTGGTTAGCGAAACTAAGCTAACTCAGAAACATAAACTGAGGCACACAGATTATAAAATTGTGAGAAGAAACCGACCCAACTCCATACGAGGAGGAGGTGTTGCGATCTTCATTCGAAAAGGCCTGAAGCATAGGGTTGTGTACAGTGGTGAAGTGCGAAGGTTCCAGGTGCTGGAAGCGTGTATCGTGCGCATCTCTCTCCGTAGTGGAAAGAAGATGTACATGGTCTCGGTCTATGCACCGGAAGCTACTCAATCTAACTTATTTATTTCAGAGCTCGAGACACTTTTTCGATGTCTTAGGCTGGAGTCGGCGGAGAATTATTACCTCTTGGCCGGAGATTTTAACGCCAAACACAGAGATTGGGGAAATAATATACCAAATGCTAGGGGGAACTCACTATTCAATTGGTGGGGTCTGCACAGTGTCGAGTATAGACTCGATTTGAAAGCTACAGATAGTGCGTCTTTTCCCAGAAGCGGTTCCTATATGGATCTTTTGCTGTACGACTCACGGCTACAACTGACCGACACGAACCAACAAACGATAAACTGTCTACACACATTTGTGTATGACAGTGACCATTGCGGATTTAGTGCCGCCATTAGGATTCCTAACGAAATTGCGGAATTGGAGGAGTATGTTCCAACAAACACCTACAATTACAGTAGGACGCGTTGGACACGCTTCTCCAGAGTACTGAAAAGAGCACTCTCTTCGAACTCGCTCTACCCACCGACCAACAGGAACCTGTCAAACGAAGAGATTGATAGGTACCTAAAAGACCTTGACCTGACAATCAAACGAACGATGGACAGTACGATACCTCGGTACCAACTCACTAACAACGTTGACACATTCCGCAATGCAACAACTGACGCACTCCACGAACATAAAAGTAGGCTGCTGTCGAGACTAAAAACCTTGTACAGACGCTTTACTGACAGACAAAACTCGGAGATAAGGCAACTAAAGTCGTTGATCAAAAACGTCCAACAGTTAATTAAGGAAAACTACAGACTTTCTGTAAACTTGCATTGGAACAACAGAATTCGGGCTGTAAATTCCAGCAACCCGAGTATGTTCCCGCAAATAAATAAAATATTTCGGAGGAAAAACGTTAGCGACTTGCCATGTCTTAAGATCCCCCGAACGACGAACAACGAACAAGTACTGATTACAGCAGGCATTGATCCGGGGAACGCAGTCGATGATGACAACTTCTTTGTGGTCGAGGATCCGCAGGAGAAAGTGGAAGTCATAGGAGCGACTTTCCAGGAAGTGTATAAGGTGAATGCTAGCATTCGCCCGAACCACGACCTGGAGAATCGCGTCCTTGTGCACAACCACTACCTTCGAAGTGATATACAGAACTGGCGATCTGAGAACACCGGTTTCACCGAGTTCAATGACGATAACATGGCAAATAATGTCGTCGCCAACGAAAGGGTTCATCCCCCGTTCATATCGAAGGTCGAACTCCAAACGATCTTCGACTCACTCAGAAGGAAGAAATCAGAGGGAATCGATGGAATATCGAACATTGTGCTTCGACATCTCCCCCTAGTAGTGGTGGACATTTATACCACCCTGTTTAATAATACGCTGAATAATGCACATTATCCAGCGCATTGGAAAACAGCGGTGGTTCATGCTATTCCCAAAAGGGATAAAGATAGCTCCAATCCGGGGAATCTCCGGTCAATAAGTCTCTTGCCGAACATCAGTAAAGTATTCGAAAAGGTGGTCCATAGAGCCTTGGCTAAGTGGGTTGAGGACAATAAAATAATTCCTGATAATCAATTCGGTTTTAAGGCGGGTCATGATACAATACATGCCGCGTCTAAACTGGTATCTGATATCCAATGGAACAAATGCAAGAACCAATGCACGGGTGCCTGCCTGGTTGATTTGGAGAAGGCCTTCGACACCGTATGGTTAGAGGGGCTCTTTTACAAGTTGAGCAGGTTGGGTATAAGCAAACCACTGCTGTACATGCTATGTAACATGCTGACCAGTAGACGGTTCATTGTGAAAAATGGCAATGTGACGTCTGCTGGTACATTCGAAGTTAAAAATGGTCTGCAACAAGGTGCAGTAAATTCGCCGGTCCTTTTCAACATTTACACGAGCGATCTCGTAGGTTCTCTTCATCATGCTATTGCGTATGCAGACGACTTGGTTGCGTACAGATCAGGTCCAAAGATCGAGGTCATTGTCACTCTTTTGCAGCATGACTTCGATAAGATTCAGCTATACTGCGACGATTGGAAGTTGAAGATCAACTTTCAGAAGTCGGAAACCATTCTGTTTAGGAAGCCGTTGTCTGGGGCCTCTAGGGATACCAGAAAGAATTGGCGAAAGTTCGCAATCGTGGGACAACACGGGCGACCATTAGAGAGTCGAAGTGTAGTCAGATACCTCGGGATCTGGCTAGACCAATATCTGTATTTTAACAAACATGTGGATGCTGCTCTGGCCAGAGCCCGAGTTGCTTTTGCCCTTACAAAGAGACTGTTTTACAGCAGCCAACTCGATGCGAGGGTAAAGGTAATCTGCTATACGGCCCTAATCCGGCCAATGCTTACATATGGTTGTCCCGTGTGGTTCAACGTGCGGGCAAGCTTGATGGAAAGGATTCGGGTGTTTGAGAGGGCTTGCCTTAGGCCTTGCCTTCGCCTATACAGAACACCAGAGTCTGAATACAGAAAATTCTATTCCAACGAGGTCCTATACAACAAGGCGGACCTAATCAGAGTGGACAATTTCATAGTGAAGCTTACTCGAGGGCACATTGCAAGAGCAATGAACTCGGTTAATAACCTGATCTCTGGGGCTTACTACCCCAATACTATGTATCACGAGAGAGTGCGCCTTAACGGCTTCGTCCCCCCAGAAGCTTTTCTGCATTTTGACAAGGAAGGTCTGATCCAGGATAGATCGGCAGTCCCGCTAATCTTCCATGTGGCCCGGACAACTGTGGAAAGGCAACTCAACTACGGTCGAGACGTCGTTGAGAGCACTGAGGAGCGACTCCGGTTTAGTAGGTCGGTTTCGGAGCGCGACATTAGGGATGTTGGGCGGCAGCACCAGACTTTCTGGTGGCTGTCGGAAAGCGAGGGAACTCCCTCGTCGAACCCTATCGATCCGGGCTAGTCCAGAGATGGACAAAGCTGGCCATGGCCGGCTTACATAGTTTAAGTTCAGATTAGGTAGGTTATTTTTAGGTAGATTTAAGAAAAAAAAAAAATAAAAATAATACAAAAAAAATAAAAAATAAAAAATAAAAAATACAAAAAAATACAAAAAATACAAAATACAACAAAAAAAAATATAAAAAATACAAAAATACAAAAAAAAAAATACACGTATTTAATTACGTAGCATGTTAGGTGTTAAGTTAGGTTAAGGTTTATTTTAAGGTAGTTTTAAGTTAATTTTATTTAGATTTAAGGAAATATATAAAAATGTCCGGTAACTAAGTTTTTTCCAAAACATTTTCTTAGTTTTACAATAGTTTAGTCCTTAGATTGTTTAAGTTAATTAAGTTAGGTTAGGTCGAAAGACATATATTAAGAATTAAGTTTAGCTTAGAGTGCCCGTGTAGGGCCAGTAAGTTAGAGTAAGATAGTTAAGTTAATTAAGCTAGTTTTAAGCGTTTTTTTCCTAGCAAGTAAGAGTTCTGAATTTAAAAAAAAATAAAAATGCATTTAAAAACAAAAAAACAAAAGCATCGGTTCTCGTCAGTCGTTCACAGACCCCCGCGGTGTTAAGACGTGTTTCGGCTATTAGCAAATCAGTGGTGAAATAAGTGTACCGGATTTAGACAATTGTGTATTAAGAGCCGGCTTGGCGCATAGGAAGTGGTAGTGGACCATAGGTCACGGAACTTGGGTTCGAACCCGGAAAATTCCCCTTACTTTTTTTCAATTTTTAATTTGAAAATAAAAAGCGAAGTGTTTCGTGTGCAAAATAAATCACGTGATGGACAAAAGCGAGCGGTCCGCGCTCTCAGTAGCGGGACCAGCAAAATTAAAAACAACTGATGTGTCGGTGACGTCAGCAGATGTGGCTGGCACACAAGTTACAGGGGCGTCTGAAGGTGCCTCGAAAAGAAGGAGGAAGTTAAGGCCGACTCCCAACCTTGTAAAGCGCCCCTCCCTATCAGCTTCGTCTGAAAAGCTGCCGGTGGAAGAGAGGGAGGGGGCGCCATCAACGTCGGCAGCAGCTAGGATGCAGCAACAACAACAGCAACATGAAGAGTACCCATACGTCTCCGACGGTGGGGAAGGATTGTACATGGGAGAAAACAGCTTTGCCTCCCTCGCGGCCTCAGAGTCTGACGATGAGGATGATGAGCTGGAATCCCTTAGCAGTAGCATCAGACAGCTACAGCAAAGGGTTCTGGCCATCAAAGCTAAGCAGAGCGCACGAAGGGAAAAGGAGCGTCAGCTGATGCTCCAACGCCAACAACAACAGCAGCAACAGCAACTCCCAAACCAACGGCAACAACAACAGCTGCCAAAGCAGCAGAAACAACAACAGCTGCCAAAGCAGCAGCAACAACAACAACACCAGCAGTCAAAGCTGCCAAAGCAGCAATCACAGCTGGAAAAAAAACAGCAGCAACAAAAACAACAACAACAACAGCAGAAACAACCGCAGCAACAACAGCAGCAGAAACAACGACAGCAATCACAGCAGCAGCAACAGCAGCAGCAACCACAACAACAGCAGAAGGCAGCAAAGCAGAGGGTGCCTCCAATAAACACGTATAAAATTGAGCTGAGGGACACTATAGAACTGTGTAAGTCGGCCATTGGTAATAATTTCTATGTTAAGAGACTTAGTGAAGATAGGCATGCTATCCACTGTAACACAGTGGATCAGTATAAAAAAGTAAAAGATCTATTGAGGGACACGACGACGGAGTTCTTCTCCTTTACCCCGAAGGGGGAAAAGTTGCAAACCATGCTACTAAGGGGAATAGAACCGTCTACTGACCCTGAGGAGCTCCTTCAGATGCTCAAACAGTTGAATACCGACGATCTCGAGTTCGTAGGAGTCAAGCCATTTATCACAGCAAGGGCCAAAAGGGAGAAGCGGAAATTACCGTTCTTCCTGGTACAGCTGTCCCCCAAAAGCAAACTGGATGGTCTAAGGAAGATCCGAGTCCTAGACTACCAGGTTGTCACCTGGGAAAAATTAAATAGGAGCGACAACATTTTACAATGTGTTCGCTGCCAAAGGTTCGGACACGCGGCGTCGAACTGCGAAATGCAGCCTCGATGTGTGAAGTGTGGTAAGGACCACAAAGCAGAACATTGTACTCTGGGTAAGGATGGCGCTTCGGATAAGGGCCAACTCGTGTGTGCATTATGCAGGAACTCGGGACACACCGCTAACTATCGGGGTTGTCCTGCGTACCAAGACATAAAAAAATCAAACTTGGCTCGCCAGCAGAAAACCGTGGTGAAACGTTCACCCGCTCCCGCTCTAACTCTATCTCAAGCCGTTACTCCCCATACAACCTACGCCCAAATGGCGGCAGGTCGGGGAAACACGGTACAACAACACCAGCCAAAGGTTGCTGCACAGGCCCCCCTGCCTAAAGCACCTGCGGCGGTGGGTGACTTGATGGCTATCTTGCTCTCTATTCAAGGGCAGATGGGCCAACTGCAAAGTCAGATACAAGAGCAGGCGACGCGGGTGGACCAGATCTACGCGCTTCTGCCGGGCCTAGCGCACCTCCAGTCGTAATGGATACGCCCGATGAGATTCCCTTAAGGATCCTCGCGGTGAATGTAAATTCATTGATAAGGATCGAACGAAGAGCTGTTCTTTATAAGTTGCTACAAGACCGATGCCCTGATGTACTTCTGGTTAGCGAAACTAAGCTAACTCAGAAACATAAACTGAGGCACACAGATTATAAAATTGTGAGAAGAAACCGACCCAACTCCATACGAGGAGGAGGTGTTGCGATCTTCATTCGAAAAGGCCTGAAGCATAGGGTTGTGTACAGTGGTGAAGTGCGAAGGTTCCAGGTGCTGGAAGCGTGTATCGTGCGCATCTCTCTCCGTAGTGGAAAGAAGATGTACATGGTCTCGGTCTATGCACCGGAAGCTACTCAATCTAACTTATTTATTTCAGAGCTCGAGACACTTTTTCGATGTCTTAGGCTGGAGTCGGCGGAGAATTATTACCTCTTGGCCGGAGATTTTAACGCCAAACACAGAGATTGGGGAAATAATATACCAAATGCTAGGGGGAACTCACTATTCAATTGGTGGGGTCTGCACAGTGTCGAGTATAGACTCGATTTGAAAGCTACAGATAGTGCGTCTTTTCCCAGAAGCGGTTCCTATATGGATCTTTTGCTGTACGACTCACGGCTACAACTGACCGACACGAACCAACAAACGATAAACTGTCTACACACATTTGTGTATGACAGTGACCATTGCGGATTTAGTGCCGCCATTAGGATTCCTAACGAAATTGCGGAATTGGAGGAGTATGTTCCGGCATACACCTACAATTACAGTAGGACGCGTTGGACACGCTTCTCCAGAGTACTGACAAGAGCACTCTCTTCGAACTCGCTCTACCCACCGACCAACAGGAACCTGTCAAACGAAGAGATTGATAGGTATCTAAAAGACCTTGACATAACAATCAAACGAACGATGGACAGTATGATACCTCGGCACCAACTCACAAACAACGTCGACACATTCCGCAATGCAACAACTGACGCACTCCACGAACATAAAAGTAGGCTGCTGTCAAGACTAAAAACCTTGTACAGACGGTTTACTGACAGACAAAACTCGGAGATAAGGCAACTCAAGTCGTTGATCAAAAACGTCCAACAGTTAATTAAAGAAAACTACAGACTTTCTGTAAACTTGCATTGGAACAACAGAATTCGGGCTGTAAAATCCAACAACCCGAGTATGTTCCCGCAAATAAATAAAATATTTCGGAGGAAGAACATTAACGACTTGCCATGTCTTAAGATCCCCCGAACGACGAACAACGAACAAGTACTTATTACAGCAGGCATAGATCCAGGGAATGCAGTCGATGATGACAACTTCTTTGTGATCGAAGATCCGCAGGAGAAAGTGGAAGTCATAGGAGCGACTTTCCAGGAAGTGTATAAGGTGAATGCTAGCATTCTCCCAAACCACGACCTGGAGAATCGCGTCCTTGTGCACAACCACTACCTTCGAAGTGATATACAGAACTGGCGATCTGAGAACACCGGCTTCACCGTGTTCAATGACGATAACATGGCAAATAATGCCATCGCCGATGAAAGGGTTCATCCCCCGTTCATATCGAAGGTCGAACTCCAAACGATCTTCGAATCACTTAGAAAGAAGAAATCAGAGGGAATCGATGGAATATCGAACATTGTGCTTCGACATCTCCCCCTAGAAGTGGTAGACATTTATACCACCCTGTTTAACAATGCGCTGAATAATGCACATTATCCAGCGCATTGGAAAACAGCGGTGGTTCATGCTATTCCCAAAAGGGATAAAGATAGCTCCAATCCGGGGAATCTCCGGTCAATAAGTCTCTTGCCGAACATCAGCAAAGTATTCGAAAAGGTGGTCCATAGAGCCCTGGCTAAGTGGGTTGAGGACAATAAAATAATTCCTGATAATCAATTCGGTTTCAAGGCGGGTCATGATACAATACATGCCGCGTCTAAACTGGTATCTGATATCCAATGGAACAAATGCAAGAACCAATGCACGGGTGCCTGCCTGGTTGATTTGGAGAAGGCCTTCGACACCGTATGGTTAGAGGGGCTCTTTTACAAGTTGAGCAGGTTGGGTATAAGCAAACCACTGCTGTACATGCTATGTAACATGCTGACCAGTAGACGGTTCATTGTGAAAAATGGCAATGTGACTTCTGCTGGTACATTCGAAGTTAAAAATGGTCTGCAACAGGGTGCAGTAAATTCGCCGATCCTGTTCAACATTTACACGAGCGATCTCGTAGGTTCTCTTCATCATGCTATTGCGTATGCAGACGACTTGGTTGCGTACAGATCAGGTCCAAAGATCGAGGTCATTGTCATTCTCTTGCAGCGTGACTTCGATAAGATTCAGCGATATTGCGATGACTGGAAGTTGAAGATCAACTTTCAGAAGTCGGAAACCATTCTGTTTAGGAAGCCGTTGTCTGGGGCCTCTAGGGATACCAGAAAGAATTGGCGAAAGTTCGCAATCGTGGGACAACACGGGCGACCATTAGTAAGTCGAAGTGTAGTCAGATACCTTGGGATCTGGCTAGATCAATATCTATATTTTAACAAACATGTAGATGCTGCTCTGGCCAGAGCCCGAGTTGCTTTTGCCCTTACAAAGAGACTGTTTTACAACAGCCAACTCGATGCGAGGGTGAAGGTAATCTGCTATACGGCCCTAATCCGGCCAATGCTTACATATGGTTGTCCCGTGTGGTTCAACGTGCGGGCAAGCTTGATGGAAAGGATTCGGGTGTTTGAGAGGGCTTGTCTTAGGCCTTGCCTTCGTTTATACAGAACACCAGAGTCTGAGTACAGAAAATTCTATTCCAATGAGGTCCTCTACAACAAGGCGGACCTAATCAGAGTGGACAATTTCCTTGTGAAGCTTACTCGAGGGCACATTGCAAGAGCAATGAACTCGGTCAATAACTTGATCTCTGGGGCTTACTACCCCAATCCCTTGTACCACGAGAGGGTGCGCCTTAACGGCTTCGTCCCCCCAGAGGCTTTTCTGTACTTCGATCAGGAAGGTCTGATCCAGGATAGATCGGCGGTGCCGCTAATCTTCCATGTTGCCCGCACGACTGTGGATAGGCGGCTCAACTACGGTCGAGACGTCGCTCAGAGCACTGAGGAGCGCCTCCGGTTTAGTAGGTCGGTATCGGAGCGCGACATTAGGGATGTTGGACGGCAGCACCAGACTTTCTGGTGGCTGTCAGAAAGAGAGGGAACTCCCTCGTCGGACCCTCTCGATCCGGGGTAGCTCACAAAGGTGGGCAAAGCTGGCCATGGCCGGCTTACATAGTTTAAGAGTAGGTTTAAGGTAGATTTAAGACAAAACACAGCGCAAAAATCCAAAAAAAATAATAAAAAACCAAAAATCACAAAAAAATTATAAAACTTAAAAAAAAAAAAAAAAAAAAAAGCACAGCGTAAAATCAAAAAAAAAAAAAAAAAAAAAAAAAAAACAATAAAAATCAAAAAACCAAAAAAAAGTACGTATTTGATTACGTAGTTAGTTAAGATAGGTTAAGGTTTATTTTAAGGTAGTTTTAAGTTTTAACTTTATTTAGTTTTAAGGAAAAATATAAAAAAAAGGTTCATTTACTAAGTTTTTTTCCCAAAAAATTCATTTTCTTAGTTTAAATAGTTAAGTCCTTAGATGTATAATTAAAGTTAGTTAGGTTACGTCGAAAGACATAGGATAAGAATTAAGTTTAGCTTAGAGTGCCCGCGTAGGGCCAGTAAGTTAGAGTAAGATAGTTAAGTTAATTAAGCTAGTTTTAAGCGTTTTTTGTCTAGCATGTAAGATTTAATGAATTTAATAATAAAAATGCGTTAAAAATGAAAAATGAAAAATGCATCGGTTCTCGTCCGATCACCGAAATTAAGCAGCGTCGGGCGCGGTTAGTACTTAGATGGGGGACCGCTTGGGAACACCGCGTGTTGTTGGCTCTGTCCTTCCTTTTGTCCCCCCCCTTCAGAAGCAAACTTCCCTATAGCGAATCAACACGGAACCAGAAAATCCCTTTTTTTCAAAAGAAAGGCTAATTGCTGCTACATTTTTCATTTTTCATTTTTGTACTGAAAACAGGCTTTTTCCAACTTTTCGGGAGGGAATTCCCTAATTATGTGTTCAATTTTTCTTTACTACGCATTCAAATTATTTACTATAGAAAGAAGTACCAACGAGGTATTCTAAAACTGTATAGTGAAATGAATATTCAGAAGTAAAATGTTGCCAACGACCAACGTTTTTTTTTTTTTTTTTTTTTTTCCTATGCATTGAACACGAAGTCAAACATCGGTAAGATGTACCTGCGAGTAGTCGGTTCTCTTTCCAATCAGCGAAATTAAGCTCGGTTAGTACTTAGATGGGGGACCGCGTGAATGCACACGGAACCGGAAATTCACAAAAAAAATTTTTTTTTTTTTTTTTTCCTTTTTTTCAAAAGGTAGGCTTATTTGCGCGACATTTTTCATTTTTTCACTGAACACAGGCAACTTTTTGCAACTTTTCGGGAGGGAATTCCCTAATTATGCGTGGTAAATTTTTCTGTAACACAAAATTAGAGACAAAATCGCATGAGAGTTCGATTTGCAGCTGCAAAATTTGTTCGTCGTAGATCGCATGGATCAAAACACACTTAAAGTGGAACAAAAAAGCTGTGGTAATAGGAAGAAAATTCGTTATATAGGGAAGTTCGACTGTATATGTTCGGGTATGTAGTCATTTTACGCATTGTAATTTTCTACAGGAAGTCAACCATCGGAAAGAGGTATTCTAAAGCTGTAAAGTGAAATGAATATTCAACAGTAAAATGTTGCCAACGACCATACCACGCTGAACGCATCGGTTCTCGTCAGTCGTTCACAGACCCCCGCGGTGATAAGACGTGTTTCGGCTATTAGCAAATCAGTGGTGAAATAAGTGTACCGGATTTAGACAATTGTGTATTAAGAGCCGGCTTGGCGCATAGGAAGTGGTAGTGGACCATAGGTCACGGAACTTGGGTTCGAACCCGGAAAATTCCCCTTACTTTTTTTCAATTTTTAATTTGAAACTAAAAATCGAAGTGTTTCGTGTGCAAAATAAATCACGTGATGGACAAAAGTGAGCGGTCCGCGCTCTCAGTAGCGGGACCAGCAAAATTAAAATTAAAAACAACTGATGTGTCGGTGACGTCAGCAGATGTGGCTGGCACACAAGTTACAGGGGCGTCTGAAGGTGCCTCGAAAAGAAGGAGGAAGTTAAGGCCGACTCCCAACCTTGTAAAGCGCCCCTCCCTATCAGCTTCGACTGAAAAGCTGCCGGTGGAAGAGAGGGAGGGGGCGCCATCAACGTCGGCAGCAGCTAGGATGCAGCAACAACAACAGCAACATGAAGAGTACCCATACGTCTCCGACGGTGGGGAAGGATTGTACATGGGAGAAAACAGCTTTGCCTCCCTCGCGGCCTCAGAGTCTGACGATGAGGATGATGAGCTGGAATCCCTTAGCAGTAGCATCAGACAGCTACAGCAAAGGGTTCTGGCCATCAAAGCTAAGCAGAGCGCACGAAGGGAAAAGGAGCGTCAGCTGATGCTCCAACGCCAACAACAACAGCAGCAACAGCAACTCCCAAACCAACGGCAACAACAACAGCTGCCAAAGCAGCAGAAACAACAACAGCTGCCAAAGCAGCAGCAACAACAACAACACCAGCAGTCAAAGCTGCCAAAGCAGCAACCACAGCTGGAAAAAAAACAGCAGCAACAAAAACAACAACAACAACAGCAGAAACAACCGCAGCAACAACAGCAGCAGAAACAACGACAGCAAACACAGCAGCAGCAACAGCAGCAGCAACCACAACAACAGCAGAAGGCAGCAAAGCAGAGGGTGCCTCCAATAAATACTTATAAAATTGAGCTGAGGGACACTATAGAACTATGTAAGTCGGCCATTGGTAATAATTTCTATGTTAAGAGACTTAGTGAAGATAGGCATGCTATCCACTGTAACACAGTGGATCAGTATAAAAAAGTAAAAGATCTATTGAGGGACACGACGACGGAGTTCTTCTCCTTTACCCCGAAGGGGGAAAAGTTGCAAACCATGCTACTAAGGGGAATAGAACCGTCTACTGACCCTGAGGAGCTCCTTCAGATGCTCAAACAGTTGAATACCGACGATCTCGAGTTCGTAGGAGTCAAGCCATTTATCACAGCAAGGGCCAAAAGGGAGAAGCGGAAACTACCGTTCTTCCTGGTACAGCTGTCCCCCAAAAGCAAACTGGATGGTCTAAGGAAGATCCGAGTCCTAGACTACCAGGTTGTCACCTGGGAAAAATTAAATAGGAGCGACAACATTTTACAATGTGTTCGCTGCCAAAGGTTCGGACACGCGGCGTCGAACTGCGAAATGCAGCCTCGATGTGTGAAGTGTGGTAAGGACCACAAAGCAGAACATTGTACTCTGGGTAAGGATGGCGCTTCGGATAAGGGCCAACTCGTGTGTGCATTATGCAGGAACTCGGGACACACCGCTAACTATCGGGGTTGTCCTGCGTACCAAGACATAAAAAAATCAAACTTGGCTCGCCAGCAGAAAACCGTGGTGAAACGTTCACCCGCTCCCGCTCTAACTCTATCTCAAGCCGTTACTCCCCATACAACCTACGCCCAAATGGCGGCAGGTCGGGGAAACACGGTACAACAACATCAGCCAAAGGTTGCTGCACAGGCCCCCGCGCCTAAGGCACCTGCGGCTGTGGGTGACTTGATGGCTATCTTGCTCTCTATTCAAGGGCAGATGGGCCAACTGCAAAGTCAGATACAAGAGCAGGCGACGCGGGTGGACCAGATCTACGCGCTTCTGCCGGGCCTAGCGCACCTCCAGTCGTAATGGATACGCCTGATGAGATTCCCTTAAGGATCCTCGCGGTGAATGTAAATTCATTGATTAGGATCGAACGAAGAGCTGTTCTTTATAAGTTGCTACAAGACCGATGCCCTGATGTACTTCTGGTTAGCGAAACTAAGCTAACTCAGAAACATAAACTGAGGCACACAGATTATAAAATTGTGAGAAGAAACCGACCCAACTCCATACGAGGAGGAGGTGTTGCGATCTTCATTCGAAAAGGCCTGAAGCATAGGGTTGTGTACAGTGGTGAAGTGCGAAGGTTCCAGGTGCTGGAAGCGTGTATCGTGCGCATCTCTCTCCGTAGTGGAAAGAAGATGTACATGGTCTCGGTCTATGCACCGGAAGCTACTCAATCTAACTTATTTATTTCAGAGCTCGAGACACTTTTTCGATGTCTTAGGCTGGAGTCGGCGGAGAATTATTACCTCTTGGCCGGAGATTTTAACGCCAAACACAGAGATTGGGGAAATAATATACCAAATGCTAGGGGGAACTCACTATTCAATTGGTGGGGTCTGCACAGTGTCGAGTATAGACTCGATTTGAAAGCTACAGATAGTTCGTCTTTTCCCAGAAGCGGTTCCTATATGGATCTTTTGCTGTACGACTCACGGCTACAACTGACCGACACGAACCAACAAACGATAAACTGTCTACACACATTTGTGTATGACAGTGACCATTGCGGATTTAGTGCCGCCATTAGGATTCCTAACGAAATTGCGGAATTGGAGGAGTATGTTCCGGCATACACCTACAATTACAGTAGGACGCGTTGGACACGCTTCTCCAGAGTACTGACAAGAGCACTCTCTTCGAACTCGTTCTACCCACCGACCAACAGGAACCTGTCAAACGAAGAGATTGATAGGTATCTAAAAGACCTTGACATAACAATCAAACGCACGATGGACAGTACGATACCTCGGCACCAACTCACAAACAACGTCGACACATTCCGCAATGCAACAACTGACGCACTCCACGAACATAAAAGTAGGCTGCTGTCAAGACTAAAAACCTTGTACAGACGGTTTACTGACAGACAAAACTCGGAGATAAGGCAACTCAAGTCGTTGATCAAAAACGTCCAACAGTTAATTAAAGAAAACTACAGACTTTCTGTAAACTTGCATTGGAACAACAGAATTCGGGCTGTAAAATCCAACAACCCGAGTATGTTCCCGCAAATAAATAAAATATTTCGGAGGAAGAACATTAACGACTTGCCATGTCTTAAGATCCCCCGAACGACGAACAACGAACAAGTACTTATTACAGCAGGCATAGATCCAGGGAATGCAGTCGATGATGACAACTTCTTTGTGATCGAAGATCCGCAGGAGAAAGTGGAAGTCATAGGAGCGACTTTCCAGGAAGTGTATAAGGTGAATGCTAGCATTCTCCCAAACCACGACCTGGAGAATCGCGTCCTTGTGCACAACCACTACCTTCGAAGTGATATACAGAACTGGCGATCTGAGAACACCGGTTTCACCGTGTTCAATGACGATAACATGGCAAATAATGCCATCGCCGATGAAAGGGTTCATCCCCCGTTCATATCGAAGGTCGAACTCCAAACGATCTTCGAATCACTTAGAAAGAAGAAATCAGAGGGAATCGATGGAATATCGAACATTGTGCTTCGACATCTCCCCCTAGAAGTGGTAGACATTTATACCACCCTGTTTAACAATGCGCTGAATAATGCACATTATCCAGCGCATTGGAAAACAGCGGTGGTTCACGCTATTCCCAAAAGGGATAAAGATAGCTCCAATCCGGGGAATCTCCGGTCAATAAGTCTCTTGCCGAACATCAGCAAAGTATTCGAAAAGGTGGTCCATAGAGCCCTGGCTAAGTGGGTTGAGGACAATAAAATAATTCCTGATAATCAATTCGGTTTTAAGGCGGGTCATGATACAATACATGCCGCGTCTAAACTGGTATCTGATATCCAATGGAACAAATGCAAGAACCAATGCACGGGTGCCTGCCTGGTTGATTTGGAGAAGGCCTTCGACACCGTATGGTTAGAGGGGCTCTTTTACAAGTTGAGCAGGCTGGGTATAAGCAAACCACTGCTGTACATGCTATGTAACATGCTGACCAGTAGACGGTTCATTGTGAAAAATGGCAATGTGACTTCTGCTGGTACATTCGAAGTTAAAAATGGTCTGCAACAGGGTGCAGTAAATTCGCCGATCCTGTTCAACATTTACACGAGCGATCTCGTAGGTTCTCTTCATCATGCTATTGCGTATGCAGACGACTTGGTTGCGTACAGATCAGGTCCAAAGATCGAGGTCATTGTCATTCTCTTGCAGCGTGACTTCGATAAGATTCAGCGATATTGCGATGACTGGAAGTTGAAGATCAACTTTCAGAAGTCGGAAACCATTCTGTTTAGGACGCCGTTGTCTGGGGCCTCTAGGGATACCAGAAAGAATTGGCGAAAGTTCGCAATCGTGGGACAACACGGGCGACCATTAGTAAGTCGAAGTGTAGTCAGATACCTTGGGATCTGGCTAGATCAATATCTATATTTTAACAAACATGTAGATGCTGCTCTGGCCAGAGCCCGAGTTGCTTTTGCCCTTACAAAGAGACTGTTTTACAACAGCCAACTCGATGCGAGGGTGAAGGTAATCTGCTATACGGCCCTAATCCGGCCAATGCTTACATATGGTTGTCCCGTGTGGTTCAACGTGCGGGCAAGCTTGATGGAAAGGATTCGGGTGTTTGAGAGGGCTTGTCTTAGGCCTTGCCTTCGTTTATACAGAACACCAGAGTCTGAGTACAGAAAATTCTATTCCAATGAGGTCCTCTACAACAAGGCGGACCTAATCAGAGTGGACAATTTCCTTGTGAAGCTTACTCGAGGGCACATTGCAAGAGCAATGAACTCGGTCAATAACTTGATCTCTGGGGCTTACTACCCCAATCCCTTGTACCACGAGAGGGTGCGCCTTAACGGCTTCGTCCCCCCAGAGGCTTTTCTGTACTTCGATCAGGAAGGTCTGATCCAGGATAGATCGGCGGTGCCGCTAATCTTCCATGTTGCCCGCACGACTGTGGATAGGCGGCTCAACTACGGCCGAGACGTCGCTCAGAGCACTGAGGAGCGCCTCCGGTTTAGTAGATCGGTATCGGAGCGCGATATTAGGGATGTTGGACGGCAGCACCAGACTTTCTGGTGGCTGTCAGAAAGAGAGGGAACTCCCTCGTCGGACCCTCTCGATCCGGGGTAGCTCACAAAGGTGGGCAAAGCTGGCCATGGCCGGCTTACATAGTTTAAGAGTAGGTTTAAGGTAGATTTAAGACAAAACACAGCGCAAAAATCCAAAAAAAAAATAATAAAAAACCAAAAATCACAAAAAAAAATTATAAAAATTATAAAAAAAAAAAAAAAAAAAAAAAAAAAAAAAAAAAAAAACAATAAAAATCAAAAAACCAAAAAAAAAGTACGTATTTGATTACGTAGTTAGTTAAGATAGGTTAAGATTTATTTTAAGGTAGTTTTAAGTTTTAACTTTATTTAGTTTTAAGGAAAAATATAAAAAAAAAAGGTTCGTTTACTAAGTTTTTTTCCCAAAAAATTCATTTTCTTAGTTTAAATAGTTAAGTCCTTAGATGTATAATTAAAGTTAGTTAGGTTACGTCGAAAGACATAGGATAAGAATTAAGTTTAGCTTAGAGTGCCCGCGTAGGGCCAGTAAGTTAGAGTAAGATAGTTAAGTTAATTAAGCTAGTTTTAAGCGTTTTTTGTCTAGCATGTAAGATTTAATGAATTTAATAATAAAAATGCGTTAAAAATGAAAATGAATGCATCGGTTCTCGTCCGATCACCGAAATTAAGCAGCGTCGGGCGCGGTTAGTACTTAGATGGGGGACCGCTTGGGAACACCGCATGTTGTTGGCTCTGTCCTTCCTTTTGTCCCCCCCCTTCAGAAGCAAACTTCCCTATAGCGAATCAACACGGAACCAGAAAATCCCTTTTTTTCAAAAGAAAGGCTAATTGCTGCTACATTTTTCATTTTTCATTTTTCATTTTTGTACTGAAAACAGGCTTTTTCCAACTTTTCGGGAGGGAATTCCCTAATTATGTGTTCAATTTTTCTTTACTACGCATTCAAATTATTTACTATAGAAAGAAGTACCAACGAGGTATTCTAAAACTGTATAGTGAAATGAATATTCAGAAGTAAAATGTTGCCAACGACCAACGTTTTTTTTTTTTTTTTTTCAAAAGGTAGGCTTATTTGCGCGACATTTTTCATTTTTTCACTGAACACAGGCAACTTTTTGCAACTTTTCGGGAGGGAATTCCCTAATTATGTGTGGTAAATTTTTCTGTAACACAAAATTAGAGACAAAATCGCATGAGAGTTCGATTTGCAGCTGCAAAATTTGTTCGTCGTAGATCGCATGGATCAAAACACACTTAAAGTGGAACAAAAAAGCTGTGGTAATAGGAAGAAAATTCGTTATATAGGGAAGTTCGACTGTATATGTTCGGGTATGTAGTCATTTTACGCATTGTAATTTTCTACAGGAAGTCAACCACCGGAAAGAGGTATTCTAAAGCTGTAAAGTGAAATGAATATTCAACAGTAAAATGTTGCCAACGACCATACCACGCTGAACGCATCGGTTCTCGTCCGATCACCGAAATTAAGCAGCGTCGGGCGCGGTTAGTACTTAGATGGGGGACCGCTTGGGAACACCGCGTGTTGTTGGCTCTGTCCTTCCTTTTGTCCCCCCCCTTCAGAAGCAAACTTCCCTATAGCGAATCAACACGGAACCAGAAAATCCCTTTTTTTCAAAAGAAAGGCTAATTGCTGCTACATTTTTCATTTTTCATTTTTGTACTGAAAACAGGCTTTTTCCAACTTTTCGGGAGGGAATTCCCTAATTATGTGTTCAATTTTTCTTTACTACGCATTCAAATTATTTACTATAGAAAGAAGTACCAACGAGGTATTCTAAAACTGTATAGTGAAATGAATATTCAGAAGTAAAATGTTGCCAACGACCAACGTTTTTTTTTTTTTTTTTTTTTTTCCTATGCATTGAACACGAAGTCAAACATCGGTAAGATGTACCTGCGAGTAGTCGGTTCTCTTTCCAATCAGCGAAATTAAGCTCGGTTAGTACTTAGATGGGGGACCGCGTGAATGCACACGGAACCGGAAATTCACAAAAAAAATTTTTTTTTTTTTTTTTTCCTTTTTTTCAAAAGGTAGGCTTATTTGCGCGACATTTTTCATTTTTTCACTGAACACAGGCAACTTTTTGCAACTTTTCGGGAGGGAATTCCCTAATTATGCGTGGTAAATTTTTCTGTAACACAAAATTAGAGACAAAATCGCATGAGAGTTCGATTTGCAGCTGCAAAATTTGTTCGTCGTAGATCGCATGGATCAAAACACACTTAAAGTGGAACAAAAAAGCTGTGGTAATAGGAAGAAAATTCGTTATATAGGGAAGTTCGACTGTATATGTTCGGGTATGTAGTCATTTTACGCATTGTAATTTTCTACAGGAAGTCAACCATCGGAAAGAGGTATTCTAAAGCTGTAAAGTGAAATGAATATTCAACAGTAAAATGTTGCCAACGACCATACCACGCTGAACGCATCGGTTCTCGTCCGATCACCGAAATTAAGCAGCGTCGGGCGCGGTTAGTACTTAGATGGGGGACCGCTTGGGAACACCGCGTGTTGTTGGCTCTGTCCTTCCTTTTGTCCCCCCCCTTCAGAAGCAAACTTCCCTATAGCGAATCAACACGGAACCAGAAAATCCCTTTTTTTCAAAAGAAAGGCTAATTGCTGCTACATTTTTCATTTTTCATTTTTCATTTTTGTACTGAAAACAGGCTTTTTCCAACTTTTCGGGAGGGAATTCCCTAATTATGTGTTCAATTTTTCTTTACTACGCATTCAAATTATTTACTATAGAAAGAAGTACCAACGAGGTATTCTAAAACTGTATAGTGAAATGAATATTCAGAAGTAAAATGTTGCCAACGACCAACGTTTTTTTTTTTTTTTTTTCAAAAGGTAGGCTTATTTGCGCGACATTTTTCATTTTTTCACTGAACACAGGCAACTTTTTGCAACTTTTCGGGAGGGAATTCCCTAATTATGTGTGGTAAATTTTTCTGTAACACAAAATTAGAGACAAAATCGCATGAGAGTTCGATTTGCAGCTGCAAAATTTGTTCGTCGTAGATCGCATGGATCAAAACACACTTAAAGTGGAACAAAAAAGCTGTGGTAATAGGAAGAAAATTCGTTATATAGGGAAGTTCGACTGTATATGTTCGGGTATGTAGTCATTTTACGCATTGTAATTTTCTACAGGAAGTCAACCACCGGAAAGAGGTATTCTAAAGCTGTAAAGTGAAATGAATATTCAACAGTAAAATGTTGCCAACGACCATACCACGCTGAACGCATCGGTTCTCGTCCGATCACCGAAATTAAGCAGCGTCGGGCGCGGTTAGTACTTAGATGGGGGACCGCTTGGGAACACCGCGTGTTGTTGGCTCTGTCCTTCCTTTTGTCCCCCCCCTTCAGAAGCAAACTTCCCTATAGCGAATCAACACGGAACCAGAAAATCCCTTTTTTTCAAAAGAAAGGCTAATTGCTGCTACATTTTTCATTTTTCATTTTTGTACTGAAAACAGGCTTTTTCCAACTTTTCGGGAGGGAATTCCCTAATTATGTGTTCAATTTTTCTTTACTACGCATTCAAATTATTTACTATAGAAAGAAGTACCAACGAGGTATTCTAAAACTGTATAGTGAAATGAATATTCAGAAGTAAAATGTTGCCAACGACCAACGTTTTTTTTTTTTTTTTTTTTTTCCTATGCATTGAACACGAAGTCAAACATCGGTAAGATGTACCTGCGAGTAGTCGGTTCTCTTTCCAATCAGCGAAATTAAGCTCGGTTAGTACTTAGATGGGGGACCGCGTGAATGCACACGGAACCGGAAATTCACAAAAAAAAATTTTTTTTTTTTTTTTTTCCTTTTTTTCAAAAGGTAGGCTTATTTGCGCGACATTTTTCATTTTTTCACTGAACACAGGCAACTTTTTGCAACTTTTCGGGAGGGAATTCCCTAATTATGCGTGGTAAATTTTTCTGTAACACAAAATTAGAGACAAAATCGCATGAGAGTTCGATTTGCAGCTGCAAAATTTGTTCGTCGTAGATCGCATGGATCAAAACACACTTAAAGTGGAACAAAAAAGCTGTGGTAATAGGAAGAAAATTCGTTATATAGGGAAGTTCGACTGTATATGTTCGGGTATGTAGTCATTTTACGCATTGTAATTTTCTACAGGAAGTCAACCATCGGAAAGAGGTATTCTAAAGCTGTAAAGTGAAATGAATATTCAACAGTAAAATGTTGCCAACGACCATACCACGCTGAACGCATCGGTTCTCGTCCGATCACCGAAATTAAGCAGCGTCGGGCGCGGTTAGTACTTAGATGGGGGACCGCTTGGGAACACCGCGTGTTGTTGGCTCTGTCCTTCCTTTTGTCCCCCCCCTTCAGAAGCAAACTTCCCTATAGCGAATCAACACGGAACCAGAAAATCCCTTTTTTTCAAAAGAAAGGCTAATTGCTGCTACATTTTTCATTTTTCATTTTTGTACTGAAAACAGGCTTTTTCCAACTTTTCGGGAGGGAATTCCCTAATTATGTGTTCAATTTTTCTTTACTACGCATTCAAATTATTTACTATAGAAAGAAGTACCAACGAGGTATTCTAAAACTGTATAGTGAAATGAATATTCAGAAGTAAAATGTTGCCAACGACCAACGTTTTTTTTTTTTTTTTTTTTTTTTCCTATGCATTGAACACGAAGTCAAACATCGGTAAGATGTACCTGCGAGTAGTCGGTTCTCTTTCCAATCAGCGAAATTAAGCTCGGTTAGTACTTAGATGGGGGACCGCGTGAATGCACACGGAACCGGAAATTCACAAAAATTTTTTTTTTTTTTTTTTTCCTTTTTTTCAAAAGGTAGGCTTATTTGCGCGACATTTTTCATTTTTTCACTGAACACAGGCAACTTTTTGCAACTTTTCGGGAGGGAATTCCCTAATTATGCGTGGTAAATTTTTCTGTAACACAAAATTAGAGACAAAATCGCATGAGAGTTCGATTTGCAGCTGCAAAATTTGTTCGTCGTAGATCGCATGGATCAAAACACACTTAAAGTGGAACAAAAAAGCTGTGGTAATAGGAAGAAAATTCGTTATATAGGGAAGTTCGACTGTATATGTTCGGGTATGTAGTCATTTTACGCATTGTAATTTTCTACAGGAAGTCAACCATCGGAAAGAGGTATTCTAAAGCTGTAAAGTGAAATGAATATTCAACAGTAAAATGTTGCCAACGACCATACCACGCTGAACGCATCGGTTCTCGTCAGTCGTTCACAGACCCCCGCGGTGTTAAGACGTGTTTCGGCTATTAGCAAATCAGTGGTGAAATAAGTGTACCGGATTTAGACAATTGTGTATTAAGAGCCGGCTTGGCGCATAGGGAGTGGTAGTGGACCATAGGTCACGGAACTTGGGTTCGAACCCGGAAAAAACCTATTACTTTTTTTCAATTTTTAATTTGAAAATAAAAATCGAAGTGTTTCGTGTGCAAAATAAATCGCGTGATGGACAAAAGCGAGCGGTCCGCGCTCTCAGTAGCGGGACCAGCAAAATTAAAAACAACTGATGTGTCGGTGACGTCAGCAGATGTGGCTGGCACACAAAGTACAGGGGCGTCTGAAGGTGCCTCGAAAAGAAGGAGGAAGCTAAGGCCGACTCCCAACCTTGTAAAGCGCCCCTCCCTATCAGCTTCGACTGAAAAGCTGCCGGTGGAAGAGAGGGAGGGGGCGCCATCAACGTCAGCAGCAGCTAGGATGCAGCAACAACAACAGCAACATGAAGAGTACCCATACGTCTCCGACGGTGGGGAAGGATTGTACATGGGAGAAAACAGCTTTGCCTCCCTCGCGGCCTCAGAGTCTGACGATGAGGATGATGAGCTGGAATCCCTTAGCAGTAGCATCAGACAGCTACAGCAAAGGGTTCTGGCCATCAAAGCCAAACAGAGCGCACGAAGGGAAAAGGAGCGTCAGCTGATGCTCCAACGCCAACAACAACAGCAGCAACAGCAACTCCCAAACCAACGGCAACAACAACAGCTGCCAAAGCAGCAGAAACAACAACAGCTGCCAAAGCAGCAGCAACAACAACAACACCAGCAGTCAAAGCTGCCAAAGCAGCAACCACAGCTGGAAAAACAACAGCAGCAACAAAAACAACAACAACAACAACAACAGAAACAACCGCAGCAACAACAGCAGCAACAACAGCAGCAGAAACAACGACAGCAATCACAGCAGCAGCAACAGCAGCAGCAACCACAACAACAGCAGAAGGCAGCAAAGCAGAGGGTGCCTCCAATAAATACATATAAAATTGAGCTGAGGGACACTATAGAACTATGTAAGTCGGCCATTGGTAATAATTTCTATGTTAAGAGACTTAGTGAAGATAGGCATGCTATCCACTGTAACACAGTGGATCAGTATAAAAAAGTAAAAGATCTTTTGAGGGACACGACGACGGAGTTCTTCTCCTTTACCCCGAAGGGGGAAAAGTTGCAAACCATGCTACTAAGGGGAATAGAACCGTCTACTGACCCTGAGGAGCTCCTTCAGATGCTCAAACAGTTGAATACCGACGATCTCGAGTTCGTAGGGGTCAAGCCATTTACCACAGCAAGGGCCAAAAGGGAGAAGCGGAAATTACCGTTCTTCCTGGTGCAGCTGTCCCCCAAAAGCAAACTGGATGGTCTAAGGAAGATCCGAGTCCTAGACTACCAGGTTGTTACCTGGGAAAAATTAAATAGGAGCGACAACATTTTGCAATGTGTTCGCTGCCAAAGGTTCGGACACGCGGCGTCGAACTGCGAAATGCAGCCTCGATGTGTGAAGTGTGGTAAGGACCACAAAGCAGAAGATTGTACTCTGGGTAAGGATGGCGCTTCGGATAAGGGCCAACTCGTGTGTGCATTATGCAGGAACTCGGGACACACCGCTAACTATCGGGGTTGTCCTGCGTACCAAGACATAAAAAAATCAAACTTGGCTCGCCAGCAGAAAACCGTGGTGAAACGTTCACCCGCGCCCGCTCTAACTCTATCTCAAGCCGTTACTCCCCATACAACCTACGCCCAAATGGCGGCAGGTCGGGGAAACACGGTACAACAACATCAGCCAAAGGTTGCTACACAGGCCCCCGCGCCTAAGGCACCTGCGGCGGTGGGTGACTTGATGGCTATCTTGCTCTCTATTCAAGGGCAGATGGGCCAACTGCAAAGTCAAATACAAGAGCAGGCGACGCGGGTGGACCAGATCTACGCGCTTCTGCCGGGCCTAGCGCACCTCCAGTCGTAATGGATACGCCCGATGAGATTCCCTTAAGGATCCTCGCGGTGAATGTTAATTCATTGATTAGGATCGAACGAAGAGCTGTTCTTTATAAGTTGCTACAAGACCGATGCCCTGATGTACTTCTGGTTAGCGAAACTAAGCTAACTCAGAAACATAAACTGAGGCACACAGAGTATAAAATTGTGAGAAGAAACCGACCCAACTCCATACGAGGAGGAGGTGTTGCGATCTTCATTCGAAAAGGCCTGAAGCATAGGGTCGTGTACAGCGGTGAAGTGCGAAGGTTCCAGGTGCTGGAAGCGTGTATCGTGCGCATCTCCCTCCGTAGTGGAAAGAAGATGTACATGGTCTCGGTCTATGCACCGGAAGCTACTCAATCTAACTTATTTATTTCAGAGCTCGAGACACTTTTTCGATGTCTTAGGCTGGAGTCGGCGGAGAATTATTACCTCTTGGCCGGAGATTTTAACGCCAAACACAGAGATTGGGGAAATAATATACCAAATGCTAGGGGGAACTCACTATTCAATTGGTGGGGTCTGCACAGTGTCGAGTATAGACTCGAGTTGAAAGCTACAGATAGTGCGTCTTTTCCCAGAAGCGGTTCCTATATGGATCTTTTGCTGTACGACTCACGGCTACAACTGACCGACACGAACCAACAAACGATAAACTGTCTACACACATTTGTGTATGACAGTGACCATTGCGGATTTAGTGCCGCCATTAGGATTCCGAACGAAATTGCGGAATTGGAGGAGTATGTTCCGGCATACACCTACAATTACAGTAGGACGCGTTGGACACGCTTCTCCAGAGTACTGACAAGAGCACTCTCTTCGAACTCGCTCTACCCACCGACCAACAGGAACCTGTCAAACGAAGAGATTGATAGGTATCTAAAAGACCTTGACATGACAATCAAACGAACGATGGACAGTACGATACCTCGGTACCAACTCACAAACAACGTTGACACATTCCGCAATGCAACAACTGACGCACTCCACGAACATAAAAGTAGGCTGCTGTCGAGACTAAAAACCTTGTACAGACGGTTTACTGACAGACAAAACTCGGAGATAAGGCAACTCAAGTCGTTGATCAAAAACGTCCAACAGTTAATTAAAGAAAACTACAGACTTTCTGTAAACTTGCATTGGAACAACAGAATTCGGGCTGTAAAATCCAACAACCCGAGTATGTTCCCGCAAATAAATAAAATATTTCGGAGGAAGAACATTAACGACTTGCCATGTCTTAAGATCCCCCGAACGACGAACAACGAACAAGTACTTATTACAGCAGGCATAGATCCAGGGAATGCAGTCGATGATGACAACTTCTTTGTGATCGAAGATCCGCAGGAGAAAGTGGAAGTCATAGGAGCAACTTTCCAGGAAGTGTATAAGGTGAATGCTAGCATTCTCCCAAACCACGACCTGGAGAATCGCGTCCTTGTGCACAACCACTACCTTCGAAGTGATATACAGAACTGGCGATCTGAGAACACCGGTTTCACCGTGTTCAATGACGATAACATGGCAAATAATGCCATCGCCGATGAAAGGGTTCATCCCCCGTTCATATCGAAGGTCGAACTCCAAACGATCTTCGAATCACTTAGAAAGAAGAAATCAGAGGGAATCGATGGAATATCGAACATTGTGCTTCGACATCTCCCCCTAGAAGTGGTAGACATTTATACCACCCTGTTTAACAATGCGCTGAATAATGCACATTATCCAGCGCATTGGAAAACAGCGGTGGTTCACGCTATTCCCAAAAGGGATAAAGATAGCTCCAATCCGGGGAATCTCCGGTCAATAAGTCTCTTGCCGAACATCAGCAAAGTATTCGAAAAGGTGGTCCATAGAGCCCTGGCTAAGTGGGTTGAGGACAATAAAATAATTCCTGATAATCAATTCGGTTTTAAGGCGGGTCATGATACAATACATGCCGCGTCTAAACTGGTATCTGATATCCAATGGAACAAATGCAAGAACCAATGCACGGGTGCCTGCCTGGTTGATTTGGAGAAGGCCTTCGACACCGTATGGTTAGAGGGGCTCTTTTACAAGTTGAGCAGGTTGGGTATAAGCAAACCACTGCTGTACATGCTATGTAACATGCTGACCAGTAGACGGTTCATTGTGAAAAATGGCAATGTGACTTCTGCTGGTACATTCGAAGTTAAAAATGGTCTGCAACAGGGTGCAGTAAATTCGCCGATCCTGTTCAACATTTACACGAGCGACCTCGTAGGTTCTCTTCATCATGCTATTGCGTATGCAGACGACTTGGTTGCGTACAGATCAGGTCCAAAGATCGAGGTCATTGTCATTCTCTTGCAGCGTGACTTCGATAAGATTCAGCGATATTGCGATGACTGGAAGTTGAAGATCAACTTTCAGAAGTCGGAAACCATTCTGTTTAGGACGCCGTTGTCTGGGGCCTCTAGGGATACCAGAAAGAATTGGCGAAAGTTCGCAATCGTGGGACAACACGGGCGACCATTAGTGAGTCGAAGTGTAGTCAGATACCTTGGGATCTGGCTAGACCAATATCTATATTTTAACAAACATGTAGATGCTGCTCTGGCCAGAGCCCGAGTTGCTTTTGCCCTTACAAAGAGACTGTTTTACAACAGCCAACTCGATGCGAGGGTGAAGGTAATCTGCTATACGGCCCTAATCCGGCCAATGCTTACATATGGTTGTCCCGTGTGGTTCAACGTGCGGGCAAGCTTGATGGAAAGGATTCGGGTGTTTGAGAGGGCTTGTCTTAGGCCTTGCCTTCGTTTATACAGAACACCAGAGTCTGAGTACAGAAAATTCTATTCCAATGAGGTCCTCTACAACAAGGCGGACCTAATCAGAGTGGACAATTTCCTTGTGAAGCTTACTCGAGGGCACATTGCAAGAGCAATGAACTCGGTCAATAACTTGATCTCTGGGGCTTACTACCCCAATCCCTTGTACCACGAGAGCGTGCGCCTTAACGGCTTCGTCCCCCCAGAGGCTTTTCTGTACTTCGATCAGGAAGGTCTGATCCAGGATAGATCGGCGGTGCCGCTAATCTTCCATGTTGCCCGGACGACTGTGGATAGGCGGCTCAACTACGGTCGAGACGTCGCTCAGAGCACTGAGGAGCGCCTCCGGTTTAGTAGATCGGTATCGGAGCGCGATATTAGGGATGTTGGACGGCAGCACCAGACTTTCTGGTGGCTGTCAGAAAGAGAGGGAACTCCCTCGTCGGACCCTCTCGATCCGGGGTAGCTCACAAAGGTGGGCAAAGCTGGCCATGGCCGGCTTACATAGTTTAAGAGTAGGTTTAAGGTAGATTTAAGACAAAACACAGCCCAAAAATACAAAAAAAATAATAAAAAACCAAAAATCACAAAAAAATTATAAAACTTAAAAAAAAAAAAAAAAAAATAAATAAATAAAAAAAAAAAAAAAAAAAAAAAAAATAAAAAATAAAAAAAAAAAAAAATAAAAAAAAAAATAAAAAAATAAAAAATAAAAAAATAAAAAAAAAAAAAAAAAAAAAATAAAAAAATAAAAAAAAAAAATAAAAAAAAAAGTACGTATTTGATTACGTAGTTAGTTAAGATAGGTTAAGGTTTATTTTAAGGTAGTTTTAAGTTTTAATTTTATTTAGTTTTAAGGAAAAATATAAAAAAGGTTCATTCACTAAGTTTTTTCCCAAAAATTCATTTTCTTAGTTTCAATAGTTAAGTCATTAGATGTATAATTAAAGTTAGTTAGGTTACGTCGAAAGACATAGGATAAGAATTAAGTTTAGCTTAGAGTGCCCGTGTAGGGCCAGTAAGTTAGAGTAAGATAGTTAAGTTAATTAAGCTAGTTTTAAGCGTTTTTTGTCTAGCATGTAAGATTTAATGAATTATAACAATAAAAATGCGTTAAAAATGAAAAAAATGCATCGGTTCTCGTCCGATCACCGAAATTAAGCAGCGTCGGGCGCGGTTAGTACTTAGATGGGGGACCGCTTGGGAACACCGCGTGTTGTTGGCTCTGTCCTTCCTTTTGTCCCCCCCCTTCAGAAGCAAACTTCCCTATAGCGAATCAACACGGAACCAGAAAATCCCTTTTTTTCAAAAGAAAGGCTAATTGCTGCTACATTTTTCATTTTTCATTTTTGTACTGAAAACAGGCTTTTTCCAACTTTTCGGGAGGGAATTCCCTAATTATGTGTTCAATTTTTCTTTACTACGCATTCAAATTATTTACTATAGAAAGAAGTACCAACGAGGTATTCTAAAACTGTATAGTGAAATGAATATTCAGAAGTAAAATGTTGCCAACGACCAACGTTTTTTTTTTTTTTTTTTTTTTTTCCTATGCATTGAACACGAAGTCAAACATCGGTAAGATGTACCTGCGAGTAGTCGGTTCTCTTTCCAATCAGCGAAATTAAGCTCGGTTAGTACTTAGATGGGGGACCGCGTGAATGCACACGGAACCGGAAATTCACAAAAAAAATTTTTTTTTTTTTTTTTTCCTTTTTTTCAAAAGGTAGGCTTATTTGCGCGACATTTTTCATTTTTTCACTGAACACAGGCAACTTTTTGCAACTTTTCGGGAGGGAATTCCCTAATTATGCGTGGTAAATTTTTCTGTAACACAAAATTAGAGACAAAATCGCATGAGAGTTCGATTTGCAGCTGCAAAATTTGTTCGTCGTAGATCGCATGGATCAAAACACACTTAAAGTGGAACAAAAAAGCTGTGGTAATAGGAAGAAAATTCGTTATATAGGGAAGTTCGACTGTATATGTTCGGGTATGTAGTCATTTTACGCATTGTAATTTTCTACAGGAAGTCAACCATCGGAAAGAGGTATTCTAAAGCTGTAAAGTGAAATGAATATTCAACAGTAAAATGTTGCCAACGACCATACCACGCTGAACGCATCGGTTCTCGTCCGATCACCGAAATTAAGCAGCGTCGGGCGCGGTTAGTACTTAGATGGGGGACCGCTTGGGAACACCGCGTGTTGTTGGCTCTGTCCTTCCTTTTGTCCCCCCCCTTCAGAAGCAAACTTCCCTATAGCGAATCAACACGGAACCAGAAAATCCCTTTTTTTCAAAAGAAAGGCTAATTGCTGCTACATTTTTCATTTTTCATTTTTGTACTGAAAACAGGCTTTTTCCAACTTTTCGGGAGGGAATTCCCTAATTATGTGTTCAATTTTTCTTTACTACGCATTCAAATTATTTACTATAGAAAGAAGTACCAACGAGGTATTCTAAAACTGTATAGTGAAATGAATATTCAGAAGTAAAATGTTGCCAACGACCAACGTTTTTTTTTTTTTTTTTTTTTTTTCCTATGCATTGAACACGAAGTCAAACATCGGTAAGATGTACCTGCGAGTAGTCGGTTCTCTTTCCAATCAGCGAAATTAAGCTCGGTTAGTACTTAGATGGGGGACCGCGTGAATGCACACGGAACCGGAAATTCACAAAAATTTTTTTTTTTTTTTTTTTCCTTTTTTTCAAAAGGTAGGCTTATTTGCGCGACATTTTTCATTTTTTCACTGAACACAGGCAACTTTTTGCAACTTTTCGGGAGGGAATTCCCTAATTATGCGTGGTAAATTTTTCTGTAACACAAAATTAGAGACAAAATCGCATGAGAGTTCGATTTGCAGCTGCAAAATTTGTTCGTCGTAGATCGCATGGATCAAAACACACTTAAAGTGGAACAAAAAAGCTGTGGTAATAGGAAGAAAATTCGTTATATAGGGAAGTTCGACTGTATATGTTCGGGTATGTAGTCATTTTACGCATTGTAATTTTCTACAGGAAGTCAACCATCGGAAAGAGGTATTCTAAAGCTGTAAAGTGAAATGAATATTCAACAGTAAAATGTTGCCAACGACCATACCACGCTGAACGCATCGGTTCTCGTCCGATCACCGAAATTAAGCAGCGTCGGGCGCGGTTAGTACTTAGATGGGGGACCGCTTGGGAACACCGCGTGTTGTTGGCTCTGTCCTTCCTTTTGTCCCCCCCCTTCAGAAGCAAACTTCCCTATAGCGAATCAACACGGAACCAGAAAATCCCTTTTTTTCAAAAGAAAGGCTAATTGCTGCTACATTTTTCATTTTTCATTTTTGTACTGAAAACAGGCTTTTTCCAACTTTTCGGGAGGGAATTCCCTAATTATGTGTTCAATTTTTCTTTACTACGCATTCAAATTATTTACTATAGAAAGAAGTACCAACGAGGTATTCTAAAACTGTATAGTGAAATGAATATTCAGAAGTAAAATGTTGCCAACGACCAACGTTTTTTTTTTTTTTTTTTTTTTTCCTATGCATTGAACACGAAGTCAAACATCGGTAAGATGTACCTGCGAGTAGTCGGTTCTCTTTCCAATCAGCGAAATTAAGCTCGGTTAGTACTTAGATGGGGGACCGCGTGAATGCACACGGAACCGGAAATTCACAAAAATTTTTTTTTTTTTTTTTTCCTTTTTTTCAAAAGGTAGGCTTATTTGCGCGACATTTTTCATTTTTTCACTGAACACAGGCAACTTTTTGCAACTTTTCGGGAGGGAATTCCCTAATTATGCGTGGTAAATTTTTCTGTAACACAAAATTAGAGACAAAATCGCATGAGAGTTCGATTTGCAGCTGCAAAATTTGTTCGTCGTAGATCGCATGGATCAAAACACACTTAAAGTGGAACAAAAAAGCTGTGGTAATAGGAAGAAAATTCGTTATATAGGGAAGTTCGACTGTATATGTTCGGGTATGTAGTCATTTTACGCATTGTAATTTTCTACAGGAAGTCAACCATCGGAAAGAGGTATTCTAAAGCTGTAAAGTGAAATGAATATTCAACAGTAAAATGTTGCCAACGACCATACCACGCTGAACGCATCGGTTCTCGTCCGATCACCGAAATTAAGCAGCGTCGGGCGCGGTTAGTACTTAGATGGGGGACCGCTTGGGAACACCGCGTGTTGTTGGCTCTGTCCTTCCTTTTGTCCCCCCCCTTCAGAAGCAAACTTCCCTATAGCGAATCAACACGGAACCAGAAAATCCCTTTTTTTCAAAAGAAAGGCTAATTGCTGCTACATTTTTCATTTTTCATTTTTGTACTGAAAACAGGCTTTTTCCAACTTTTCGGGAGGGAATTCCCTAATTATGTGTTCAATTTTTCTTTACTACGCATTCAAATTATTTACTATAGAAAGAAGTACCAACGAGGTATTCTAAAACTGTATAGTGAAATGAATATTCAGAAGTAAAATGTTGCCAACGACCAACGTTTTTTTTTTTTTTTTTTTTTTTCCTATGCATTGAACACGAAGTCAAACATCGGTAAGATGTACCTGCGAGTAGTCGGTTCTCTTTCCAATCAGCGAAATTAAGCTCGGTTAGTACTTAGATGGGGGACCGCGTGAATGCACACGGAACCGGAAATTCACAAAAAAAATTTTTTTTTTTTTTTTTTCCTTTTTTTCAAAAGGTAGGCTTATTTGCGCGACATTTTTCATTTTTTCACTGAACACAGGCAACTTTTTGCAACTTTTCGGGAGGGAATTCCCTAATTATGCGTGGTAAATTTTTCTGTAACACAAAATTAGAGACAAAATCGCATGAGAGTTCGATTTGCAGCTGCAAAATTTGTTCGTCGTAGATCGCATGGATCAAAACACACTTAAAGTGGAACAAAAAAGCTGTGGTAATAGGAAGAAAATTCGTTATATAGGGAAGTTCGACTGTATATGTTCGGGTATGTAGTCATTTTACGCATTGTAATTTTCTACAGGAAGTCAACCATCGGAAAGAGGTATTCTAAAGCTGTAAAGTGAAATGAATATTCAACAGTAAAATGTTGCCAACGACCATACCACGCTGAACGCATCGGTTCTCGTCCGATCACCGAAATTAAGCAGCGTCGGGCGCGGTTAGTACTTAGATGGGGGACCGCTTGGGAACACCGCGTGTTGTTGGCTCTGTCCTTCCTTTTGTCCCCCCCCTTCAGAAGCAAACTTCCCTATAGCGAATCAACACGGAACCAGAAAATCCCTTTTTTTCAAAAGAAAGGCTAATTGCTGCTACATTTTTCATTTTTCATTTTTGTACTGAAAACAGGCTTTTTCCAACTTTTCGGGAGGGAATTCCCTAATTATGTGTTCAATTTTTCTTTACTACGCATTCAAATTATTTACTATAGAAAGAAGTACCAACGAGGTATTCTAAAACTGTATAGTGAAATGAATATTCAGAAGTAAAATGTTGCCAACGACCAACGTTTTTTTTTTTTTTTTTTTTTTTCCTATGCATTGAACACGAAGTCAAACATCGGTAAGATGTACCTGCGAGTAGTCGGTTCTCTTTCCAATCAGCGAAATTAAGCTCGGTTAGTACTTAGATGGGGGACCGCGTGAATGCACACGGAACCGGAAATTCACAAAAATTTTTTTTTTTTTTTTTTTCCTTTTTTTCAAAAGGTAGGCTTATTTGCGCGACATTTTTCATTTTTTCACTGAACACAGGCAACTTTTTGCAACTTTTCGGGAGGGAATTCCCTAATTATGCGTGGTAAATTTTTCTGTAACACAAAATTAGAGACAAAATCGCATGAGAGTTCGATTTGCAGCTGCAAAATTTGTTCGTCGTAGATCGCATGGATCAAAACACACTTAAAGTGGAACAAAAAAGCTGTGGTAATAGGAAGAAAATTCGTTATATAGGGAAGTTCGACTGTATATGTTCGGGTATGTAGTCATTTTACGCATTGTAATTTTCTACAGGAAGTCAACCATCGGAAAGAGGTATTCTAAAGCTGTAAAGTGAAATGAATATTCAACAGTAAAATGTTGCCAACGACCATACCACGCTGAACGCATCGGTTCTCGTCCGATCACCGAAATTAAGCAGCGTCGGGCGCGGTTAGTACTTAGATGGGGGACCGCTTGGGAACACCGCGTGTTGTTGGCTCTGTCCTTCCTTTTGTCCCCCCCCTTCAGAAGCAAACTTCCCTATAGCGAATCAACACGGAACCAGAAAATCCCTTTTTTTCAAAAGAAAGGCTAATTGCTGCTACATTTTTCATTTTTGTACTGAAAACAGGCTTTTTCCAACTTTTCGGGAGGGAATTCCCTAATTATGTGTTCAATTTTTCTTTACTACGCATTCAAATTATTTACTATAGAAAGAAGTACCAACGAGGTATTCTAAAACTGTATAGTGAAATGAATATTCAGAAGTAAAATGTTGCCAACGACCAACGTTTTTTTTTTTTTTTTTTTTTTTTTCCTATGCATAGAACACGAAGTCAAACATCGGTAAGATGTACCTGCGAGTAGTCGGTTCTCTTTCCAATCAGCGAAATTAAGCTCGGTTAGTACTTAGATGGGGGACCGCGTGAATGCACACGGAACCGGAAATTCACAAAAAAATTTTTTTTTTTTTTTTTTTCCTTTTTTTCAAAAGGTAGGCTTATTTGCGCGACATTTTTCATTTTTTCACTGAACACAGGCAACTTTTTGCAACTTTTCGGGAGGGAATTCCCTAATTATGTGTGGTAAATTTTTCTGTAACACAAAATTAGAGACAAAATCGCATGAGAGTTCGATTTGCAGCTGCAAAATTTGTTCGTCGTAGATCGCATGGATCAAAACACACTTAAAGTGGAACAAAAAAGCTGTGGTAATAGGAAGAAAATTCGTTATATAGGGAAGTTCGACTGTATATGTTCGGGTATGTAGTCATTTTACGCATTGTAATTTTCTACAGGAAGTCAACCATCGGAAAGAGGTATTCTAAAGCTGTAAAGTGAAATGAATATTCAACAGTAGGCTCTGTCCTTCCTTTTGTCCCCCCCCTTCAGAAGCAAACTTCCCTATAGCGAATCAACACGGAACCAGAAAATCCCTTTTTTTCAAAAGAAAGGCTAATTGCTGCTACATTTTTCATTTTTGTACTGAAAACAGGCTTTTTCCAACTTTTCGGGAGGGAATTCCCTAATTATGTGTTCAATTTTTCTTTACTACGCATTCAAATTATTTACTATAGAAAGAAGTACCAACGAGGTATTCTAAAACTGTATAGTGAAATGAATATTCAGAAGTAAAATGTTGCCAACGACCAACGTTTTTTTTTTTTTTTTTTTTTTTTTCCTATGCATTGAACACGAAGTCAAACATCGGTAAGATGTACCTGCGAGTAGTCGGTTCTCTTTCCAATCAGCGAAATTAAGCTCGGTTAGTACTTAGATGGGGGACCGCGTGAATGCACACGGAACCGGAAATTCACAAAAAAATTTTTTTTTTTTTTTTTTCCTTTTTTTCAAAAGGTAGGCTTATTTGCGCGACATTTTTCATTTTTTCACTGAACACAGGCAACTTTTTGCAACTTTTCGGGAGGGAATTCCCTAATTATGTGTGGTAAATTTTTCTGTAACACAAAATTAGAGACAAAATCGCATGAGAGTTCGATTTGCAGCTGCAAAATTTGTTCGTCGTAGATCGCATGGATCAAAACACACTTAAAGTGGAACAAAAAAGCTGTGGTAATAGGAAGAAAATTCGTTATATAGGGAAGTTCGACTGTATATGTTCGGGTATGTAGTCATTTTACGCATTGTAATTTTCTACAGGAAGTCAACCATCGGAAAGAGGTATTCTAAAGCTGTAAAGTGAAATGAATATTCAACAGTAAAATGTTGCCAACGACCATACCACGCTGAACGCATCGGTTCTCGTCCGATCACCGAAATTAAGCAGCGTCGGGCGCGGTTAGTACTTAGATGGGGGACCGCTTGGGAACACCGCGTGTTGTTGGCTCTGTCCTTCCTTTTGTCCCCCCCCTTCAGAAGCAAACTTCCCTATAGCGAATCAACACGGAACCAGAAAATCCCTTTTTTTCAAAAGAAAGGCTAATTGCTGCTACATTTTTCATTTTTGTACTGAAAACAGGCTTTTTCCAACTTTTCGGGAGGGAATTCCCTAATTATGTGTTCAATTTTTCTTTACTACGCATTCAAATTATTTACTATAGAAAGAAGTACCAACGAGGTATTCTAAAACTGTATAGTGAAATGAATATTCAGAAGTAAAATGTTGCCAACGACCAACGTTTTTTTTTTTTTTTTTTTCCTATGCATAGAACACGAAGTCAAACATCGGTAAGATGTACCTGCGAGTAGTCGGTTCTCTTTCCAATCAGCGAAATTAAGCTCGGTTAGTACTTAGATGGGGGACCGCGTGAATGCACACGGAACCGGAAATTCACAAAAAAATTTTTTTTTTTTTTTTTTTCCTTTTTTTCAAAAGGTAGGCTTATTTGCGCGACATTTTTCATTTTTTCACTGAACACAGGCAACTTTTTGCAACTTTTCGGGAGGGAATTCCCTAATTATGTGTGGTAAATTTTTCTGTAACACAAAATTAGAGACAAAATCGCATGAGAGTTCGATTTGCAGCTGCAAAATTTGTTCGTCGTAGATCGCATGGATCAAAACACACTTAAAGTGGAACAAAAAAGCTGTGGTAATAGGAAGAAAATTCGTTATATAGGGAAGTTCGACTGTATATGTTCGGGTATGTAGTCATTTTACGCATTGTAATTTTCTACAGGAAGTCAACCATCGGAAAGAGGTATTCTAAAGCTGTAAAGTGAAATGAATATTCAACAGTAAAATGTTGCCAACGACCATACCACGCTGAACGCATCGGTTCTCGTCCGATCACCGAAATTAAGCAGCGTCGGGCGCGGTTAGTACTTAGATGGGGGACCGCTTGGGAACACCGCGTGTTGTTGGCTCTGTCCTTCCTTTTGTCCCCCCCCTTCAGAAGCAAACTTCCCTATAGCGAATCAACACGGAACCAGAAAATCCCTTTTTTTCAAAAGAAAGGCTAATTGCTGCTACATTTTTCATTTTTGTACTGAAAACAGGCTTTTTCCAACTTTTCGGGAGGGAATTCCCTAATTATGTGTTCAATTTTTCTTTACTACGCATTCAAATTATTTACTATAGAAAGAAGTACCAACGAGGTATTCTAAAACTGTATAGTGAAATGAATATTCAGAAGTAAAATGTTGCCAACGACCAACGTTTTTTTTTTTTTTTTTTTTTTTTTTCCTATGCATAGAACACGAAGTCAAACATCGGTAAGATGTACCTGCGAGTAGTCGGTTCTCTTTCCAATCAGCGAAATTAAGCTCGGTTAGTACTTAGATGGGGGACCGCGTGAATGCACACGGAACCGGAAATTCACAAAAAAATTTTTTTTTTTTTTTTTTTCCTTTTTTTCAAAAGGTAGGCTTATTTGCGCGACATTTTTCATTTTTTCACTGAACACAGGCAACTTTTTGCAACTTTTCGGGAGGGAATTCCCTAATTATGTGTGGTAAATTTTTCTGTAACACAAAATTAGAGACAAAATCGCATGAGAGTTCGATTTGCAGCTGCAAAATTTGTTCGTCGTAGATCGCATGGATCAAAACACACTTAAAGTGGAACAAAAAAGCTGTGGTAATAGGAAGAAAATTCGTTATATAGGGAAGTTCGACTGTATATGTTCGGGTATGTAGTCATTTTACGCATTGTAATTTTCTACAGGAAGTCAACCATCGGAAAGAGGTATTCTAAAGCTGTAAAGTGAAATGAATATTCAACAGTAGGCTCTGTCCTTCCTTTTGTCCCCCCCCTTCAGAAGCAAACTTCCCTATAGCGAATCAACACGGAACCAGAAAATCCCTTTTTTTCAAAAGAAAGGCTAATTGCTGCTACATTTTTCATTTTTGTACTGAAAACAGGCTTTTTCCAACTTTTCGGGAGGGAATTCCCTAATTATGTGTTCAATTTTTCTTTACTACGCATTCAAATTATTTACTATAGAAAGAAGTACCAACGAGGTATTCTAAAACTGTATAGTGAAATGAATATTCAGAAGTAAAATGTTGCCAACGACCAACGTTTTTTTTTTTTTTTTTTTTTTTTCCTATGCATTGAACACGAAGTCAAACATCGGTAAGATGTACCTGCGAGTAGTCGGTTCTCTTTCCAATCAGCGAAATTAAGCTCGGTTAGTACTTAGATGGGGGACCGCGTGAATGCACACGGAACCGGAAATTCACAAAAAAATTTTTTTTTTTTTTTTTTCCTTTTTTTCAAAAGGTAGGCTTATTTGCGCGACATTTTTCATTTTTTCACTGAACACAGGCAACTTTTTGCAACTTTTCGGGAGGGAATTCCCTAATTATGTGTGGTAAATTTTTCTGTAACACAAAATTAGAGACAAAATCGCATGAGAGTTCGATTTGCAGCTGCAAAATTTGTTCGTCGTAGATCGCATGGATCAAAACACACTTAAAGTGGAACAAAAAAGCTGTGGTAATAGGAAGAAAATTCGTTATATAGGGAAGTTCGACTGTATATGTTCGGGTATGTAGTCATTTTACGCATTGTAATTTTCTACAGGAAGTCAACCATCGGAAAGAGGTATTCTAAAGCTGTAAAGTGAAATGAATATTCAACAGTAAAATGTTGCCAACGACCATACCACGCTGAACGCATCGGTTCTCGTCCGATCACCGAAATTAAGCAGCGTCGGGCGCGGTTAGTACTTAGATGGGGGACCGCTTGGGAACACCGCGTGTTGTTGGCTCTGTCCTTCCTTTTGTCCCCCCCCTTCAGAAGCAAACTTCCCTATAGCGAATCAACACGGAACCAGAAAATCCCTTTTTTTCAAAAGAAAGGCTAATTGCTGCTACATTTTTCATTTTTGTACTGAAAACAGGCTTTTTCCAACTTTTCGGGAGGGAATTCCCTAATTATGTGTTCAATTTTTCTTTACTACGCATTCAAATTATTTACTATAGAAAGAAGTACCAACGAGGTATTCTAAAACTGTATAGTGAAATGAATATTCAGAAGTAAAATGTTGCCAACGACCAACGTTTTTTTTTTTTTTTTTTTTTTTTTCCTATGCATAGAACACGAAGTCAAACATCGGTAAGATGTACCTGCGAGTAGTCGGTTCTCTTTCCAATCAGCGAAATTAAGCTCGGTTAGTACTTAGATGGGGGACCGCGTGAATGCACACGGAACCGGAAATTCACAAAAAAATTTTTTTTTTTTTTTTTTTCCTTTTTTTCAAAAGGTAGGCTTATTTGCGCGACATTTTTCATTTTTTCACTGAACACAGGCAACTTTTTGCAACTTTTCGGGAGGGAATTCCCTAATTATGCGTGGTAAATTTTTCTGTAACACAAAATTAGAGACAAAATCGCATGAGAGTTCGATTTGCAGCTGCAAAATTTGTTCGTCGTAGATCGCATGGATCAAAACACACTTAAAGTGGAACAAAAAAGCTGTGGTAATAGGAAGAAAATTCGTTATATAGGGAAGTTCGACTGTATATGTTCGGGTATGTAGTCATTTTACGCATTGTAATTTTCTACAGGAAGTCAACCATCGGAAAGAGGTATTCTAAAGCTGTAAAGTGAAATGAATATTCAACAGTAAAATGTTGCCAACGACCATACCACGCTGAACGCATCGGTTCTCGTCCGATCACCGAAATTAAGCAGCGTCGGGCGCGGTTAGTACTTAGATGGGGGACCGCTTGGGAACACCGCGTGTTGTTGGCTCTGTCCTTCCTTTTGTCCCCCCCCTTCAGAAGCAAACTTCCCTATAGCGAATCAACACGGAACCAGAAAATCCCTTTTTTTCAAAAGAAAGGCTAATTGCTGCTACATTTTTCATTTTTGTACTGAAAACAGGCTTTTTCCAACTTTTCGGGAGGGAATTCCCTAATTATGTGTTCAATTTTTCTTTACTACGCATTCAAATTATTTACTATAGAAAGAAGTACCAACGAGGTATTCTAAAACTGTATAGTGAAATGAATATTCAGAAGTAAAATGTTGCCAACGACCAACGTTTTTTTTTTTTTTTTTTTTTTTTTCCTATGCATAGAACACGAAGTCAAACATCGGTAAGATGTACCTGCGAGTAGTCGGTTCTCTTTCCAATCAGCGAAATTAAGCTCGGTTAGTACTTAGATGGGGGACCGCGTGAATGCACACGGAACCGGAAATTCACAAAAAAATTTTTTTTTTTTTTTTTTTCCTTTTTTTCAAAAGGTAGGCTTATTTGCGCGACATTTTTCATTTTTTCACTGAACACAGGCAACTTTTTGCAACTTTTCGGGAGGGAATTCCCTAATTATGTGTGGTAAATTTTTCTGTAACACAAAATTAGAGACAAAATCGCATGAGAGTTCGATTTGCAGCTGCAAAATTTGTTCGTCGTAGATCGCATGGATCAAAACACACTTAAAGTGGAACAAAAAAGCTGTGGTAATAGGAAGAAAATTCGTTATATAGGGAAGTTCGACTGTATATGTTCGGGTATGTAGTCATTTTACGCATTGTAATTTTCTACAGGAAGTCAACCATCGGAAAGAGGTATTCTAAAGCTGTAAAGTGAAATGAATATTCAACAGTAGGCTCTGTCCTTCCTTTTGTCCCCCCCCTTCAGAAGCAAACTTCCCTATAGCGAATCAACACGGAACCAGAAAATCCCTTTTTTTCAAAAGAAAGGCTAATTGCTGCTACATTTTTCATTTTTGTACTGAAAACAGGCTTTTTCCAACTTTTCGGGAGGGAATTCCCTAATTATGTGTTCAATTTTTCTTTACTACGCATTCAAATTATTTACTATAGAAAGAAGTACCAACGAGGTATTCTAAAACTGTATAGTGAAATGAATATTCAGAAGTAAAATGTTGCCAACGACCAACGTTTTTTTTTTTTTTTTTTTTTTTTTCCTATGCATTGAACACGAAGTCAAACATCGGTAAGATGTACCTGCGAGTAGTCGGTTCTCTTTCCAATCAGCGAAATTAAGCTCGGTTAGTACTTAGATGGGGGACCGCGTGAATGCACACGGAACCGGAAATTCACAAAAAAATTTTTTTTTTTTTTTTTTCCTTTTTTTCAAAAGGTAGGCTTATTTGCGCGACATTTTTCATTTTTTCACTGAACACAGGCAACTTTTTGCAACTTTTCGGGAGGGAATTCCCTAATTATGTGTGGTAAATTTTTCTGTAACACAAAATTAGAGACAAAATCGCATGAGAGTTCGATTTGCAGCTGCAAAATTTGTTCGTCGTAGATCGCATGGATCAAAACACACTTAAAGTGGAACAAAAAAGCTGTGGTAATAGGAAGAAAATTCGTTATATAGGGAAGTTCGACTGTATATGTTCGGGTATGTAGTCATTTTACGCATTGTAATTTTCTACAGGAAGTCAACCATCGGAAAGAGGTATTCTAAAGCTGTAAAGTGAAATGAATATTCAACAGTAAAATGTTGCCAACGACCATACCACGCTGAACGCATCGGTTCTCGTCCGATCACCGAAATTAAGCAGCGTCGGGCGCGGTTAGTACTTAGATGGGGGACCGCTTGGGAACACCGCGTGTTGTTGGCTCTGTCCTTCCTTTTGTCCCCCCCCTTCAGAAGCAAACTTCCCTATAGCGAATCAACACGGAACCAGAAAATCCCTTTTTTTCAAAAGAAAGGCTAATTGCTGCTACATTTTTCATTTTTGTACTGAAAACAGGCTTTTTCCAACTTTTCGGGAGGGAATTCCCTAATTATGTGTTCAATTTTTCTTTACTACGCATTCAAATTATTTACTATAGAAAGAAGTACCAACGAGGTATTCTAAAACTGTATAGTGAAATGAATATTCAGAAGTAAAATGTTGCCAACGACCAACGTTTTTTTTTTTTTTTTTTTCCTATGCATAGAACACGAAGTCAAACATCGGTAAGATGTACCTGCGAGTAGTCGGTTCTCTTTCCAATCAGCGAAATTAAGCTCGGTTAGTACTTAGATGGGGGACCGCGTGAATGCACACGGAACCGGAAATTCACAAAAAAATTTTTTTTTTTTTTTTTTTCCTTTTTTTCAAAAGGTAGGCTTATTTGCGCGACATTTTTCATTTTTTCACTGAACACAGGCAACTTTTTGCAACTTTTCGGGAGGGAATTCCCTAATTATGTGTGGTAAATTTTTCTGTAACACAAAATTAGAGACAAAATCGCATGAGAGTTCGATTTGCAGCTGCAAAATTTGTTCGTCGTAGATCGCATGGATCAAAACACACTTAAAGTGGAACAAAAAAGCTGTGGTAATAGGAAGAAAATTCGTTATATAGGGAAGTTCGACTGTATATGTTCGGGTATGTAGTCATTTTACGCATTGTAATTTTCTACAGGAAGTCAACCATCGGAAAGAGGTATTCTAAAGCTGTAAAGTGAAATGAATATTCAACAGTAAAATGTTGCCAACGACCATACCACGCTGAACGCATCGGTTCTCGTCCGATCACCGAAATTAAGCAGCGTCGGGCGCGGTTAGTACTTAGATGGGGGACCGCTTGGGAACACCGCGTGTTGTTGGCTCTGTCCTTCCTTTTGTCCCCCCCCTTCAGAAGCAAACTTCCCTATAGCGAATCAACACGGAACCAGAAAATCCCTTTTTTTCAAAAGAAAGGCTAATTGCTGCTACATTTTTCATTTTTGTACTGAAAACAGGCTTTTTCCAACTTTTCGGGAGGGAATTCCCTAATTATGTGTTCAATTTTTCTTTACTACGCATTCAAATTATTTACTATAGAAAGAAGTACCAACGAGGTATTCTAAAACTGTATAGTGAAATGAATATTCAGAAGTAAAATGTTGCCAACGACCAACGTTTTTTTTTTTTTTTTTTTTTTTTTCCTATGCATAGAACACGAAGTCAAACATCGGTAAGATGTACCTGCGAGTAGTCGGTTCTCTTTCCAATCAGCGAAATTAAGCTCGGTTAGTACTTAGATGGGGGACCGCGTGAATGCACACGGAACCGGAAATTCACAAAAAAATTTTTTTTTTTTTTTTTTTCCTTTTTTTCAAAAGGTAGGCTTATTTGCGCGACATTTTTCATTTTTTCACTGAACACAGGCAACTTTTTGCAACTTTTCGGGAGGGAATTCCCTAATTATGTGTGGTAAATTTTTCTGTAACACAAAATTAGAGACAAAATCGCATGAGAGTTCGATTTGCAGCTGCAAAATTTGTTCGTCGTAGATCGCATGGATCAAAACACACTTAAAGTGGAACAAAAAAGCTGTGGTAATAGGAAGAAAATTCGTTATATAGGGAAGTTCGACTGTATATGTTCGGGTATGTAGTCATTTTACGCATTGTAATTTTCTACAGGAAGTCAACCATCGGAAAGAGGTATTCTAAAGCTGTAAAGTGAAATGAATATTCAACAGTAGGCTCTGTCCTTCCTTTTGTCCCCCCCCTTCAGAAGCAAACTTCCCTATAGCGAATCAACACGGAACCAGAAAATCCCTTTTTTTCAAAAGAAAGGCTAATTGCTGCTACATTTTTCATTTTTGTACTGAAAACAGGCTTTTTCCAACTTTTCGGGAGGGAATTCCCTAATTATGTGTTCAATTTTTCTTTACTACGCATTCAAATTATTTACTATAGAAAGAAGTACCAACGAGGTATTCTAAAACTGTATAGTGAAATGAATATTCAGAAGTAAAATGTTGCCAACGACCAACGTTTTTTTTTTTTTTTTTTTTTTTTTCCTATGCATTGAACACGAAGTCAAACATCGGTAAGATGTACCTGCGAGTAGTCGGTTCTCTTTCCAATCAGCGAAATTAAGCTCGGTTAGTACTTAGATGGGGGACCGCGTGAATGCACACGGAACCGGAAATTCACAAAAAAATTTTTTTTTTTTTTTTTTCCTTTTTTTCAAAAGGTAGGCTTATTTGCGCGACATTTTTCATTTTTTCACTGAACACAGGCAACTTTTTGCAACTTTTCGGGAGGGAATTCCCTAATTATGTGTGGTAAATTTTTCTGTAACACAAAATTAGAGACAAAATCGCATGAGAGTTCGATTTGCAGCTGCAAAATTTGTTCGTCGTAGATCGCATGGATCAAAACACACTTAAAGTGGAACAAAAAAGCTGTGGTAATAGGAAGAAAATTCGTTATATAGGGAAGTTCGACTGTATATGTTCGGGTATGTAGTCATTTTACGCATTGTAATTTTCTACAGGAAGTCAACCATCGGAAAGAGGTATTCTAAAGCTGTAAAGTGAAATGAATATTCAACAGTAAAATGTTGCCAACGACCATACCACGCTGAACGCATCGGTTCTCGTCCGATCACCGAAATTAAGCAGCGTCGGGCGCGGTTAGTACTTAGATGGGGGACCGCTTGGGAACACCGCGTGTTGTTGGCTCTGTCCTTCCTTTTGTCCCCCCCCTTCAGAAGCAAACTTCCCTATAGCGAATCAACACGGAACCAGAAAATCCCTTTTTTTCAAAAGAAAGGCTAATTGCTGCTACATTTTTCATTTTTGTACTGAAAACAGGCTTTTTCCAACTTTTCGGGAGGGAATTCCCTAATTATGTGTTCAATTTTTCTTTACTACGCATTCAAATTATTTACTATAGAAAGAAGTACCAACGAGGTATTCTAAAACTGTATAGTGAAATGAATATTCAGAAGTAAAATGTTGCCAACGACCAACGTTTTTTTTTTTTTTTTTTTTTTTTTTCCTATGCATAGAACACGAAGTCAAACATCGGTAAGATGTACCTGCGAGTAGTCGGTTCTCTTTCCAATCAGCGAAATTAAGCTCGGTTAGTACTTAGATGGGGGACCGCGTGAATGCACACGGAACCGGAAATTCACAAAAAAATTTTTTTTTTTTTTTTTTTCCTTTTTTTCAAAAGGTAGGCTTATTTGCGCGACATTTTTCATTTTTTCACTGAACACAGGCAACTTTTTGCAACTTTTCGGGAGGGAATTCCCTAATTATGTGTGGTAAATTTTTCTGTAACACAAAATTAGAGACAAAATCGCATGAGAGTTCGATTTGCAGCTGCAAAATTTGTTCGTCGTAGATCGCATGGATCAAAACACACTTAAAGTGGAACAAAAAAGCTGTGGTAATAGGAAGAAAATTCGTTATATAGGGAAGTTCGACTGTATATGTTCGGGTATGTAGTCATTTTACGCATTGTAATTTTCTACAGGAAGTCAACCATCGGAAAGAGGTATTCTAAAGCTGTAAAGTGAAATGAATATTCAACAGTAGGCTCTGTCCTTCCTTTTGTCCCCCCCCTTCAGAAGCAAACTTCCCTATAGCGAATCAACACGGAACCAGAAAATCCCTTTTTTTCAAAAGAAAGGCTAATTGCTGCTACATTTTTCATTTTTGTACTGAAAACAGGCTTTTTCCAACTTTTCGGGAGGGAATTCCCTAATTATGTGTTCAATTTTTCTTTACTACGCATTCAAATTATTTACTATAGAAAGAAGTACCAACGAGGTATTCTAAAACTGTATAGTGAAATGAATATTCAGAAGTAAAATGTTGCCAACGACCAACGTTTTTTTTTTTTTTTTTTTTTTTTCCTATGCATTGAACACGAAGTCAAACATCGGTAAGATGTACCTGCGAGTAGTCGGTTCTCTTTCCAATCAGCGAAATTAAGCTCGGTTAGTACTTAGATGGGGGACCGCGTGAATGCACACGGAACCGGAAATTCACAAAAAAATTTTTTTTTTTTTTTTTTCCTTTTTTTCAAAAGGTAGGCTTATTTGCGCGACATTTTTCATTTTTTCACTGAACACAGGCAACTTTTTGCAACTTTTCGGGAGGGAATTCCCTAATTATGTGTGGTAAATTTTTCTGTAACACAAAATTAGAGACAAAATCGCATGAGAGTTCGATTTGCAGCTGCAAAATTTGTTCGTCGTAGATCGCATGGATCAAAACACACTTAAAGTGGAACAAAAAAGCTGTGGTAATAGGAAGAAAATTCGTTATATAGGGAAGTTCGACTGTATATGTTCGGGTATGTAGTCATTTTACGCATTGTAATTTTCTACAGGAAGTCAACCATCGGAAAGAGGTATTCTAAAGCTGTAAAGTGAAATGAATATTCAACAGTAAAATGTTGCCAACGACCATACCACGCTGAACGCATCGGTTCTCGTCCGATCACCGAAATTAAGCAGCGTCGGGCGCGGTTAGTACTTAGATGGGGGACCGCTTGGGAACACCGCGTGTTGTTGGCTCTGTCCTTCCTTTTGTCCCCCCCCTTCAGAAGCAAACTTCCCTATAGCGAATCAACACGGAACCAGAAAATCCCTTTTTTTCAAAAGAAAGGCTAATTGCTGCTACATTTTTCATTTTTGTACTGAAAACAGGCTTTTTCCAACTTTTCGGGAGGGAATTCCCTAATTATGTGTTCAATTTTTCTTTACTACGCATTCAAATTATTTACTATAGAAAGAAGTACCAACGAGGTATTCTAAAACTGTATAGTGAAATGAATATTCAGAAGTAAAATGTTGCCAACGACCAACGTTTTTTTTTTTTTTTTTTTTTTTTTCCTATGCATAGAACACGAAGTCAAACATCGGTAAGATGTACCTGCGAGTAGTCGGTTCTCTTTCCAATCAGCGAAATTAAGCTCGGTTAGTACTTAGATGGGGGACCGCGTGAATGCACACGGAACCGGAAATTCACAAAAAAATTTTTTTTTTTTTTTTTTTCCTTTTTTTCAAAAGGTAGGCTTATTTGCGCGACATTTTTCATTTTTTCACTGAACACAGGCAACTTTTTGCAACTTTTCGGGAGGGAATTCCCTAATTATGTGTGGTAAATTTTTCTGTAACACAAAATTAGAGACAAAATCGCATGAGAGTTCGATTTGCAGCTGCAAAATTTGTTCGTCGTAGATCGCATGGATCAAAACACACTTAAAGTGGAACAAAAAAGCTGTGGTAATAGGAAGAAAATTCGTTATATAGGGAAGTTCGACTGTATATGTTCGGGTATGTAGTCATTTTACGCATTGTAATTTTCTACAGGAAGTCAACCATCGGAAAGAGGTATTCTAAAGCTGTAAAGTGAAATGAATATTCAACAGTAGGCTCTGTCCTTCCTTTTGTCCCCCCCCTTCAGAAGCAAACTTCCCTATAGCGAATCAACACGGAACCAGAAAATCCCTTTTTTTCAAAAGAAAGGCTAATTGCTGCTACATTTTTCATTTTTGTACTGAAAACAGGCTTTTTCCAACTTTTCGGGAGGGAATTCCCTAATTATGTGTTCAATTTTTCTTTACTACGCATTCAAATTATTTACTATAGAAAGAAGTACCAACGAGGTATTCTAAAACTGTATAGTGAAATGAATATTCAGAAGTAAAATGTTGCCAACGACCAACGTTTTTTTTTTTTTTTTTTTTTTTTTCCTATGCATTGAACACGAAGTCAAACATCGGTAAGATGTACCTGCGAGTAGTCGGTTCTCTTTCCAATCAGCGAAATTAAGCTCGGTTAGTACTTAGATGGGGGACCGCGTGAATGCACACGGAACCGGAAATTCACAAAAAAATTTTTTTTTTTTTTTTTTCCTTTTTTTCAAAAGGTAGGCTTATTTGCGCGACATTTTTCATTTTTTCACTGAACACAGGCAACTTTTTGCAACTTTTCGGGAGGGAATTCCCTAATTATGTGTGGTAAATTTTTCTGTAACACAAAATTAGAGACAAAATCGCATGAGAGTTCGATTTGCAGCTGCAAAATTTGTTCGTCGTAGATCGCATGGATCAAAACACACTTAAAGTGGAACAAAAAAGCTGTGGTAATAGGAAGAAAATTCGTTATATAGGGAAGTTCGACTGTATATGTTCGGGTATGTAGTCATTTTACGCATTGTAATTTTCTACAGGAAGTCAACCATCGGAAAGAGGTATTCTAAAGCTGTAAAGTGAAATGAATATTCAACAGTAAAATGTTGCCAACGACCATACCACGCTGAACGCATCGGTTCTCGTCCGATCACCGAAATTAAGCAGCGTCGGGCGCGGTTAGTACTTAGATGGGGGACCGCTTGGGAACACCGCGTGTTGTTGGCTCTGTCCTTCCTTTTGTCCCCCCCCTTCAGAAGCAAACTTCCCTATAGCGAATCAACACGGAACCAGAAAATCCCTTTTTTTCAAAAGAAAGGCTAATTGCTGCTACATTTTTCATTTTTGTACTGAAAACAGGCTTTTTCCAACTTTTCGGGAGGGAATTCCCTAATTATGTGTTCAATTTTTCTTTACTACGCATTCAAATTATTTACTATAGAAAGAAGTACCAACGAGGTATTCTAAAACTGTATAGTGAAATGAATATTCAGAAGTAAAATGTTGCCAACGACCAACGTTTTTTTTTTTTTTTTTTTTTTTTTCCTATGCATTGAACACGAAGTCAAACATCGGTAAGATGTACCTGCGAGTAGTCGGTTCTCTTTCCAATCAGCGAAATTAAGCTCGGTTAGTACTTAGATGGGGGACCGCGTGAATGCACACGGAACCGGAAATTCACAAAAAAATTTTTTTTTTTTTTTTTTTCCTTTTTTTCAAAAGGTAGGCTTATTTGCGCGACATTTTTCATTTTTTCACTGAACACAGGCAACTTTTTGCAACTTTTCGGGAGGGAATTCCCTAATTATGTGTGGTAAATTTTTCTGTAACACAAAATTAGAGACAAAATCGCATGAGAGTTCGATTTGCAGCTGCAAAATTTGTTCGTCGTAGATCGCATGGATCAAAACACACTTAAAGTGGAACAAAAAAGCTGTGGTAATAGGAAGAAAATTCGTTATATAGGGAAGTTCGACTGTATATGTTCGGGTATGTAGTCATTTTACGCATTGTAATTTTCTACAGGAAGTCAACCATCGGAAAGAGGTATTCTAAAGCTGTAAAGTGAAATGAATATTCAACAGTAAAATGTTGCCAACGACCATACCACGCTGAACGCATCGGTTCTCGTCCGATCACCGAAATTAAGCAGCGTCGGGCGCGGTTAGTACTTAGATGGGGGACCGCTTGGGAACACCGCGTGTTGTTGGCTCTGTCCTTCCTTTTGTCCCCCCCCTTCAGAAGCAAACTTCCCTATAGCGAATCAACACGGAACCAGAAAATCCCTTTTTTTCAAAAGAAAGGCTAATTGCTGCTACATTTTTCATTTTTGTACTGAAAACAGGCTTTTTCCAACTTTTCGGGAGGGAATTCCCTAATTATGTGTTCAATTTTTCTTTACTACGCATTCAAATTATTTACTATAGAAAGAAGTACCAACGAGGTATTCTAAAACTGTATAGTGAAATGAATATTCAGAAGTAAAATGTTGCCAACGACCAACGTTTTTTTTTTTTTTTTTTTCCTATGCATAGAACACGAAGTCAAACATCGGTAAGATGTACCTGCGAGTAGTCGGTTCTCTTTCCAATCAGCGAAATTAAGCTCGGTTAGTACTTAGATGGGGGACCGCGTGAATGCACACGGAACCGGAAATTCACAAAAAAATTTTTTTTTTTTTTTTTTTCCTTTTTTTCAAAAGGTAGGCTTATTTGCGCGACATTTTTCATTTTTTCACTGAACACAGGCAACTTTTTGCAACTTTTCGGGAGGGAATTCCCTAATTATGTGTGGTAAATTTTTCTGTAACACAAAATTAGAGACAAAATCGCATGAGAGTTCGATTTGCAGCTGCAAAATTTGTTCGTCGTAGATCGCATGGATCAAAACACACTTAAAGTGGAACAAAAAAGCTGTGGTAATAGGAAGAAAATTCGTTATATAGGGAAGTTCGACTGTATATGTTCGGGTATGTAGTCATTTTACGCATTGTAATTTTCTACAGGAAGTCAACCATCGGAAAGAGGTATTCTAAAGCTGTAAAGTGAAATGAATATTCAACAGTAAAATGTTGCCAACGACCATACCACGCTGAACGCATCGGTTCTCGTCCGATCACCGAAATTAAGCAGCGTCGGGCGCGGTTAGTACTTAGATGGGGGACCGCTTGGGAACACCGCGTGTTGTTGGCTCTGTCCTTCCTTTTGTCCCCCCCCTTCAGAAGCAAACTTCCCTATAGCGAATCAACACGGAACCAGAAAATCCCTTTTTTTCAAAAGAAAGGCTAATTGCTGCTACATTTTTCATTTTTGTACTGAAAACAGGCTTTTTCCAACTTTTCGGGAGGGAATTCCCTAATTATGTGTTCAATTTTTCTTTACTACGCATTCAAATTATTTACTATAGAAAGAAGTACCAACGAGGTATTCTAAAACTGTATAGTGAAATGAATATTCAGAAGTAAAATGTTGCCAACGACCAACGTTTTTTTTTTTTTTTTTTTCCTATGCATAGAACACGAAGTCAAACATCGGTAAGATGTACCTGCGAGTAGTCGGTTCTCTTTCCAATCAGCGAAATTAAGCTCGGTTAGTACTTAGATGGGGGACCGCGTGAATGCACACGGAACCGGAAATTCACAAAAAAATTTTTTTTTTTTTTTTTTTCCTTTTTTTCAAAAGGTAGGCTTATTTGCGCGACATTTTTCATTTTTTCACTGAACACAGGCAACTTTTTGCAACTTTTCGGGAGGGAATTCCCTAATTATGTGTGGTAAATTTTTCTGTAACACAAAATTAGAGACAAAATCGCATGAGAGTTCGATTTGCAGCTGCAAAATTTGTTCGTCGTAGATCGCATGGATCAAAACACACTTAAAGTGGAACAAAAAAGCTGTGGTAATAGGAAGAAAATTCGTTATATAGGGAAGTTCGACTGTATATGTTCGGGTATGTAGTCATTTTACGCATTGTAATTTTCTACAGGAAGTCAACCATCGGAAAGAGGTATTCTAAAGCTGTAAAGTGAAATGAATATTCAACAGTAGGCTCTGTCCTTCCTTTTGTCCCCCCCCTTCAGAAGCAAACTTCCCTATAGCGAATCAACACGGAACCAGAAAATCCCTTTTTTTCAAAAGAAAGGCTAATTGCTGCTACATTTTTCATTTTTGTACTGAAAACAGGCTTTTTCCAACTTTTCGGGAGGGAATTCCCTAATTATGTGTTCAATTTTTCTTTACTACGCATTCAAATTATTTACTATAGAAAGAAGTACCAACGAGGTATTCTAAAACTGTATAGTGAAATGAATATTCAGAAGTAAAATGTTGCCAACGACCAACGTTTTTTTTTTTTTTTTTTTTTTTTTCCTATGCATTGAACACGAAGTCAAACATCGGTAAGATGTACCTGCGAGTAGTCGGTTCTCTTTCCAATCAGCGAAATTAAGCTCGGTTAGTACTTAGATGGGGGACCGCGTGAATGCACACGGAACCGGAAATTCACAAAAAAATTTTTTTTTTTTTTTTTTTCCTTTTTTTCAAAAGGTAGGCTTATTTGCGCGACATTTTTCATTTTTTCACTGAACACAGGCAACTTTTTGCAACTTTTCGGGAGGGAATTCCCTAATTATGTGTGGTAAATTTTTCTGTAACACAAAATTAGAGACAAAATCGCATGAGAGTTCGATTTGCAGCTGCAAAATTTGTTCGTCGTAGATCGCATGGATCAAAACACACTTAAAGTGGAACAAAAAAGCTGTGGTAATAGGAAGAAAATTCGTTATATAGGGAAGTTCGACTGTATATGTTCGGGTATGTAGTCATTTTACGCATTGTAATTTTCTACAGGAAGTCAACCATCGGAAAGAGGTATTCTAAAGCTGTAAAGTGAAATGAATATTCAACAGTAAAATGTTGCCAACGACCATACCACGCTGAACGCATCGGTTCTCGTCCGATCACCGAAATTAAGCAGCGTCGGGCGCGGTTAGTACTTAGATGGGGGACCGCTTGGGAACACCGCGTGTTGTTGGCTCTGTCCTTCCTTTTGTCCCCCCCCTTCAGAAGCAAACTTCCCTATAGCGAATCAACACGGAACCAGAAAATCCCTTTTTTTCAAAAGAAAGGCTAATTGCTGCTACATTTTTCATTTTTGTACTGAAAACAGGCTTTTTCCAACTTTTCGGGAGGGAATTCCCTAATTATGTGTTCAATTTTTCTTTACTACGCATTCAAATTATTTACTATAGAAAGAAGTACCAACGAGGTATTCTAAAACTGTATAGTGAAATGAATATTCAGAAGTAAAATGTTGCCAACGACCAACGTTTTTTTTTTTTTTTTTTTTTTTTCCTATGCATTGAACACGAAGTCAAACATCGGTAAGATGTACCTGCGAGTAGTCGGTTCTCTTTCCAATCAGCGAAATTAAGCTCGGTTAGTACTTAGATGGGGGACCGCGTGAATGCACACGGAACCGGAAATTCACAAAAAAATTTTTTTTTTTTTTTTTTTCCTTTTTTTCAAAAGGTAGGCTTATTTGCGCGACATTTTTCATTTTTTCACTGAACACAGGCAACTTTTTGCAACTTTTCGGGAGGGAATTCCCTAATTATGTGTGGTAAATTTTTCTGTAACACAAAATTAGAGACAAAATCGCATGAGAGTTCGATTTGCAGCTGCAAAATTTGTTCGTCGTAGATCGCATGGATCAAAACACACTTAAAGTGGAACAAAAAAGCTGTGGTAATAGGAAGAAAATTCGTTATATAGGGAAGTTCGACTGTATATGTTCGGGTATGTAGTCATTTTACGCATTGTAATTTTCTACAGGAAGTCAACCATCGGAAAGAGGTATTCTAAAGCTGTAAAGTGAAATGAATATTCAACAGTAAAATGTTGCCAACGACCATACCACGCTGAACGCATCGGTTCTCGTCAGTCGTTCATAGATCTCCGCGAGTTCAAGACGTGTTTCGGCTATTGGCAAATCAGTGGTAAATTTAATATACCGGATTTAGACAAAGTGACTGTAAGAACCGACGTGGTGCAGTGCAAGTGGTAGTGGACCGTAGGTTACGTAACGTTTGTTCGAACCTGGAAAATAGTAAATACTTTTTAAAAAATAAATAATTAGAAATTGGATATTGTGTGAAAAAAAAAACAAAAGTGATGAAGAAAAGTGAACGGTCCTCGCTCTCAGTAGCGGGACTCGTAAAAATAAAACAATCACGTGACGCGGTGAAATCAGCAGATGTGCCTAGTACTTCTGGCAATATAGTAAAAGGAGCACCAGAGGGTGCCGTAAAACGTAGGATGAGGCTATTGCCTACTCCTAATTTAGTAAAGCGCCGCTCTCTATCGGCTTCCACTGAAAAGCTGCCAGTGGAAGTGAGGGAGGGGGCGCCATCAACAGCAGCGGCAGCTCCAAATCATCAACAACAGCAACAAAAGGAGTACCCACTAGTCTCCGATGGTGGGGAAGTGTTAGGTATGGGGGAGAACAGGTTTGTCTCCCTCATGGCCTCAGAGGCAGAAGAGGAAGATGATGAGTTAGAATCTCTTTGTTGTAGCATCAGGCAGCTACAGCAAAGGGTTCTAGCCATCAGAACAAAGCAGAGCGAAAGAAGGGAGAAGGAGCGTCAGCTGATGCTCCAACCCCAACAACAGCAGCAACAACAGCAGCTGCCAAAACAGCAGCAACAACAACCGCAACAGGCCAAGGGGCCACAGCTGCAGAAACAGCAGCAGCAAAAGAAGCAGCAGCAGCAGCAGCAGCAGCAGCAACAGCAACAGCAGCCGCAACAGAAGCAGCAGCAACAAAAGCAGCAACAACAGCAGCAGCAGCAACAACAGCAGCCGCAACAGCAGCAGCAGCAACTACAACAACAACAACAACAACAAAAGCAGAAAGCAGCGAAGCAGAGGGTGCCACCAATCAACACCTACAAGATTGAACTTAAGGATACCATTGAACTGTGTAAGTCGGCCATAGGTCATAATTTTTACGTAAAAAGATTGAGTGAGGACAGGCATGCGATTCACTGTAATACAGTGGATCAGTATAAAAAAGTCAAGGATCTCCTGAGGGACACGACGACGGAGTTCTTCTCCTTCACCCCGAAGGGGGAAAAGCCGCAAACAATGCTGCTGAAGGGGATGGAATCGTCCTCTGAACCTGAGGAGCTCCTTAAGTTGCTCAAAGAGAAGAACAACGACGAGCTCGAGTTCGTAGGAGTTAAGCCGTTTATCACAGCAAGGGCCAAAAGGGAGAAGCGGAAATTACCGTTCTTCCTGGTACAGCTGTCCCCCAAAAGCAAACTGGATGGTCTGAGGAAGATCCATGTCCTAGACTACCAGGTTGTTACCTGGGAAAAATTAAACAGGAGCGACAGCATTTTACAATGCGTTCGCTGCCAAAGGTTCGGACACGCGGCGTCGAACTGCGAAATGCAGCCTCGATGCGTGAAGTGTGGTAAGGACCACAAAGCAGAAGATTGTATTCTGGGTAAGGATGGTGCTTCGGATAAGGGCCAACTCGTGTGTGCATTATGTAGGAACTCGGGACACACCGCTAATTATCGGGGTTGTCCTAAGTACCAGGACATAAAAAAAGCAAACCTGGCTCGCCAGCAGAAAACCGTGGTGAAACGTTCACCCGCGCCCGCTCTAATTCCATCTCAAGCCGTTACCCCCCATACAACCTACGCCCAAATGGCGGCAGGTCGGGGAAACACGGTACAACAACACCAGCCAAAGGTTGCTGCACAGGCCCCCCTGCCTAAAGCACCTGCGGCGGTGGGTGACTTGATGGCTATCTTGCTCTCTATTCAAGGGCAGATGGGCCAACTGCAAAGTCAGATACAAGAGCAGGCGACGCGGGTGGACCAGATCTACGCGCTTCTGCCGGGCCTAACGCACCTCCAGTCGTAATGGATACGCTCGATGAGATTCCCTTAAGGATCCTCGCGGTGAATGTAAATTCATTGATTAGGATCGAACGAAGAGCTGTTCTTTATAAGTTGCTACAAGACCGATGCCCTGATGTACTTCTGGTTAGCGAAACTAAGCTAACTCAGAAACATAAGCTGAGGCATACAGATTATAAAATTGTAAGAAGAAACCGACCCAACTCCATACGAGGAGGAGGTGTTGCGATCTTCATTCGGAAAGGCTTGAAACATAGGGTCGTGTACAGCGGTGAAGTGCGAAGGTTCCGGGTGCTGGAAGCGTGCATCGTGCGCATCTCTCTCCGTAGTGGAAAGAAGTTGTACATGGTCTCGGTCTATGCACCTGAAGCTACTCAATCCAACTTATTTATTTCAGAGCTCGAGACACTTTTTCGATGTCTTAAGCTGGAGTCGGCAGAGAATTATTACCTCTTGGCCGGAGATTTTAACGCCAAACATAGAGATTGGGGAAATTATATACCAAATGCTAGGGGGAGCTCACTATTCAATTGGTGGGGTCTTCACAGTGTCGAGTATAGACTCGATTTGAAAGCTACAGATAGTGCGTCTTTTCCCAGAAACGGTTCCTATATGGATCTTTTGCTGTACGACTCACGGCTACAACTGACCGACACGAACCAACAAACGATAAACTGTCTACACACATTTGTGTATGATAGTGACCATTGCGGATTTAGTGCCGCCATTAGGATTCCTAACGAAATTGCGGAATTGGAGGAGTATGTTCCAACAAACACCTACAATTACAGTAGGACGCGTTGGACACGCTTCTCCAGAGTACTGAAAAGAGCACTCTCTTCGAACTCGCTCTACCCACCGACCAACAGGAACCTGTCAAACGAAGAGATTGATAGGTACCTAAAAGACCTTGACCTGACAATCAAACGAACGATGGACAGTACGATACCTCGGTACCAACTCACTAACAACGTTGACACATTCCGCAATGCAACAACTGACGCACTCCACGAACATAAAAGTAGGCTGCTGTCGAGACTAAAAACCTTGTACAGACGTTTTACTGACAGACAAAACTCGGAGATAAGGCAACTAAAGTCGTTGATCAAAAACGTCCAACAGTTAATTAAGGAAAACTACAGACTTTCTGTAAACTTGCATTGGAACAACAGAATTCGGGCTGTAAATTCCAGCAACCCGAGTATGTTCCCGCAAATAAATAAAATATTTCGGAGGAAAAACGTTAGCGACTTGCCATGTCTTAAGATCCCCCGAACGACGAACAACGAACAAGTACTGATTACAGCAGGCATTGATCCGGGGAACGCAGTCGATGATGACAACTTCTTTGTGGTCGAGGATCCGCAGGAGAAAGTGGAAGTCATAGGAGCGACTTTCCAGGAAGTGTATAAGGTGAATGCTAGCATTCGCCCGAACCACGACCTGGAGAATCGCGTCCTTGTGCACAACCACTACCTTCGAAGTGATATACAGAACTGGCGATCTGAGAACACCGGTTTCACCGAGTTCAATGACGATAACATGGCAAATAATGTCGTCGCCAACGAAAGGGTTCATCCCCCGTTCATATCGAAGGTCGAACTCCAAACGATCTTCGACTCACTCAGAAGGAAGAAATCAGAGGGAATCGATGGAATATCGAACATTGTGCTTCGACATCTCCCCCTAGTAGTGGTGGACATTTATACCACCCTGTTTAATAATACGCTGAATAATGCACATTATCCAGCGCATTGGAAAACAGCGGTGGTTCATGCTATTCCCAAAAGGGATAAAGATAGCTCCAATCCGGGGAATCTCCGGTCAATAAGTCTCTTGCCGAACATCAGTAAAGTATTCGAAAAGGTGGTCCATAGAGCCTTGGCTAAGTGGGTTGAGGACAATAAAATAATTCCTGATAATCAATTCGGTTTTAAGGCGGGTCATGATACAATACATGCCGCGTCTAAACTGGTATCTGATATCCAATGGAACAAATGCAAGAACCAATGCACGGGTGCCTGCCTGGTTGATTTGGAGAAGGCCTTCGACACCGTATGGTTAGAGGGGCTCTTTTACAAGTTGAGCAGGTTGGGTATAAGCAAACCACTGCTGTACATGCTATGTAACATGCTGACCAGTAGACGGTTCATTGTGAAAAATGGCAATGTGACGTCTGCTGGTACATTCGAAGTTAAAAATGGTCTGCAACAAGGTGCAGTAAATTCGCCGGTCCTTTTCAACATTTACACGAGCGATCTCGTAGGTTCTCTTCATCATGCTATTGCGTATGCAGACGACTTGGTTGCGTACAGATCAGGTCCAAAGATCGAGGTCATTGTCACTCTTTTGCAGCATGACTTCGATAAGATTCAGCTATACTGCGACGATTGGAAGTTGAAGATCAACTTTCAGAAGTCGGAAACCATTCTGTTTAGGAAGCCGTTGTCTGGGGCCTCTAGGGATACCAGAAAGAATTGGCGAAAGTTCGCAATCGTGGGACAACACGGGCGACCATTAGAGAGTCGAAGTGTAGTCAGATACCTCGGGATCTGGCTAGACCAATATCTGTATTTTAACAAACATGTGGATGCTGCTCTGGCCAGAGCCCGAGTTGCTTTTGCCCTTACAAAGAGACTGTTTTACAGCAGCCAACTCGATGCGAGGGTAAAGGTAATCTGCTATACGGCCCTAATCCGGCCAATGCTTACATATGGTTGTCCCGTGTGGTTCAACGTGCGGGCAAGCTTGATGGAAAGGATTCGGGTGTTTGAGAGGGCTTGCCTTAGGCCTTGCCTTCGCCTATACAGAACACCAGAGTCTGAATACAGAAAATTCTATTCCAACGAGGTCCTATACAACAAGGCGGACCTAATCAGAGTGGACAATTTCATAGTGAAGCTTACTCGAGGGCACATTGCAAGAGCAATGAACTCGGTTAATAACCTGATCTCTGGGGCTTACTACCCCAATACTATGTATCACGAGAGAGTGCGCCTTAACGGCTTCGTCCCCCCAGAAGCTTTTCTGCATTTTGACAAGGAAGGTCTGATCCAGGATAGATCGGCAGTCCCGCTAATCTTCCATGTGGCCCGGACAACTGTGGAAAGGCAACTCAACTACGGTCGAGACGTCGTTGAGAGCACTGAGGAGCGACTCCGGTTTAGTAGGTCGGTTTCGGAGCGCGACATTAGGGATGTTGGGCGGCAGCACCAGACTTTCTGGTGGCTGTCGGAAAGCGAGGGAACTCCCTCGTCGAACCCTATCGATCCGGGCTAGTCCAGAGATGGACAAAGCTGGCCATGGCCGGCTTACATAGTTTAAGTTTCAGATTAGGTAGGTTATTTTTAGGTAGATTTAAGAAAAAAAAATAAAAAATAAAAAAAAAATAAAAAAAAAAATAAAAAATACAAAAAAATACAAAAAATACAAAAAAATACAAAAAAAAATACAAAAAATACAAAATACAACAAAAAAAATATAAAAAATACAAAAATACAAAAAAAATACACGTATTTAATTACGTAGCATGTTAGGTGTTAAGTTAGGTTAAGGTTTATTTTAAGGTAGTTTTAAGTTAATTTTATTTAGATTTAAGGAAATATATAAAAATGTCCGGTAACTAAGTTTTTTCCAAAACATTTTCTTAGTTTTTCAATAGTTTAGTCCTTAGATTGTTTAAGTAAATTAAGTTAGGTTAGGTCGAAAGACATAGATTAAGAATTAAGTTTAGCTTAGAGTGCCCGTGTAGGGCCAGTAAGTTAGAGTAAGATAGTTAAGTTCATTAAGCTAGTTTTAAGCGTTTTTTTCGTAGCAATTAAGAATACTGAATTAAAAAAATAAAAATGCATTTAAAACAAACAAACAGCATCGGTTCTCGTCCGATCACCGAAATTAAGCAGCGTCGGGCGCGGTTAGTACTTAGATGGGGGACCGCTTGGGAACACCGCGTGTTGTTGGCTCTGTCCTTCCTTTTGTCCCCCCCCTTCAGAAGCAAACTTCCCTATAGCGAATCAACACGGAACCAGAAAATCCCTTTTTTTCAAAAGAAAGGCTAATTGCTGCTACATTTTTCATTTTTGTACTGAAAACAGGCTTTTTCCAACTTTTCGGGAGGGAATTCCCTAATTATGTGTTCAATTTTTCTTTACTACGCATTCAAATTATTTACTATAGAAAGAAGTACCAACGAGGTATTCTAAAACTGTATAGTGAAATGAATATTCAGAAGTAAAATGTTGCCAACGACCAACGTTTTTTTTTTTTTTTTTTTTTTTTTTCCTATGCATAGAACACGAAGTCAAACATCGGTAAGATGTACCTGCGAGTAGTCGGTTCTCTTTCCAATCAGCGAAATTAAGCTCGGTTAGTACTTAGATGGGGGACCGCGTGAATGCACACGGAACCGGAAATTCACAAAAAAATTTTTTTTTTTTTTTTTTTCCTTTTTTTCAAAAGGTAGGCTTATTTGCGCGACATTTTTCATTTTTTCACTGAACACAGGCAACTTTTTGCAACTTTTCGGGAGGGAATTCCCTAATTATGTGTGGTAAATTTTTCTGTAACACAAAATTAGAGACAAAATCGCATGAGAGTTCGATTTGCAGCTGCAAAATTTGTTCGTCGTAGATCGCATGGATCAAAACACACTTAAAGTGGAACAAAAAAGCTGTGGTAATAGGAAGAAAATTCGTTATATAGGGAAGTTCGACTGTATATGTTCGGGTATGTAGTCATTTTACGCATTGTAATTTTCTACAGGAAGTCAACCATCGGAAAGAGGTATTCTAAAGCTGTAAAGTGAAATGAATATTCAACAGTAGGCTCTGTCCTTCCTTTTGTCCCCCCCCTTCAGAAGCAAACTTCCCTATAGCGAATCAACACGGAACCAGAAAATCCCTTTTTTTCAAAAGAAAGGCTAATTGCTGCTACATTTTTCATTTTTCATTTTTCATTTTTGTACTGAAAACAGGCTTTTTCCAACTTTTCGGGAGGGAATTCCCTAATTATGTGTTCAATTTTTCTTTACTACGCATTCAAATTATTTACTATAGAAAGAAGTACCAACGAGGTATTCTAAAACTGTATAGTGAAATGAATATTCAGAAGTAAAATGTTGCCAACGACCAACGTTTTTTTTTTTTTTTTTTTTTTTCCTATGCATTGAACACGAAGTCAAACATCGGTAAGATGTACCTGCGAGTAGTCGGTTCTCTTTCCAATCAGCGAAATTAAGCTCGGTTAGTACTTAGATGGGGGACCGCGTGAATGCACACGGAACCGGAAATTCACAAAAAAATTTTTTTTTTTTTTTTTTCCTTTTTTTCAAAAGGTAGGCTTATTTGCGCGACATTTTTCATTTTTTCACTGAACACAGGCAACTTTTTGCAACTTTTCGGGAGGGAATTCCCTAATTATGTGTGGTAAATTTTTCTGTAACACAAAATTAGAGACAAAATCGCATGAGAGTTCGATTTGCAGCTGCAAAATTTGTTCGTCGTAGATCGCATGGATCAAAACACACTTAAAGTGGAACAAAAAAGCTGTGGTAATAGGAAGAAAATTCGTTATATAGGGAAGTTCGACTGTATATGTTCGGGTATGTAGTCATTTTACGCATTGTAATTTTCTACAGGAAGTCAACCATCGGAAAGAGGTATTCTAAAGCTGTAAAGTGAAATGAATATTCAACAGTAAAATGTTGCCAACGACCATACCACGCTGAACGCATCGGTTCTCGTTTCCAAAACATTTTCTTAGTTTTTCAATAGTTTAGTCCTTAGATTGTTTAAGTAAATTAAGTTAGGTTAGGTCGAAAGACATAGATTAAGAATTAAGTTTAGCTTAGAGTGCCCGTGTAGGGCCAGTAAGTTAGAGTAAGATAGTTAAGTTAATTAAGCTAGTTTTAAGCGTTTTTTTTCCTAGCAAGTAAGAGTTCTGAATTTAAAAAAAAATAAAAATGCATTTAAAAACAAAAACAAAAAAGCATCGGTTCTCGTCCGATCACCGAAATTAAGCAGCGTCGGGCGCGATTATTACTTAGATGGGGGACCGCTTGGGAACACCGCGTGTTGTTGGCTCTGTCCTTCCTTTTGTCCCCCCCCTTCAGAAGCAAACTTCCCTATAGCGAATCAACACGGAACCAGAAAATCCCTTTTTTTCAAAAGAAAGGCTAATTTCTGCTACATTTTTCATTTTTCATTTTTGTACTGAAAACAGGCTTTTTCCAACTTTTCGGGAGGGAATTCCCTAATTATGTGTTCAATTTTTCTTTACTACGCATTCAAATTATTTACTATAGAAAGAAGTACCAACGAGGTATTCTAAAACTGTATAGTGAAATGAATATTCAGAAGTAAAATGTTGCCAACGACCAACGTTTTTTTTTTTTTTTTTTTTTTTTCCTATGCATTGAACACGAAGTCAAACATCGGTAAGATGTACCTGCGAGTAGTCGGTTCTCTTTCCAATCAGCGAAATTAAGCTCGGTTAGTACTTAGATGGGGGACCGCGTGAATGCACACGGAACCGGAAATTCACAAAAAAATTTTTTTTTTTTTTTTTTTCCTTTTTTTCAAAAGGTAGGCTTATTTGCGCGACATTTTTCATTTTTTCACTGAACACAGGCAACTTTTTGCAACTTTTCGGGAGGGAATTCCCTAATTATGTGTGGTAAATTTTTCTGTAACACAAAATTAGAGACAAAATCGCATGAGAGTTCGATTTGCAGCTGCAAAATTTGTTCGTCGTAGATCGCATGGATCAAAACACACTTAAAGTGGAACAAAAAAGCTGTGGTAATAGGAAGAAAATTCGTTATATAGGGAAGTTCGACTGTATATGTTCGGGTATGTAGTCATTTTACGCATTGTAATTTTCTACAGGAAGTCAACCATCGGAAAGAGGTATTCTAAAGCTGTAAAGTGAAATGAATATTCAACAGTAGGCTCTGTCCTTCCTTTTGTCCCCCCCCTTCAGAAGCAAACTTCCCTATAGCGAATCAACACGGAACCAGAAAATCCCTTTTTTTCAAAAGAAAGGCTAATTGCTGCTACATTTTTCATTTTTCATTTTTCATTTTTGTACTGAAAACAGGCTTTTTCCAACTTTTCGGGAGGGAATTCCCTAATTATGTGTTCAATTTTTCTTTACTACGCATTCAAATTATTTACTATAGAAAGAAGTACCAACGAGGTATTCTAAAACTGTATAGTGAAATGAATATTCAGAAGTAAAATGTTGCCAACGACCAACGTTTTTTTTTTTTTTTTTTTTTTTCCTATGCATTGAACACGAAGTCAAACATCGGTAAGATGTACCTGCGAGTAGTCGGTTCTCTTTCCAATCAGCGAAATTAAGCTCGGTTAGTACTTAGATGGGGGACCGCGTGAATGCACACGGAACCGGAAATTCACAAAAAAATTTTTTTTTTTTTTTTTTCCTTTTTTTCAAAAGGTAGGCTTATTTGCGCGACATTTTTCATTTTTTCACTGAACACAGGCAACTTTTTGCAACTTTTCGGGAGGGAATTCCCTAATTATGTGTGGTAAATTTTTCTGTAACACAAAATTAGAGACAAAATCGCATGAGAGTTCGATTTGCAGCTGCAAAATTTGTTCGTCGTAGATCGCATGGATCAAAACACACTTAAAGTGGAACAAAAAAGCTGTGGTAATAGGAAGAAAATTCGTTATATAGGGAAGTTCGACTGTATATGTTCGGGTATGTAGTCATTTTACGCATTGTAATTTTCTACAGGAAGTCAACCATCGGAAAGAGGTATTCTAAAGCTGTAAAGTGAAATGAATATTCAACAGTAGGCTCTGTCCTTCCTTTTGTCCCCCCCCTTCAGAAGCAAACTTCCCTATAGCGAATCAACACGGAACCAGAAAATCCCTTTTTTTCAAAAGAAAGGCTAATTGCTGCTACATTTTTCATTTTTCATTTTTCATTTTTGTACTGAAAACAGGCTTTTTCCAACTTTTCGGGAGGGAATTCCCTAATTATGTGTTCAATTTTTCTTTACTACGCATTCAAATTATTTACTATAGAAAGAAGTACCAACGAGGTATTCTAAAACTGTATAGTGAAATGAATATTCAGAAGTAAAATGTTGCCAACGACCAACGTTTTTTTTTTTTTTTTTTTTTTCCTATGCATTGAACACGAAGTCAAACATCGGTAAGATGTACCTGCGAGTAGTCGGTTCTCTTTCCAATCAGCGAAATTAAGCTCGGTTAGTACTTAGATGGGGGACCGCGTGAATGCACACGGAACCGGAAATTCACAAAAAAATTTTTTTTTTTTTTTTTTCCTTTTTTTCAAAAGGTAGGCTTATTTGCGCGACATTTTTCATTTTTTCACTGAACACAGGCAACTTTTTGCAACTTTTCGGGAGGGAATTCCCTAATTATGTGTGGTAAATTTTTCTGTAACACAAAATTAGAGACAAAATCGCATGAGAGTTCGATTTGCAGCTGCAAAATTTGTTCGTCGTAGATCGCATGGATCAAAACACACTTAAAGTGGAACAAAAAAGCTGTGGTAATAGGAAGAAAATTCGTTATATAGGGAAGTTCGACTGTATATGTTCGGGTATGTAGTCATTTTACGCATTGTAATTTTCTACAGGAAGTCAACCATCGGAAAGAGGTATTCTAAAGCTGTAAAGTGAAATGAATATTCAACAGTAAAATGTTGCCAACGACCATACCACGCTGAACGCATCGGTTCTCGTTTCCAAAACATTTTCTTAGTTTTTCAATAGTTTAGTCCTTAGATTGTTTAAGTAAATTAAGTTAGGTTAGGTCGAAAGACATAGATTAAGAATTAAGTTTAGCTTAGAGTGCCCGTGTAGGGCCAGTAAGTTAGAGTAAGATAGTTAAGTTAATTAAGCTAGTTTTAAGCGTTTTTTTTCCTAGCAAGTAAGAGTTCTGAATTTAAAAAAAAATAAAAATGCATTTAAAAACAAAAACAAAAAAGCATCGGTTCTCGTCCGATCACCGAAATTAAGCAGCGTCGGGCGCGATTATTACTTAGATGGGGGACCGCTTGGGAACACCGCGTGTTGTTGGCTCTGTCCTTCCTTTTGTCCCCCCCCTTCAGAAGCAAACTTCCCTATAGCGAATCAACACGGAACCAGAAAATCCCTTTTTTTCAAAAGAAAGGCTAATTTCTGCTACATTTTTCATTTTTCATTTTTGTACTGAAAACAGGCTTTTTCCAACTTTTCGGGAGGGAATTCCCTAATTATGTGTTCAATTTTTCTTTACTACGCATTCAAATTATTTACTATAGAAAGAAGTACCAACGAGGTATTCTAAAACTGTATAGTGAAATGAATATTCAGAAGTAAAATGTTGCCAACGACCAACGTTTTTTTTTTTTTTTTTTTTTTTTCCTATGCATTGAACACGAAGTCAAACATCGGTAAGATGTACCTGCGAGTAGTCGGTTCTCTTTCCAATCAGCGAAATTAAGCTCGGTTAGTACTTAGATGGGGGACCGCGTGAATGCACACGGAACCGGAAATTCACAAAAAAATTTTTTTTTTTTTTTTTTTCCTTTTTTTCAAAAGGTAGGCTTATTTGCGCGACATTTTTCATTTTTTCACTGAACACAGGCAACTTTTTGCAACTTTTCGGGAGGGAATTCCCTAATTATGTGTGGTAAATTTTTCTGTAACACAAAATTAGAGACAAAATCGCATGAGAGTTCGATTTGCAGCTGCAAAATTTGTTCGTCGTAGATCGCATGGATCAAAACACACTTAAAGTGGAACAAAAAAGCTGTGGTAATAGGAAGAAAATTCGTTATATAGGGAAGTTCGACTGTATATGTTCGGGTATGTAGTCATTTTACGCATTGTAATTTTCTACAGGAAGTCAACCATCGGAAAGAGGTATTCTAAAGCTGTAAAGTGAAATGAATATTCAACAGTAGGCTCTGTCCTTCCTTTTGTCCCCCCCCTTCAGAAGCAAACTTCCCTATAGCGAATCAACACGGAACCAGAAAATCCCTTTTTTTCAAAAGAAAGGCTAATTGCTGCTACATTTTTCATTTTTCATTTTTCATTTTTGTACTGAAAACAGGCTTTTTCCAACTTTTCGGGAGGGAATTCCCTAATTATGTGTTCAATTTTTCTTTACTACGCATTCAAATTATTTACTATAGAAAGAAGTACCAACGAGGTATTCTAAAACTGTATAGTGAAATGAATATTCAGAAGTAAAATGTTGCCAACGACCAACGTTTTTTTTTTTTTTTTTTTTTTTCCTATGCATTGAACACGAAGTCAAACATCGGTAAGATGTACCTGCGAGTAGTCGGTTCTCTTTCCAATCAGCGAAATTAAGCTCGGTTAGTACTTAGATGGGGGACCGCGTGAATGCACACGGAACCGGAAATTCACAAAAAAATTTTTTTTTTTTTTTTTTCCTTTTTTTCAAAAGGTAGGCTTATTTGCGCGACATTTTTCATTTTTTCACTGAACACAGGCAACTTTTTGCAACTTTTCGGGAGGGAATTCCCTAATTATGTGTGGTAAATTTTTCTGTAACACAAAATTAGAGACAAAATCGCATGAGAGTTCGATTTGCAGCTGCAAAATTTGTTCGTCGTAGATCGCATGGATCAAAACACACTTAAAGTGGAACAAAAAAGCTGTGGTAATAGGAAGAAAATTCGTTATATAGGGAAGTTCGACTGTATATGTTCGGGTATGTAGTCATTTTACGCATTGTAATTTTCTACAGGAAGTCAACCATCGGAAAGAGGTATTCTAAAGCTGTAAAGTGAAATGAATATTCAACAGTAAAATGTTGCCAACGACCATACCACGCTGAACGCATCGGTTCTCGTCCGATCACCGAAATTAAGCAGCGTCGGGCGCGGTTAGTACTTAGATGGGGGACCGCTTGGGAACACCGCGTGTTGTTGGCTCTGTCCTTCCTTTTGTCCCCCCCCTTCAGAAGCAAACTTCCCTATAGCGAATCAACACGGAACCAGAAAATCCCTTTTTTTCAAAAGAAAGGCTAATTGCTGCTACATTTTTCATTTTTGTACTGAAAACAGGCTTTTTCCAACTTTTCGGGAGGGAATTCCCTAATTATGTGTTCAATTTTTCTTTACTACGCATTCAAATTATTTACTATAGAAAGAAGTACCAACGAGGTATTCTAAAACTGTATAGTGAAATGAATATTCAGAAGTAAAATGTTGCCAACGACCAACGTTTTTTTTTTTTTTTTTTTTTTTTTTCCTATGCATAGAACACGAAGTCAAACATCGGTAAGATGTACCTGCGAGTAGTCGGTTCTCTTTCCAATCAGCGAAATTAAGCTCGGTTAGTACTTAGATGGGGGACCGCGTGAATGCACACGGAACCGGAAATTCACAAAAAAATTTTTTTTTTTTTTTTTTTCCTTTTTTTCAAAAGGTAGGCTTATTTGCGCGACATTTTTCATTTTTTCACTGAACACAGGCAACTTTTTGCAACTTTTCGGGAGGGAATTCCCTAATTATGTGTGGTAAATTTTTCTGTAACACAAAATTAGAGACAAAATCGCATGAGAGTTCGATTTGCAGCTGCAAAATTTGTTCGTCGTAGATCGCATGGATCAAAACACACTTAAAGTGGAACAAAAAAGCTGTGGTAATAGGAAGAAAATTCGTTATATAGGGAAGTTCGACTGTATATGTTCGGGTATGTAGTCATTTTACGCATTGTAATTTTCTACAGGAAGTCAACCATCGGAAAGAGGTATTCTAAAGCTGTAAAGTGAAATGAATATTCAACAGTAGGCTCTGTCCTTCCTTTTGTCCCCCCCCTTCAGAAGCAAACTTCCCTATAGCGAATCAACACGGAACCAGAAAATCCCTTTTTTTCAAAAGAAAGGCTAATTGCTGCTACATTTTTCATTTTTCATTTTTCATTTTTGTACTGAAAACAGGCTTTTTCCAACTTTTCGGGAGGGAATTCCCTAATTATGTGTTCAATTTTTCTTTACTACGCATTCAAATTATTTACTATAGAAAGAAGTACCAACGAGGTATTCTAAAACTGTATAGTGAAATGAATATTCAGAAGTAAAATGTTGCCAACGACCAACGTTTTTTTTTTTTTTTTTTTTTTTCCTATGCATTGAACACGAAGTCAAACATCGGTAAGATGTACCTGCGAGTAGTCGGTTCTCTTTCCAATCAGCGAAATTAAGCTCGGTTAGTACTTAGATGGGGGACCGCGTGAATGCACACGGAACCGGAAATTCACAAAAAAATTTTTTTTTTTTTTTTTTCCTTTTTTTCAAAAGGTAGGCTTATTTGCGCGACATTTTTCATTTTTTCACTGAACACAGGCAACTTTTTGCAACTTTTCGGGAGGGAATTCCCTAATTATGTGTGGTAAATTTTTCTGTAACACAAAATTAGAGACAAAATCGCATGAGAGTTCGATTTGCAGCTGCAAAATTTGTTCGTCGTAGATCGCATGGATCAAAACACACTTAAAGTGGAACAAAAAAGCTGTGGTAATAGGAAGAAAATTCGTTATATAGGGAAGTTCGACTGTATATGTTCGGGTATGTAGTCATTTTACGCATTGTAATTTTCTACAGGAAGTCAACCATCGGAAAGAGGTATTCTAAAGCTGTAAAGTGAAATGAATATTCAACAGTAAAATGTTGCCAACGACCATACCACGCTGAACGCATCGGTTCTCGTTTCCAAAACATTTTCTTAGTTTTTCAATAGTTTAGTCCTTAGATTGTTTAAGTAAATTAAGTTAGGTTAGGTCGAAAGACATAGATTAAGAATTAAGTTTAGCTTAGAGTGCCCGTGTAGGGCCAGTAAGTTAGAGTAAGATAGTTAAGTTAATTAAGCTAGTTTTAAGCGTTTTTTTTCCTAGCAAGTAAGAGTTCTGAATTTAAAAAAAAATAAAAATGCATTTAAAAACAAAAACAAAAAAGCATCGGTTCTCGTCCGATCACCGAAATTAAGCAGCGTCGGGCGCGATTATTACTTAGATGGGGGACCGCTTGGGAACACCGCGTGTTGTTGGCTCTGTCCTTCCTTTTGTCCCCCCCCTTCAGAAGCAAACTTCCCTATAGCGAATCAACACGGAACCAGAAAATCCCTTTTTTTCAAAAGAAAGGCTAATTTCTGCTACATTTTTCATTTTTCATTTTTGTACTGAAAACAGGCTTTTTCCAACTTTTCGGGAGGGAATTCCCTAATTATGTGTTCAATTTTTCTTTACTACGCATTCAAATTATTTACTATAGAAAGAAGTACCAACGAGGTATTCTAAAACTGTATAGTGAAATGAATATTCAGAAGTAAAATGTTGCCAACGACCAACGTTTTTTTTTTTTTTTTTTTTTTTTCCTATGCATTGAACACGAAGTCAAACATCGGTAAGATGTACCTGCGAGTAGTCGGTTCTCTTTCCAATCAGCGAAATTAAGCTCGGTTAGTACTTAGATGGGGGACCGCGTGAATGCACACGGAACCGGAAATTCACAAAAAAATTTTTTTTTTTTTTTTTTTCCTTTTTTTCAAAAGGTAGGCTTATTTGCGCGACATTTTTCATTTTTTCACTGAACACAGGCAACTTTTTGCAACTTTTCGGGAGGGAATTCCCTAATTATGTGTGGTAAATTTTTCTGTAACACAAAATTAGAGACAAAATCGCATGAGAGTTCGATTTGCAGCTGCAAAATTTGTTCGTCGTAGATCGCATGGATCAAAACACACTTAAAGTGGAACAAAAAAGCTGTGGTAATAGGAAGAAAATTCGTTATATAGGGAAGTTCGACTGTATATGTTCGGGTATGTAGTCATTTTACGCATTGTAATTTTCTACAGGAAGTCAACCATCGGAAAGAGGTATTCTAAAGCTGTAAAGTGAAATGAATATTCAACAGTAGGCTCTGTCCTTCCTTTTGTCCCCCCCCTTCAGAAGCAAACTTCCCTATAGCGAATCAACACGGAACCAGAAAATCCCTTTTTTTCAAAAGAAAGGCTAATTGCTGCTACATTTTTCATTTTTCATTTTTCATTTTTGTACTGAAAACAGGCTTTTTCCAACTTTTCGGGAGGGAATTCCCTAATTATGTGTTCAATTTTTCTTTACTACGCATTCAAATTATTTACTATAGAAAGAAGTACCAACGAGGTATTCTAAAACTGTATAGTGAAATGAATATTCAGAAGTAAAATGTTGCCAACGACCAACGTTTTTTTTTTTTTTTTTTTTTTTCCTATGCATTGAACACGAAGTCAAACATCGGTAAGATGTACCTGCGAGTAGTCGGTTCTCTTTCCAATCAGCGAAATTAAGCTCGGTTAGTACTTAGATGGGGGACCGCGTGAATGCACACGGAACCGGAAATTCACAAAAAAATTTTTTTTTTTTTTTTTTCCTTTTTTTCAAAAGGTAGGCTTATTTGCGCGACATTTTTCATTTTTTCACTGAACACAGGCAACTTTTTGCAACTTTTCGGGAGGGAATTCCCTAATTATGTGTGGTAAATTTTTCTGTAACACAAAATTAGAGACAAAATCGCATGAGAGTTCGATTTGCAGCTGCAAAATTTGTTCGTCGTAGATCGCATGGATCAAAACACACTTAAAGTGGAACAAAAAAGCTGTGGTAATAGGAAGAAAATTCGTTATATAGGGAAGTTCGACTGTATATGTTCGGGTATGTAGTCATTTTACGCATTGTAATTTTCTACAGGAAGTCAACCATCGGAAAGAGGTATTCTAAAGCTGTAAAGTGAAATGAATATTCAACAGTAAAATGTTGCCAACGACCATACCACGCTGAACGCATCGGTTCTCGTCCGATCACCGAAATTAAGCAGCGTCGGGCGCGGTTAGTACTTAGATGGGGGACCGCTTGGGAACACCGCGTGTTGTTGGCTCTGTCCTTCCTTTTGTCCCCCCCCTTCAGAAGCAAACTTCCCTATAGCGAATCAACACGGAACCAGAAAATCCCTTTTTTTCAAAAGAAAGGCTAATTGCTGCTACATTTTTCATTTTTGTACTGAAAACAGGCTTTTTCCAACTTTTCGGGAGGGAATTCCCTAATTATGTGTTCAATTTTTCTTTACTACGCATTCAAATTATTTACTATAGAAAGAAGTACCAACGAGGTATTCTAAAACTGTATAGTGAAATGAATATTCAGAAGTAAAATGTTGCCAACGACCAACGTTTTTTTTTTTTTTTTTTTTTTTTTTCCTATGCATAGAACACGAAGTCAAACATCGGTAAGATGTACCTGCGAGTAGTCGGTTCTCTTTCCAATCAGCGAAATTAAGCTCGGTTAGTACTTAGATGGGGGACCGCGTGAATGCACACGGAACCGGAAATTCACAAAAAAATTTTTTTTTTTTTTTTTTTCCTTTTTTTCAAAAGGTAGGCTTATTTGCGCGACATTTTTCATTTTTTCACTGAACACAGGCAACTTTTTGCAACTTTTCGGGAGGGAATTCCCTAATTATGTGTGGTAAATTTTTCTGTAACACAAAATTAGAGACAAAATCGCATGAGAGTTCGATTTGCAGCTGCAAAATTTGTTCGTCGTAGATCGCATGGATCAAAACACACTTAAAGTGGAACAAAAAAGCTGTGGTAATAGGAAGAAAATTCGTTATATAGGGAAGTTCGACTGTATATGTTCGGGTATGTAGTCATTTTACGCATTGTAATTTTCTACAGGAAGTCAACCATCGGAAAGAGGTATTCTAAAGCTGTAAAGTGAAATGAATATTCAACAGTAGGCTCTGTCCTTCCTTTTGTCCCCCCCCTTCAGAAGCAAACTTCCCTATAGCGAATCAACACGGAACCAGAAAATCCCTTTTTTTCAAAAGAAAGGCTAATTGCTGCTACATTTTTCATTTTTGTACTGAAAACAGGCTTTTTCCAACTTTTCGGGAGGGAATTCCCTAATTATGTGTTCAATTTTTCTTTACTACGCATTCAAATTATTTACTATAGAAAGAAGTACCAACGAGGTATTCTAAAACTGTATAGTGAAATGAATATTCAGAAGTAAAATGTTGCCAACGACCAACGTTTTTTTTTTTTTTTTTTTTTTTTTCCTATGCATAGAACACGAAGTCAAACATCGGTAAGATGTACCTGCGAGTAGTCGGTTCTCTTTCCAATCAGCGAAATTAAGCTCGGTTAGTACTTAGATGGGGGACCGCGTGAATGCACACGGAACCGGAAATTCACAAAAAAATTTTTTTTTTTTTTTTTTTCCTTTTTTTCAAAAGGTAGGCTTATTTGCGCGACATTTTTCATTTTTTCACTGAACACAGGCAACTTTTTGCAACTTTTCGGGAGGGAATTCCCTAATTATGTGTGGTAAATTTTTCTGTAACACAAAATTAGAGACAAAATCGCATGAGAGTTCGATTTGCAGCTGCAAAATTTGTTCGTCGTAGATCGCATGGATCAAAACACACTTAAAGTGGAACAAAAAAGCTGTGGTAATAGGAAGAAAATTCGTTATATAGGGAAGTTCGACTGTATATGTTCGGGTATGTAGTCATTTTACGCATTGTAATTTTCTACAGGAAGTCAACCATCGGAAAGAGGTATTCTAAAGCTGTAAAGTGAAATGAATATTCAACAGTAGGCTCTGTCCTTCCTTTTGTCCCCCCCCTTCAGAAGCAAACTTCCCTATAGCGAATCAACACGGAACCAGAAAATCCCTTTTTTTCAAAAGAAAGGCTAATTGCTGCTACATTTTTCATTTTTCATTTTTCATTTTTGTACTGAAAACAGGCTTTTTCCAACTTTTCGGGAGGGAATTCCCTAATTATGTGTTCAATTTTTCTTTACTACGCATTCAAATTATTTACTATAGAAAGAAGTACCAACGAGGTATTCTAAAACTGTATAGTGAAATGAATATTCAGAAGTAAAATGTTGCCAACGACCAACGTTTTTTTTTTTTTTTTTTTTTTTCCTATGCATTGAACACGAAGTCAAACATCGGTAAGATGTACCTGCGAGTAGTCGGTTCTCTTTCCAATCAGCGAAATTAAGCTCGGTTAGTACTTAGATGGGGGACCGCGTGAATGCACACGGAACCGGAAATTCACAAAAAAATTTTTTTTTTTTTTTTTTCCTTTTTTTCAAAAGGTAGGCTTATTTGCGCGACATTTTTCATTTTTTCACTGAACACAGGCAACTTTTTGCAACTTTTCGGGAGGGAATTCCCTAATTATGTGTGGTAAATTTTTCTGTAACACAAAATTAGAGACAAAATCGCATGAGAGTTCGATTTGCAGCTGCAAAATTTGTTCGTCGTAGATCGCATGGATCAAAACACACTTAAAGTGGAACAAAAAAGCTGTGGTAATAGGAAGAAAATTCGTTATATAGGGAAGTTCGACTGTATATGTTCGGGTATGTAGTCATTTTACGCATTGTAATTTTCTACAGGAAGTCAACCATCGGAAAGAGGTATTCTAAAGCTGTAAAGTGAAATGAATATTCAACAGTAAAATGTTGCCAACGACCATACCACGCTGAACGCATCGGTTCTCGTTTCCAAAACATTTTCTTAGTTTTTCAATAGTTTAGTCCTTAGATTGTTTAAGTAAATTAAGTTAGGTTAGGTCGAAAGACATAGATTAAGAATTAAGTTTAGCTTAGAGTGCCCGTGTAGGGCCAGTAAGTTAGAGTAAGATAGTTAAGTTAATTAAGCTAGTTTTAAGCGTTTTTTTTCCTAGCAAGTAAGAGTTCTGAATTTAAAAAAAAATAAAAATGCATTTAAAAACAAAAACAAAAAAGCATCGGTTCTCGTCCGATCACCGAAATTAAGCAGCGTCGGGCGCGATTATTACTTAGATGGGGGACCGCTTGGGAACACCGCGTGTTGTTGGCTCTGTCCTTCCTTTTGTCCCCCCCCTTCAGAAGCAAACTTCCCTATAGCGAATCAACACGGAACCAGAAAATCCCTTTTTTTCAAAAGAAAGGCTAATTTCTGCTACATTTTTCATTTTTCATTTTTGTACTGAAAACAGGCTTTTTCCAACTTTTCGGGAGGGAATTCCCTAATTATGTGTTCAATTTTTCTTTACTACGCATTCAAATTATTTACTATAGAAAGAAGTACCAACGAGGTATTCTAAAACTGTATAGTGAAATGAATATTCAGAAGTAAAATGTTGCCAACGACCAACGTTTTTTTTTTTTTTTTTTTTTTTTCCTATGCATTGAACACGAAGTCAAACATCGGTAAGATGTACCTGCGAGTAGTCGGTTCTCTTTCCAATCAGCGAAATTAAGCTCGGTTAGTACTTAGATGGGGGACCGCGTGAATGCACACGGAACCGGAAATTCACAAAAAAATTTTTTTTTTTTTTTTTTTCCTTTTTTTCAAAAGGTAGGCTTATTTGCGCGACATTTTTCATTTTTTCACTGAACACAGGCAACTTTTTGCAACTTTTCGGGAGGGAATTCCCTAATTATGTGTGGTAAATTTTTCTGTAACACAAAATTAGAGACAAAATCGCATGAGAGTTCGATTTGCAGCTGCAAAATTTGTTCGTCGTAGATCGCATGGATCAAAACACACTTAAAGTGGAACAAAAAAGCTGTGGTAATAGGAAGAAAATTCGTTATATAGGGAAGTTCGACTGTATATGTTCGGGTATGTAGTCATTTTACGCATTGTAATTTTCTACAGGAAGTCAACCATCGGAAAGAGGTATTCTAAAGCTGTAAAGTGAAATGAATATTCAACAGTAGGCTCTGTCCTTCCTTTTGTCCCCCCCCTTCAGAAGCAAACTTCCCTATAGCGAATCAACACGGAACCAGAAAATCCCTTTTTTTCAAAAGAAAGGCTAATTGCTGCTACATTTTTCATTTTTCATTTTTCATTTTTGTACTGAAAACAGGCTTTTTCCAACTTTTCGGGAGGGAATTCCCTAATTATGTGTTCAATTTTTCTTTACTACGCATTCAAATTATTTACTATAGAAAGAAGTACCAACGAGGTATTCTAAAACTGTATAGTGAAATGAATATTCAGAAGTAAAATGTTGCCAACGACCAACGTTTTTTTTTTTTTTTTTTTTTTTCCTATGCATTGAACACGAAGTCAAACATCGGTAAGATGTACCTGCGAGTAGTCGGTTCTCTTTCCAATCAGCGAAATTAAGCTCGGTTAGTACTTAGATGGGGGACCGCGTGAATGCACACGGAACCGGAAATTCACAAAAAAATTTTTTTTTTTTTTTTTTCCTTTTTTTCAAAAGGTAGGCTTATTTGCGCGACATTTTTCATTTTTTCACTGAACACAGGCAACTTTTTGCAACTTTTCGGGAGGGAATTCCCTAATTATGTGTGGTAAATTTTTCTGTAACACAAAATTAGAGACAAAATCGCATGAGAGTTCGATTTGCAGCTGCAAAATTTGTTCGTCGTAGATCGCATGGATCAAAACACACTTAAAGTGGAACAAAAAAGCTGTGGTAATAGGAAGAAAATTCGTTATATAGGGAAGTTCGACTGTATATGTTCGGGTATGTAGTCATTTTACGCATTGTAATTTTCTACAGGAAGTCAACCATCGGAAAGAGGTATTCTAAAGCTGTAAAGTGAAATGAATATTCAACAGTAAAATGTTGCCAACGACCATACCACGCTGAACGCATCGGTTCTCGTCCGATCACCGAAATTAAGCAGCGTCGGGCGCGGTTAGTACTTAGATGGGGGACCGCTTGGGAACACCGCGTGTTGTTGGCTCTGTCCTTCCTTTTGTCCCCCCCCTTCAGAAGCAAACTTCCCTATAGCGAATCAACACGGAACCAGAAAATCCCTTTTTTTCAAAAGAAAGGCTAATTGCTGCTACATTTTTCATTTTTGTACTGAAAACAGGCTTTTTCCAACTTTTCGGGAGGGAATTCCCTAATTATGTGTTCAATTTTTCTTTACTACGCATTCAAATTATTTACTATAGAAAGAAGTACCAACGAGGTATTCTAAAACTGTATAGTGAAATGAATATTCAGAAGTAAAATGTTGCCAACGACCAACGTTTTTTTTTTTTTTTTTTTTTTTTTTCCTATGCATAGAACACGAAGTCAAACATCGGTAAGATGTACCTGCGAGTAGTCGGTTCTCTTTCCAATCAGCGAAATTAAGCTCGGTTAGTACTTAGATGGGGGACCGCGTGAATGCACACGGAACCGGAAATTCACAAAAAAATTTTTTTTTTTTTTTTTTTCCTTTTTTTCAAAAGGTAGGCTTATTTGCGCGACATTTTTCATTTTTTCACTGAACACAGGCAACTTTTTGCAACTTTTCGGGAGGGAATTCCCTAATTATGTGTGGTAAATTTTTCTGTAACACAAAATTAGAGACAAAATCGCATGAGAGTTCGATTTGCAGCTGCAAAATTTGTTCGTCGTAGATCGCATGGATCAAAACACACTTAAAGTGGAACAAAAAAGCTGTGGTAATAGGAAGAAAATTCGTTATATAGGGAAGTTCGACTGTATATGTTCGGGTATGTAGTCATTTTACGCATTGTAATTTTCTACAGGAAGTCAACCATCGGAAAGAGGTATTCTAAAGCTGTAAAGTGAAATGAATATTCAACAGTAGGCTCTGTCCTTCCTTTTGTCCCCCCCCTTCAGAAGCAAACTTCCCTATAGCGAATCAACACGGAACCAGAAAATCCCTTTTTTTCAAAAGAAAGGCTAATTGCTGCTACATTTTTCATTTTTGTACTGAAAACAGGCTTTTTCCAACTTTTCGGGAGGGAATTCCCTAATTATGTGTTCAATTTTTCTTTACTACGCATTCAAATTATTTACTATAGAAAGAAGTACCAACGAGGTATTCTAAAACTGTATAGTGAAATGAATATTCAGAAGTAAAATGTTGCCAACGACCAACGTTTTTTTTTTTTTTTTTTTTTTTTCCTATGCATTGAACACGAAGTCAAACATCGGTAAGATGTACCTGCGAGTAGTCGGTTCTCTTTCCAATCAGCGAAATTAAGCTCGGTTAGTACTTAGATGGGGGACCGCGTGAATGCACACGGAACCGGAAATTCACAAAAAAATTTTTTTTTTTTTTTTTTTCCTTTTTTTCAAAAGGTAGGCTTATTTGCGCGACATTTTTCATTTTTTCACTGAACACAGGCAACTTTTTGCAACTTTTCGGGAGGGAATTCCCTAATTATGTGTGGTAAATTTTTCTGTAACACAAAATTAGAGACAAAATCGCATGAGAGTTCGATTTGCAGCTGCAAAATTTGTTCGTCGTAGATCGCATGGATCAAAACACACTTAAAGTGGAACAAAAAAGCTGTGGTAATAGGAAGAAAATTCGTTATATAGGGAAGTTCGACTGTATATGTTCGGGTATGTAGTCATTTTACGCATTGTAATTTTCTACAGGAAGTCAACCATCGGAAAGAGGTATTCTAAAGCTGTAAAGTGAAATGAATATTCAACAGTAGGCTCTGTCCTTCCTTTTGTCCCCCCCCTTCAGAAGCAAACTTCCCTATAGCGAATCAACACGGAACCAGAAAATCCCTTTTTTTCAAAAGAAAGGCTAATTGCTGCTACATTTTTCATTTTTCATTTTTCATTTTTGTACTGAAAACAGGCTTTTTCCAACTTTTCGGGAGGGAATTCCCTAATTATGTGTTCAATTTTTCTTTACTACGCATTCAAATTATTTACTATAGAAAGAAGTACCAACGAGGTATTCTAAAACTGTATAGTGAAATGAATATTCAGAAGTAAAATGTTGCCAACGACCAACGTTTTTTTTTTTTTTTTTTTTTTTCCTATGCATTGAACACGAAGTCAAACATCGGTAAGATGTACCTGCGAGTAGTCGGTTCTCTTTCCAATCAGCGAAATTAAGCTCGGTTAGTACTTAGATGGGGGACCGCGTGAATGCACACGGAACCGGAAATTCACAAAAAAATTTTTTTTTTTTTTTTTTCCTTTTTTTCAAAAGGTAGGCTTATTTGCGCGACATTTTTCATTTTTTCACTGAACACAGGCAACTTTTTGCAACTTTTCGGGAGGGAATTCCCTAATTATGTGTGGTAAATTTTTCTGTAACACAAAATTAGAGACAAAATCGCATGAGAGTTCGATTTGCAGCTGCAAAATTTGTTCGTCGTAGATCGCATGGATCAAAACACACTTAAAGTGGAACAAAAAAGCTGTGGTAATAGGAAGAAAATTCGTTATATAGGGAAGTTCGACTGTATATGTTCGGGTATGTAGTCATTTTACGCATTGTAATTTTCTACAGGAAGTCAACCATCGGAAAGAGGTATTCTAAAGCTGTAAAGTGAAATGAATATTCAACAGTAAAATGTTGCCAACGACCATACCACGCTGAACGCATCGGTTCTCGTCCGATCACCGAAATTAAGCAGCGTCGGGCGCGGTTAGTACTTAGATGGGGGACCGCTTGGGAACACCGCGTGTTGTTGGCTCTGTCCTTCCTTTTGTCCCCCCCCTTCAGAAGCAAACTTCCCTATAGCGAATCAACACGGAACCAGAAAATCCCTTTTTTTCAAAAGAAAGGCTAATTGCTGCTACATTTTTCATTTTTGTACTGAAAACAGGCTTTTTCCAACTTTTCGGGAGGGAATTCCCTAATTATGTGTTCAATTTTTCTTTACTACGCATTCAAATTATTTACTATAGAAAGAAGTACCAACGAGGTATTCTAAAACTGTATAGTGAAATGAATATTCAGAAGTAAAATGTTGCCAACGACCAACGTTTTTTTTTTTTTTTTTTTTTTTTTTCCTATGCATAGAACACGAAGTCAAACATCGGTAAGATGTACCTGCGAGTAGTCGGTTCTCTTTCCAATCAGCGAAATTAAGCTCGGTTAGTACTTAGATGGGGGACCGCGTGAATGCACACGGAACCGGAAATTCACAAAAAAATTTTTTTTTTTTTTTTTTTCCTTTTTTTCAAAAGGTAGGCTTATTTGCGCGACATTTTTCATTTTTTCACTGAACACAGGCAACTTTTTGCAACTTTTCGGGAGGGAATTCCCTAATTATGTGTGGTAAATTTTTCTGTAACACAAAATTAGAGACAAAATCGCATGAGAGTTCGATTTGCAGCTGCAAAATTTGTTCGTCGTAGATCGCATGGATCAAAACACACTTAAAGTGGAACAAAAAAGCTGTGGTAATAGGAAGAAAATTCGTTATATAGGGAAGTTCGACTGTATATGTTCGGGTATGTAGTCATTTTACGCATTGTAATTTTCTACAGGAAGTCAACCATCGGAAAGAGGTATTCTAAAGCTGTAAAGTGAAATGAATATTCAACAGTAGGCTCTGTCCTTCCTTTTGTCCCCCCCCTTCAGAAGCAAACTTCCCTATAGCGAATCAACACGGAACCAGAAAATCCCTTTTTTTCAAAAGAAAGGCTAATTGCTGCTACATTTTTCATTTTTGTACTGAAAACAGGCTTTTTCCAACTTTTCGGGAGGGAATTCCCTAATTATGTGTTCAATTTTTCTTTACTACGCATTCAAATTATTTACTATAGAAAGAAGTACCAACGAGGTATTCTAAAACTGTATAGTGAAATGAATATTCAGAAGTAAAATGTTGCCAACGACCAACGTTTTTTTTTTTTTTTTTTTTTTTTTCCTATGCATAGAACACGAAGTCAAACATCGGTAAGATGTACCTGCGAGTAGTCGGTTCTCTTTCCAATCAGCGAAATTAAGCTCGGTTAGTACTTAGATGGGGGACCGCGTGAATGCACACGGAACCGGAAATTCACAAAAAAATTTTTTTTTTTTTTTTTTTCCTTTTTTTCAAAAGGTAGGCTTATTTGCGCGACATTTTTCATTTTTTCACTGAACACAGGCAACTTTTTGCAACTTTTCGGGAGGGAATTCCCTAATTATGTGTGGTAAATTTTTCTGTAACACAAAATTAGAGACAAAATCGCATGAGAGTTCGATTTGCAGCTGCAAAATTTGTTCGTCGTAGATCGCATGGATCAAAACACACTTAAAGTGGAACAAAAAAGCTGTGGTAATAGGAAGAAAATTCGTTATATAGGGAAGTTCGACTGTATATGTTCGGGTATGTAGTCATTTTACGCATTGTAATTTTCTACAGGAAGTCAACCATCGGAAAGAGGTATTCTAAAGCTGTAAAGTGAAATGAATATTCAACAGTAGGCTCTGTCCTTCCTTTTGTCCCCCCCCTTCAGAAGCAAACTTCCCTATAGCGAATCAACACGGAACCAGAAAATCCCTTTTTTTCAAAAGAAAGGCTAATTGCTGCTACATTTTTCATTTTTCATTTTTCATTTTTGTACTGAAAACAGGCTTTTTCCAACTTTTCGGGAGGGAATTCCCTAATTATGTGTTCAATTTTTCTTTACTACGCATTCAAATTATTTACTATAGAAAGAAGTACCAACGAGGTATTCTAAAACTGTATAGTGAAATGAATATTCAGAAGTAAAATGTTGCCAACGACCAACGTTTTTTTTTTTTTTTTTTTTTTTCCTATGCATTGAACACGAAGTCAAACATCGGTAAGATGTACCTGCGAGTAGTCGGTTCTCTTTCCAATCAGCGAAATTAAGCTCGGTTAGTACTTAGATGGGGGACCGCGTGAATGCACACGGAACCGGAAATTCACAAAAAAATTTTTTTTTTTTTTTTTTCCTTTTTTTCAAAAGGTAGGCTTATTTGCGCGACATTTTTCATTTTTTCACTGAACACAGGCAACTTTTTGCAACTTTTCGGGAGGGAATTCCCTAATTATGTGTGGTAAATTTTTCTGTAACACAAAATTAGAGACAAAATCGCATGAGAGTTCGATTTGCAGCTGCAAAATTTGTTCGTCGTAGATCGCATGGATCAAAACACACTTAAAGTGGAACAAAAAAGCTGTGGTAATAGGAAGAAAATTCGTTATATAGGGAAGTTCGACTGTATATGTTCGGGTATGTAGTCATTTTACGCATTGTAATTTTCTACAGGAAGTCAACCATCGGAAAGAGGTATTCTAAAGCTGTAAAGTGAAATGAATATTCAACAGTAAAATGTTGCCAACGACCATACCACGCTGAACGCATCGGTTCTCGTTTCCAAAACATTTTCTTAGTTTTTCAATAGTTTAGTCCTTAGATTGTTTAAGTAAATTAAGTTAGGTTAGGTCGAAAGACATAGATTAAGAATTAAGTTTAGCTTAGAGTGCCCGTGTAGGGCCAGTAAGTTAGAGTAAGATAGTTAAGTTAATTAAGCTAGTTTTAAGCGTTTTTTTTCCTAGCAAGTAAGAGTTCTGAATTTAAAAAAAAATAAAAATGCATTTAAAAACAAAAACAAAAAAGCATCGGTTCTCGTCCGATCACCGAAATTAAGCAGCGTCGGGCGCGATTATTACTTAGATGGGGGACCGCTTGGGAACACCGCGTGTTGTTGGCTCTGTCCTTCCTTTTGTCCCCCCCCTTCAGAAGCAAACTTCCCTATAGCGAATCAACACGGAACCAGAAAATCCCTTTTTTTCAAAAGAAAGGCTAATTTCTGCTACATTTTTCATTTTTCATTTTTGTACTGAAAACAGGCTTTTTCCAACTTTTCGGGAGGGAATTCCCTAATTATGTGTTCAATTTTTCTTTACTACGCATTCAAATTATTTACTATAGAAAGAAGTACCAACGAGGTATTCTAAAACTGTATAGTGAAATGAATATTCAGAAGTAAAATGTTGCCAACGACCAACGTTTTTTTTTTTTTTTTTTTTTTTTCCTATGCATTGAACACGAAGTCAAACATCGGTAAGATGTACCTGCGAGTAGTCGGTTCTCTTTCCAATCAGCGAAATTAAGCTCGGTTAGTACTTAGATGGGGGACCGCGTGAATGCACACGGAACCGGAAATTCACAAAAAAATTTTTTTTTTTTTTTTTTTCCTTTTTTTCAAAAGGTAGGCTTATTTGCGCGACATTTTTCATTTTTTCACTGAACACAGGCAACTTTTTGCAACTTTTCGGGAGGGAATTCCCTAATTATGTGTGGTAAATTTTTCTGTAACACAAAATTAGAGACAAAATCGCATGAGAGTTCGATTTGCAGCTGCAAAATTTGTTCGTCGTAGATCGCATGGATCAAAACACACTTAAAGTGGAACAAAAAAGCTGTGGTAATAGGAAGAAAATTCGTTATATAGGGAAGTTCGACTGTATATGTTCGGGTATGTAGTCATTTTACGCATTGTAATTTTCTACAGGAAGTCAACCATCGGAAAGAGGTATTCTAAAGCTGTAAAGTGAAATGAATATTCAACAGTAGGCTCTGTCCTTCCTTTTGTCCCCCCCCTTCAGAAGCAAACTTCCCTATAGCGAATCAACACGGAACCAGAAAATCCCTTTTTTTCAAAAGAAAGGCTAATTGCTGCTACATTTTTCATTTTTCATTTTTCATTTTTGTACTGAAAACAGGCTTTTTCCAACTTTTCGGGAGGGAATTCCCTAATTATGTGTTCAATTTTTCTTTACTACGCATTCAAATTATTTACTATAGAAAGAAGTACCAACGAGGTATTCTAAAACTGTATAGTGAAATGAATATTCAGAAGTAAAATGTTGCCAACGACCAACGTTTTTTTTTTTTTTTTTTTTTTTCCTATGCATTGAACACGAAGTCAAACATCGGTAAGATGTACCTGCGAGTAGTCGGTTCTCTTTCCAATCAGCGAAATTAAGCTCGGTTAGTACTTAGATGGGGGACCGCGTGAATGCACACGGAACCGGAAATTCACAAAAAAATTTTTTTTTTTTTTTTTTCCTTTTTTTCAAAAGGTAGGCTTATTTGCGCGACATTTTTCATTTTTTCACTGAACACAGGCAACTTTTTGCAACTTTTCGGGAGGGAATTCCCTAATTATGTGTGGTAAATTTTTCTGTAACACAAAATTAGAGACAAAATCGCATGAGAGTTCGATTTGCAGCTGCAAAATTTGTTCGTCGTAGATCGCATGGATCAAAACACACTTAAAGTGGAACAAAAAAGCTGTGGTAATAGGAAGAAAATTCGTTATATAGGGAAGTTCGACTGTATATGTTCGGGTATGTAGTCATTTTACGCATTGTAATTTTCTACAGGAAGTCAACCATCGGAAAGAGGTATTCTAAAGCTGTAAAGTGAAATGAATATTCAACAGTAAAATGTTGCCAACGACCATACCACGCTGAACGCATCGGTTCTCGTCCGATCACCGAAATTAAGCAGCGTCGGGCGCGGTTAGTACTTAGATGGGGGACCGCTTGGGAACACCGCGTGTTGTTGGCTCTGTCCTTCCTTTTGTCCCCCCCCTTCAGAAGCAAACTTCCCTATAGCGAATCAACACGGAACCAGAAAATCCCTTTTTTTCAAAAGAAAGGCTAATTGCTGCTACATTTTTCATTTTTGTACTGAAAACAGGCTTTTTCCAACTTTTCGGGAGGGAATTCCCTAATTATGTGTTCAATTTTTCTTTACTACGCATTCAAATTATTTACTATAGAAAGAAGTACCAACGAGGTATTCTAAAACTGTATAGTGAAATGAATATTCAGAAGTAAAATGTTGCCAACGACCAACGTTTTTTTTTTTTTTTTTTTTTTTTTTCCTATGCATAGAACACGAAGTCAAACATCGGTAAGATGTACCTGCGAGTAGTCGGTTCTCTTTCCAATCAGCGAAATTAAGCTCGGTTAGTACTTAGATGGGGGACCGCGTGAATGCACACGGAACCGGAAATTCACAAAAAAATTTTTTTTTTTTTTTTTTTCCTTTTTTTCAAAAGGTAGGCTTATTTGCGCGACATTTTTCATTTTTTCACTGAACACAGGCAACTTTTTGCAACTTTTCGGGAGGGAATTCCCTAATTATGTGTGGTAAATTTTTCTGTAACACAAAATTAGAGACAAAATCGCATGAGAGTTCGATTTGCAGCTGCAAAATTTGTTCGTCGTAGATCGCATGGATCAAAACACACTTAAAGTGGAACAAAAAAGCTGTGGTAATAGGAAGAAAATTCGTTATATAGGGAAGTTCGACTGTATATGTTCGGGTATGTAGTCATTTTACGCATTGTAATTTTCTACAGGAAGTCAACCATCGGAAAGAGGTATTCTAAAGCTGTAAAGTGAAATGAATATTCAACAGTAGGCTCTGTCCTTCCTTTTGTCCCCCCCCTTCAGAAGCAAACTTCCCTATAGCGAATCAACACGGAACCAGAAAATCCCTTTTTTTCAAAAGAAAGGCTAATTGCTGCTACATTTTTCATTTTTGTACTGAAAACAGGCTTTTTCCAACTTTTCGGGAGGGAATTCCCTAATTATGTGTTCAATTTTTCTTTACTACGCATTCAAATTATTTACTATAGAAAGAAGTACCAACGAGGTATTCTAAAACTGTATAGTGAAATGAATATTCAGAAGTAAAATGTTGCCAACGACCAACGTTTTTTTTTTTTTTTTTTTTTTTTTCCTATGCATTGAACACGAAGTCAAACATCGGTAAGATGTACCTGCGAGTAGTCGGTTCTCTTTCCAATCAGCGAAATTAAGCTCGGTTAGTACTTAGATGGGGGACCGCGTGAATGCACACGGAACCGGAAATTCACAAAAAAATTTTTTTTTTTTTTTTTTTCCTTTTTTTCAAAAGGTAGGCTTATTTGCGCGACATTTTTCATTTTTTCACTGAACACAGGCAACTTTTTGCAACTTTTCGGGAGGGAATTCCCTAATTATGTGTGGTAAATTTTTCTGTAACACAAAATTAGAGACAAAATCGCATGAGAGTTCGATTTGCAGCTGCAAAATTTGTTCGTCGTAGATCGCATGGATCAAAACACACTTAAAGTGGAACAAAAAAGCTGTGGTAATAGGAAGAAAATTCGTTATATAGGGAAGTTCGACTGTATATGTTCGGGTATGTAGTCATTTTACGCATTGTAATTTTCTACAGGAAGTCAACCATCGGAAAGAGGTATTCTAAAGCTGTAAAGTGAAATGAATATTCAACAGTAAAATGTTGCCAACGACCATACCACGCTGAACGCATCGGTTCTCGTAAGTTTCAGATTAGGTAGGTTATTTTTAGGTAGATTTAAGAAAAAAAAAAATAATAATAAAAAATACAAAAAAATACAAAAAATACAAAAAAATACAAAAAAATACAAAAAATACAAAATACAACAAAAAAAATATAAAAAATACAAAAATACAAAAAAATACACGTATTTAATTACGTAGCATGTTAGGTGTTAAGTTAGTTTAAGGTTTATTTTAAGGTAGTTTTAAGTTAATTTTATTTAGATTTAAGGAAATATATAAAAATGTCCGGTAACTAAGTTTTTTCCAAAACATTTTCTTAGTTTTTCAATAGTTTAGTCCTTAGATTGTTTAAGTAAATTAAGTTAGGTTAGGTCGAAAGACATAGATTAAGAATTAAGTTTAGCTTAGAGTGCCCGTGTAGGGCCAGTAAGTTAGAGTAAGATAGTTAAGTTAATTAAGCTAGTTTTAAGCGTTTTTTTCGTAGCAATTAAGAATACTGAATTAAAAAAATAAAAATGCATTTAAAACAAAAAAACAAACAAACAGCATCGGTTCTCGTCCGATCACCGAAATTAAGCAGCGTCGGGCGCGGTTAGTACTTAGATGGGGGACCGCTTGGGAACACCGCGTGTTGTTGGCTCTGTCCTTCCTTTTGTCCCCCCCCTTCAGAAGCAAACTTCCCTATAGCGAATCAACACGGAACCAGAAAATCCCTTTTTTTCAAAAGAAAGGCTAATTGCTGCTACATTTTTCATTTTTGTACTGAAAACAGGCTTTTTCCAACTTTTCGGGAGGGAATTCCCTAATTATGTGTTCAATTTTTCTTTACTACGCATTCAAATTATTTACTATAGAAAGAAGTACCAACGAGGTATTCTAAAACTGTATAGTGAAATGAATATTCAGAAGTAAAATGTTGCCAACGACCAACGTTTTTTTTTTTTTTTTTTTTTTTTCCTATGCATAGAACACGAAGTCAAACATCGGTAAGATGTACCTGCGAGTAGTCGGTTCTCTTTCCAATCAGCGAAATTAAGCTCGGTTAGTACTTAGATGGGGGACCGCGTGAATGCACACGGAACCGGAAATTCACAAAAAAATTTTTTTTTTTTTTTTTTTCCTTTTTTTCAAAAGGTAGGCTTATTTGCGCGACATTTTTCATTTTTTCACTGAACACAGGCAACTTTTTGCAACTTTTCGGGAGGGAATTCCCTAATTATGTGTGGTAAATTTTTCTGTAACACAAAATTAGAGACAAAATCGCATGAGAGTTCGATTTGCAGCTGCAAAATTTGTTCGTCGTAGATCGCATGGATCAAAACACACTTAAAGTGGAACAAAAAAGCTGTGGTAATAGGAAGAAAATTCGTTATATAGGGAAGTTCGACTGTATATGTTCGGGTATGTAGTCATTTTACGCATTGTAATTTTCTACAGGAAGTCAACCATCGGAAAGAGGTATTCTAAAGCTGTAAAGTGAAATGAATATTCAACAGTAGGCTCTGTCCTTCCTTTTGTCCCCCCCCTTCAGAAGCAAACTTCCCTATAGCGAATCAACACGGAACCAGAAAATCCCTTTTTTTCAAAAGAAAGGCTAATTGCTGCTACATTTTTCATTTTTCATTTTTCATTTTTGTACTGAAAACAGGCTTTTTCCAACTTTTCGGGAGGGAATTCCCTAATTATGTGTTCAATTTTTCTTTACTACGCATTCAAATTATTTACTATAGAAAGAAGTACCAACGAGGTATTCTAAAACTGTATAGTGAAATGAATATTCAGAAGTAAAATGTTGCCAACGACCAACGTTTTTTTTTTTTTTTTTTTTTTTTCCTATGCATTGAACACGAAGTCAAACATCGGTAAGATGTACCTGCGAGTAGTCGGTTCTCTTTCCAATCAGCGAAATTAAGCTCGGTTAGTACTTAGATGGGGGACCGCGTGAATGCACACGGAACCGGAAATTCACAAAAAAATTTTTTTTTTTTTTTTTTCCTTTTTTTCAAAAGGTAGGCTTATTTGCGCGACATTTTTCATTTTTTCACTGAACACAGGCAACTTTTTGCAACTTTTCGGGAGGGAATTCCCTAATTATGTGTGGTAAATTTTTCTGTAACACAAAATTAGAGACAAAATCGCATGAGAGTTCGATTTGCAGCTGCAAAATTTGTTCGTCGTAGATCGCATGGATCAAAACACACTTAAAGTGGAACAAAAAAGCTGTGGTAATAGGAAGAAAATTCGTTATATAGGGAAGTTCGACTGTATATGTTCGGGTATGTAGTCATTTTACGCATTGTAATTTTCTACAGGAAGTCAACCATCGGAAAGAGGTATTCTAAAGCTGTAAAGTGAAATGAATATTCAACAGTAAAATGTTGCCAACGACCATACCACGCTGAACGCATCGGTTCTCGTTTCCAAAACATTTTCTTAGTTTTTCAATAGTTTAGTCCTTAGATTGTTTAAGTAAATTAAGTTAGGTTAGGTCGAAAGACATAGATTAAGAATTAAGTTTAGCTTAGAGTGCCCGTGTAGGGCCAGTAAGTTAGAGTAAGATAGTTAAGTTAATTAAGCTAGTTTTAAGCGTTTTTTTTCCTAGCAAGTAAGAGTTCTGAATTTAAAAAAAAATAAAAATGCATTTAAAAACAAAAACAAAAAAGCATCGGTTCTCGTCCGATCACCGAAATTAAGCAGCGTCGGGCGCGATTATTACTTAGATGGGGGACCGCTTGGGAACACCGCGTGTTGTTGGCTCTGTCCTTCCTTTTGTCCCCCCCCTTCAGAAGCAAACTTCCCTATAGCGAATCAACACGGAACCAGAAAATCCCTTTTTTTCAAAAGAAAGGCTAATTTCTGCTACATTTTTCATTTTTCATTTTTGTACTGAAAACAGGCTTTTTCCAACTTTTCGGGAGGGAATTCCCTAATTATGTGTTCAATTTTTCTTTACTACGCATTCAAATTATTTACTATAGAAAGAAGTACCAACGAGGTATTCTAAAACTGTATAGTGAAATGAATATTCAGAAGTAAAATGTTGCCAACGACCAACGTTTTTTTTTTTTTTTTTTTTTTTTCCTATGCATTGAACACGAAGTCAAACATCGGTAAGATGTACCTGCGAGTAGTCGGTTCTCTTTCCAATCAGCGAAATTAAGCTCGGTTAGTACTTAGATGGGGGACCGCGTGAATGCACACGGAACCGGAAATTCACAAAAAAATTTTTTTTTTTTTTTTTTTCCTTTTTTTCAAAAGGTAGGCTTATTTGCGCGACATTTTTCATTTTTTCACTGAACACAGGCAACTTTTTGCAACTTTTCGGGAGGGAATTCCCTAATTATGTGTGGTAAATTTTTCTGTAACACAAAATTAGAGACAAAATCGCATGAGAGTTCGATTTGCAGCTGCAAAATTTGTTCGTCGTAGATCGCATGGATCAAAACACACTTAAAGTGGAACAAAAAAGCTGTGGTAATAGGAAGAAAATTCGTTATATAGGGAAGTTCGACTGTATATGTTCGGGTATGTAGTCATTTTACGCATTGTAATTTTCTACAGGAAGTCAACCATCGGAAAGAGGTATTCTAAAGCTGTAAAGTGAAATGAATATTCAACAGTAGGCTCTGTCCTTCCTTTTGTCCCCCCCCTTCAGAAGCAAACTTCCCTATAGCGAATCAACACGGAACCAGAAAATCCCTTTTTTTCAAAAGAAAGGCTAATTGCTGCTACATTTTTCATTTTTCATTTTTCATTTTTGTACTGAAAACAGGCTTTTTCCAACTTTTCGGGAGGGAATTCCCTAATTATGTGTTCAATTTTTCTTTACTACGCATTCAAATTATTTACTATAGAAAGAAGTACCAACGAGGTATTCTAAAACTGTATAGTGAAATGAATATTCAGAAGTAAAATGTTGCCAACGACCAACGTTTTTTTTTTTTTTTTTTTTTTTCCTATGCATTGAACACGAAGTCAAACATCGGTAAGATGTACCTGCGAGTAGTCGGTTCTCTTTCCAATCAGCGAAATTAAGCTCGGTTAGTACTTAGATGGGGGACCGCGTGAATGCACACGGAACCGGAAATTCACAAAAAAATTTTTTTTTTTTTTTTTTCCTTTTTTTCAAAAGGTAGGCTTATTTGCGCGACATTTTTCATTTTTTCACTGAACACAGGCAACTTTTTGCAACTTTTCGGGAGGGAATTCCCTAATTATGTGTGGTAAATTTTTCTGTAACACAAAATTAGAGACAAAATCGCATGAGAGTTCGATTTGCAGCTGCAAAATTTGTTCGTCGTAGATCGCATGGATCAAAACACACTTAAAGTGGAACAAAAAAGCTGTGGTAATAGGAAGAAAATTCGTTATATAGGGAAGTTCGACTGTATATGTTCGGGTATGTAGTCATTTTACGCATTGTAATTTTCTACAGGAAGTCAACCATCGGAAAGAGGTATTCTAAAGCTGTAAAGTGAAATGAATATTCAACAGTAAAATGTTGCCAACGACCATACCACGCTGAACGCATCGGTTCTCGTCCGATCACCGAAATTAAGCAGCGTCGGGCGCGGTTAGTACTTAGATGGGGGACCGCTTGGGAACACCGCGTGTTGTTGGCTCTGTCCTTCCTTTTGTCCCCCCCCTTCAGAAGCAAACTTCCCTATAGCGAATCAACACGGAACCAGAAAATCCCTTTTTTTCAAAAGAAAGGCTAATTGCTGCTACATTTTTCATTTTTGTACTGAAAACAGGCTTTTTCCAACTTTTCGGGAGGGAATTCCCTAATTATGTGTTCAATTTTTCTTTACTACGCATTCAAATTATTTACTATAGAAAGAAGTACCAACGAGGTATTCTAAAACTGTATAGTGAAATGAATATTCAGAAGTAAAATGTTGCCAACGACCAACGTTTTTTTTTTTTTTTTTTTTTTTTTCCTATGCATAGAACACGAAGTCAAACATCGGTAAGATGTACCTGCGAGTAGTCGGTTCTCTTTCCAATCAGCGAAATTAAGCTCGGTTAGTACTTAGATGGGGGACCGCGTGAATGCACACGGAACCGGAAATTCACAAAAAAATTTTTTTTTTTTTTTTTTTCCTTTTTTTCAAAAGGTAGGCTTATTTGCGCGACATTTTTCATTTTTTCACTGAACACAGGCAACTTTTTGCAACTTTTCGGGAGGGAATTCCCTAATTATGTGTGGTAAATTTTTCTGTAACACAAAATTAGAGACAAAATCGCATGAGAGTTCGATTTGCAGCTGCAAAATTTGTTCGTCGTAGATCGCATGGATCAAAACACACTTAAAGTGGAACAAAAAAGCTGTGGTAATAGGAAGAAAATTCGTTATATAGGGAAGTTCGACTGTATATGTTCGGGTATGTAGTCATTTTACGCATTGTAATTTTCTACAGGAAGTCAACCATCGGAAAGAGGTATTCTAAAGCTGTAAAGTGAAATGAATATTCAACAGTAGGCTCTGTCCTTCCTTTTGTCCCCCCCCTTCAGAAGCAAACTTCCCTATAGCGAATCAACACGGAACCAGAAAATCCCTTTTTTTCAAAAGAAAGGCTAATTGCTGCTACATTTTTCATTTTTGTACTGAAAACAGGCTTTTTCCAACTTTTCGGGAGGGAATTCCCTAATTATGTGTTCAATTTTTCTTTACTACGCATTCAAATTATTTACTATAGAAAGAAGTACCAACGAGGTATTCTAAAACTGTATAGTGAAATGAATATTCAGAAGTAAAATGTTGCCAACGACCAACGTTTTTTTTTTTTTTTTTTTTTTTTCCTATGCATAGAACACGAAGTCAAACATCGGTAAGATGTACCTGCGAGTAGTCGGTTCTCTTTCCAATCAGCGAAATTAAGCTCGGTTAGTACTTAGATGGGGGACCGCGTGAATGCACACGGAACCGGAAATTCACAAAAAAATTTTTTTTTTTTTTTTTTTCCTTTTTTTCAAAAGGTAGGCTTATTTGCGCGACATTTTTCATTTTTTCACTGAACACAGGCAACTTTTTGCAACTTTTCGGGAGGGAATTCCCTAATTATGTGTGGTAAATTTTTCTGTAACACAAAATTAGAGACAAAATCGCATGAGAGTTCGATTTGCAGCTGCAAAATTTGTTCGTCGTAGATCGCATGGATCAAAACACACTTAAAGTGGAACAAAAAAGCTGTGGTAATAGGAAGAAAATTCGTTATATAGGGAAGTTCGACTGTATATGTTCGGGTATGTAGTCATTTTACGCATTGTAATTTTCTACAGGAAGTCAACCATCGGAAAGAGGTATTCTAAAGCTGTAAAGTGAAATGAATATTCAACAGTAAAATGTTGCCAACGACCATACCACGCTGAACGCATCGGTTCTCGTTTCCAAAACATTTTCTTAGTTTTTCAATAGTTTAGTCCTTAGATTGTTTAAGTAAATTAAGTTAGGTTAGGTCGAAAGACATAGATTAAGAATTAAGTTTAGCTTAGAGTGCCCGTGTAGGGCCAGTAAGTTAGAGTAAGATAGTTAAGTTAATTAAGCTAGTTTTAAGCGTTTTTTTTCCTAGCAAGTAAGAGTTCTGAATTTAAAAAAAAATAAAAATGCATTTAAAAACAAAAACAAAAAAGCATCGGTTCTCGTCCGATCACCGAAATTAAGCAGCGTCGGGCGCGATTATTACTTAGATGGGGGACCGCTTGGGAACACCGCGTGTTGTTGGCTCTGTCCTTCCTTTTGTCCCCCCCCTTCAGAAGCAAACTTCCCTATAGCGAATCAACACGGAACCAGAAAATCCCTTTTTTTCAAAAGAAAGGCTAATTGCTGCTACATTTTTCATTTTTCATTTTTCATTTTTGTACTGAAAACAGGCTTTTTCCAACTTTTCGGGAGGGAATTCCCTAATTATGTGTTCAATTTTTCTTTACTACGCATTCAAATTATTTACTATAGAAAGAAGTACCAACGAGGTATTCTAAAACTGTATAGTGAAATGAATATTCAGAAGTAAAATGTTGCCAACGACCAACGTTTTTTTTTTTTTTTTTTTTTTTTTTCCTATGCATAGAACACGAAGTCAAACATCGGTAAGATGTACCTGCGAGTAGTCGGTTCTCTTTCCAATCAGCGAAATTAAGCTCGGTTAGTACTTAGATGGGGGACCGCGTGAATGCACACGGAACCGGAAATTCACAAAAAAATTTTTTTTTTTTTTTTTTCCTTTTTTTCAAAAGGTAGGCTTATTTGCGCGACATTTTTCATTTTTTCACTGAACACAGGCAACTTTTTGCAACTTTTCGGGAGGGAATTCCCTAATTATGTGTGGTAAATTTTTCTGTAACACAAAATTAGAGACAAAATCGCATGAGAGTTCGATTTGCAGCTGCAAAATTTGTTCGTCGTAGATCGCATGGATCAAAACACACTTAAAGTGGAACAAAAAAGCTGTGGTAATAGGAAGAAAATTCGTTATATAGGGAAGTTCGACTGTATATGTTCGGGTATGTAGTCATTTTACGCATTGTAATTTTCTACAGGAAGTCAACCATCGGAAAGAGGTATTCTAAAGCTGTAAAGTGAAATGAATATTCAACAGTAGGCTCTGTCCTTCCTTTTGTCCCCCCCCTTCAGAAGCAAACTTCCCTATAGCGAATCAACACGGAACCAGAAAATCCCTTTTTTTCAAAAGAAAGGCTAATTGCTGCTACATTTTTCATTTTTGTACTGAAAACAGGCTTTTTCCAACTTTTCGGGAGGGAATTCCCTAATTATGTGTTCAATTTTTCTTTACTACGCATTCAAATTATTTACTATAGAAAGAAGTACCAACGAGGTATTCTAAAACTGTATAGTGAAATGAATATTCAGAAGTAAAATGTTGCCAACGACCAACGTTTTTTTTTTTTTTTTTTTTTTTTCCTATGCATAGAACACGAAGTCAAACATCGGTAAGATGTACCTGCGAGTAGTCGGTTCTCTTTCCAATCAGCGAAATTAAGCTCGGTTAGTACTTAGATGGGGGACCGCGTGAATGCACACGGAACCGGAAATTCACAAAAAAATTTTTTTTTTTTTTTTTTTCCTTTTTTTCAAAAGGTAGGCTTATTTGCGCGACATTTTTCATTTTTTCACTGAACACAGGCAACTTTTTGCAACTTTTCGGGAGGGAATTCCCTAATTATGTGTGGTAAATTTTTCTGTAACACAAAATTAGAGACAAAATCGCATGAGAGTTCGATTTGCAGCTGCAAAATTTGTTCGTCGTAGATCGCATGGATCAAAACACACTTAAAGTGGAACAAAAAAGCTGTGGTAATAGGAAGAAAATTCGTTATATAGGGAAGTTCGACTGTATATGTTCGGGTATGTAGTCATTTTACGCATTGTAATTTTCTACAGGAAGTCAACCATCGGAAAGAGGTATTCTAAAGCTGTAAAGTGAAATGAATATTCAACAGTAAAATGTTGCCAACGACCATACCACGCTGAACGCATCGGTTCTCGTTTCCAAAACATTTTCTTAGTTTTTCAATAGTTTAGTCCTTAGATTGTTTAAGTAAATTAAGTTAGGTTAGGTCGAAAGACATAGATTAAGAATTAAGTTTAGCTTAGAGTGCCCGTGTAGGGCCAGTAAGTTAGAGTAAGATAGTTAAGTTAATTAAGCTAGTTTTAAGCGTTTTTTTTCCTAGCAAGTAAGAGTTCTGAATTTAAAAAAAAATAAAAATGCATTTAAAAACAAAAACAAAAAAGCATCGGTTCTCGTCCGATCACCGAAATTAAGCAGCGTCGGGCGCGATTATTACTTAGATGGGGGACCGCTTGGGAACACCGCGTGTTGTTGGCTCTGTCCTTCCTTTTGTCCCCCCCCTTCAGAAGCAAACTTCCCTATAGCGAATCAACACGGAACCAGAAAATCCCTTTTTTTCAAAAGAAAGGCTAATTGCTGCTACATTTTTCATTTTTCATTTTTCATTTTTCATTTTTGTACTGAAAACAGGCTTTTTCCAACTTTTCGGGAGGGAATTCCCTAATTATGTGTTCAATTTTTCTTTACTACGCATTCAAATTATTTACTATAGAAAGAAGTACCAACGAGGTATTCTAAAACTGTATAGTGAAATGAATATTCAGAAGTAAAATGTTGCCAACGACCAACGTTTTTTTTTTTTTTTTTTTTTTTTTCCTATGCATAGAACACGAAGTCAAACATCGGTAAGATGTACCTGCGAGTAGTCGGTTCTCTTTCCAATCAGCGAAATTAAGCTCGGTTAGTACTTAGATGGGGGACCGCGTGAATGCACACGGAACCGGAAATTCACAAAAAAATTTTTTTTTTTTTTTTTTTCCTTTTTTTCAAAAGGTAGGCTTATTTGCGCGACATTTTTCATTTTTTCACTGAACACAGGCAACTTTTTGCAACTTTTCGGGAGGGAATTCCCTAATTATGTGTGGTAAATTTTTCTGTAACACAAAATTAGAGACAAAATCGCATGAGAGTTCGATTTGCAGCTGCAAAATTTGTTCGTCGTAGATCGCATGGATCAAAACACACTTAAAGTGGAACAAAAAAGCTGTGGTAATAGGAAGAAAATTCGTTATATAGGGAAGTTCGACTGTATATGTTCGGGTATGTAGTCATTTTACGCATTGTAATTTTCTACAGGAAGTCAACCATCGGAAAGAGGTATTCTAAAGCTGTAAAGTGAAATGAATATTCAACAGTAAAATGTTGCCAACGACCATACCACGCTGAACGCATCGGTTCTCGTCAGTCGTTCATAGATCTCCGCGAGTTCAAGACGTGTTTCGGCTATTGGCAAATCAGTGGTAAATTTAATATACCGGATTTAGACAAAGTGACTGTAAGAACCGACGTGGTGCAGTGCAAGTGGTAGTGGACCGTAGGTTACGTAACGTTTGTTCGAACCTGGAAAATAGTAAATACTTTTTAAAAAATAAATAATTAGAAATTGGATATTGTGTGAAAAAAAAAACAAAAGTGATGAAGAAAAGTGAACGGTCCTCGCTCTCAGTAGCGGGACTCGTAAAAATAAAACAATCACGTGACGCGGTGAAATCAGCAGATGTGCCTAGTACTTCTGGCAATATAGTAAAAGGAGCACCAGAGGGTGCCGTAAAACGTAGGATGAGGCTATTGCCTACTCCTAATTTAGTAAAGCGCCGCTCTCTATCGGCTTCCACTGAAAAGCTGCCAGTGGAAGTGAGGGAGGGGGCGCCATCAACAGCAGCGGCAGCTCCAAATCATCAACAACAGCAACAAAAGGAGTACCCACTAGTCTCCGATGGTGGGGAAGTGTTAGGTATGGGGGAGAACAGGTTTGTCTCCCTCATGGCCTCAGAGGCAGAAGAGGAAGATGATGAGTTAGAATCTCTTTGTTGTAGCATCAGGCAGCTACAGCAAAGGGTTCTAGCCATCAGAACAAAGCAGAGCGAAAGAAGGGAGAAGGAGCGTCAGCTGATGCTCCAACCCCAACAACAGCAGCAACAACAGCAGCTGCCAAAACAGCAGCAACAACAACCGCAACAGGCCAAGGGGCCACAGCTGCAGAAACAGCAGCAGCAAAAGAAGCAGCAGCAGCAGCAGCAGCAGCAGCAACAGCAACAGCAGCCGCAACAGAAGCAGCAGCAACAAAAGCAGCAACAACAGCAGCAGCAGCAACAACAGCAGCCGCAACAGCAGCAGCAGCAACTACAACAACAACAACAACAACAAAAGCAGAAAGCAGCGAAGCAGAGGGTGCCACCAATCAACACCTACAAGATTGAACTTAAGGATACCATTGAACTGTGTAAGTCGGCCATAGGTCATAATTTTTACGTAAAAAGATTGAGTGAGGACAGGCATGCGATTCACTGTAATACAGTGGATCAGTATAAAAAAGTCAAGGATCTCCTGAGGGACACGACGACGGAGTTCTTCTCCTTCACCCCGAAGGGGGAAAAGCCGCAAACAATGCTGCTGAAGGGGATGGAATCGTCCTCTGAACCTGAGGAGCTCCTTAAGTTGCTCAAAGAGAAGAACAACGACGAGCTCGAGTTCGTAGGAGTTAAGCCGTTTATCACAGCAAGGGCCAAAAGGGAGAAGCGGAAATTACCGTTCTTCCTGGTACAGCTGTCCCCCAAAAGCAAACTGGATGGTCTGAGGAAGATCCATGTCCTAGACTACCAGGTTGTTACCTGGGAAAAATTAAACAGGAGCGACAGCATTTTACAATGCGTTCGCTGCCAAAGGTTCGGACACGCGGCGTCGAACTGCGAAATGCAGCCTCGATGCGTGAAGTGTGGTAAGGACCACAAAGCAGAAGATTGTATTCTGGGTAAGGATGGTGCTTCGGATAAGGGCCAACTCGTGTGTGCATTATGTAGGAACTCGGGACACACCGCTAATTATCGGGGTTGTCCTAAGTACCAGGACATAAAAAAAGCAAACCTGGCTCGCCAGCAGAAAACCGTGGTGAAACGTTCACCCGCGCCCGCTCTAATTCCATCTCAAGCCGTTACCCCCCATACAACCTACGCCCAAATGGCGGCAGGTCGGGGAAACACGGTACAACAACACCAGCCAAAGGTTGCTGCACAGGCCCCCCTGCCTAAAGCACCTGCGGCGGTGGGTGACTTGATGGCTATCTTGCTCTCTATTCAAGGGCAGATGGGCCAACTGCAAAGTCAGATACAAGAGCAGGCGACGCGGGTGGACCAGATCTACGCGCTTCTGCCGGGCCTAACGCACCTCCAGTCGTAATGGATACGCTCGATGAGATTCCCTTAAGGATCCTCGCGGTGAATGTAAATTCATTGATTAGGATCGAACGAAGAGCTGTTCTTTATAAGTTGCTACAAGACCGATGCCCTGATGTACTTCTGGTTAGCGAAACTAAGCTAACTCAGAAACATAAGCTGAGGCATACAGATTATAAAATTGTAAGAAGAAACCGACCCAACTCCATACGAGGAGGAGGTGTTGCGATCTTCATTCGGAAAGGCTTGAAACATAGGGTCGTGTACAGCGGTGAAGTGCGAAGGTTCCGGGTGCTGGAAGCGTGCATCGTGCGCATCTCTCTCCGTAGTGGAAAGAAGTTGTACATGGTCTCGGTCTATGCACCTGAAGCTACTCAATCCAACTTATTTATTTCAGAGCTCGAGACACTTTTTCGATGTCTTAAGCTGGAGTCGGCAGAGAATTATTACCTCTTGGCCGGAGATTTTAACGCCAAACATAGAGATTGGGGAAATTATATACCAAATGCTAGGGGGAGCTCACTATTCAATTGGTGGGGTCTTCACAGTGTCGAGTATAGACTCGATTTGAAAGCTACAGATAGTGCGTCTTTTCCCAGAAACGGTTCCTATATGGATCTTTTGCTGTACGACTCACGGCTACAACTGACCGACACGAACCAACAAACGATAAACTGTCTACACACATTTGTGTATGATAGTGACCATTGCGGATTTAGTGCCGCCATTAGGATTCCTAACGAAATTGCGGAATTGGAGGAGTATGTTCCAACAAACACCTACAATTACAGTAGGACGCGTTGGACACGCTTCTCCAGAGTACTGAAAAGAGCACTCTCTTCGAACTCGCTCTACCCACCGACCAACAGGAACCTGTCAAACGAAGAGATTGATAGGTACCTAAAAGACCTTGACCTGACAATCAAACGAACGATGGACAGTACGATACCTCGGTACCAACTCACTAACAACGTTGACACATTCCGCAATGCAACAACTGACGCACTCCACGAACATAAAAGTAGGCTGCTGTCGAGACTAAAAACCTTGTACAGACGTTTTACTGACAGACAAAACTCGGAGATAAGGCAACTAAAGTCGTTGATCAAAAACGTCCAACAGTTAATTAAGGAAAACTACAGACTTTCTGTAAACTTGCATTGGAACAACAGAATTCGGGCTGTAAATTCCAGCAACCCGAGTATGTTCCCGCAAATAAATAAAATATTTCGGAGGAAAAACGTTAGCGACTTGCCATGTCTTAAGATCCCCCGAACGACGAACAACGAACAAGTACTGATTACAGCAGGCATTGATCCGGGGAACGCAGTCGATGATGACAACTTCTTTGTGGTCGAGGATCCGCAGGAGAAAGTGGAAGTCATAGGAGCGACTTTCCAGGAAGTGTATAAGGTGAATGCTAGCATTCGCCCGAACCACGACCTGGAGAATCGCGTCCTTGTGCACAACCACTACCTTCGAAGTGATATACAGAACTGGCGATCTGAGAACACCGGTTTCACCGAGTTCAATGACGATAACATGGCAAATAATGTCGTCGCCAACGAAAGGGTTCATCCCCCGTTCATATCGAAGGTCGAACTCCAAACGATCTTCGACTCACTCAGAAGGAAGAAATCAGAGGGAATCGATGGAATATCGAACATTGTGCTTCGACATCTCCCCCTAGTAGTGGTGGACATTTATACCACCCTGTTTAATAATACGCTGAATAATGCACATTATCCAGCGCATTGGAAAACAGCGGTGGTTCATGCTATTCCCAAAAGGGATAAAGATAGCTCCAATCCGGGGAATCTCCGGTCAATAAGTCTCTTGCCGAACATCAGTAAAGTATTCGAAAAGGTGGTCCATAGAGCCTTGGCTAAGTGGGTTGAGGACAATAAAATAATTCCTGATAATCAATTCGGTTTTAAGGCGGGTCATGATACAATACATGCCGCGTCTAAACTGGTATCTGATATCCAATGGAACAAATGCAAGAACCAATGCACGGGTGCCTGCCTGGTTGATTTGGAGAAGGCCTTCGACACCGTATGGTTAGAGGGGCTCTTTTACAAGTTGAGCAGGTTGGGTATAAGCAAACCACTGCTGTACATGCTATGTAACATGCTGACCAGTAGACGGTTCATTGTGAAAAATGGCAATGTGACGTCTGCTGGTACATTCGAAGTTAAAAATGGTCTGCAACAAGGTGCAGTAAATTCGCCGGTCCTTTTCAACATTTACACGAGCGATCTCGTAGGTTCTCTTCATCATGCTATTGCGTATGCAGACGACTTGGTTGCGTACAGATCAGGTCCAAAGATCGAGGTCATTGTCACTCTTTTGCAGCATGACTTCGATAAGATTCAGCTATACTGCGACGATTGGAAGTTGAAGATCAACTTTCAGAAGTCGGAAACCATTCTGTTTAGGAAGCCGTTGTCTGGGGCCTCTAGGGATACCAGAAAGAATTGGCGAAAGTTCGCAATCGTGGGACAACACGGGCGACCATTAGAGAGTCGAAGTGTAGTCAGATACCTCGGGATCTGGCTAGACCAATATCTGTATTTTAACAAACATGTGGATGCTGCTCTGGCCAGAGCCCGAGTTGCTTTTGCCCTTACAAAGAGACTGTTTTACAGCAGCCAACTCGATGCGAGGGTAAAGGTAATCTGCTATACGGCCCTAATCCGGCCAATGCTTACATATGGTTGTCCCGTGTGGTTCAACGTGCGGGCAAGCTTGATGGAAAGGATTCGGGTGTTTGAGAGGGCTTGCCTTAGGCCTTGCCTTCGCCTATACAGAACACCAGAGTCTGAATACAGAAAATTCTATTCCAACGAGGTCCTATACAACAAGGCGGACCTAATCAGAGTGGACAATTTCATAGTGAAGCTTACTCGAGGGCACATTGCAAGAGCAATGAACTCGGTTAATAACCTGATCTCTGGGGCTTACTACCCCAATACTATGTATCACGAGAGAGTGCGCCTTAACGGCTTCGTCCCCCCAGAAGCTTTTCTGCATTTTGACAAGGAAGGTCTGATCCAGGATAGATCGGCAGTCCCGCTAATCTTCCATGTGGCCCGGACAACTGTGGAAAGGCAACTCAACTACGGTCGAGACGTCGTTGAGAGCACTGAGGAGCGACTCCGGTTTAGTAGGTCGGTTTCGGAGCGCGACATTAGGGATGTTGGGCGGCAGCACCAGACTTTCTGGTGGCTGTCGGAAAGCGAGGGAACTCCCTCGTCGAACCCTATCGATCCGGGCTAGTCCAGAGATGGACAAAGCTGGCCATGGCCGGCTTACATAGTTTAAGTTTCAGATTAGGTAGGTTATTTTTAGGTAGATTTAAGAAAAAAAAATAAAAAATAAAAAAAAAATAAAAAAAAAAATAAAAAATACAAAAAAATACAAAAAATACAAAAAAATACAAAAAAAAATACAAAAAATACAAAATACAACAAAAAAAATATAAAAAATACAAAAATACAAAAAAAATACACGTATTTAATTACGTAGCATGTTAGGTGTTAAGTTAGGTTAAGGTTTATTTTAAGGTAGTTTTAAGTTAATTTTATTTAGATTTAAGGAAATATATAAAAATGTCCGGTAACTAAGTTTTTTCCAAAACATTTTCTTAGTTTTTCAATAGTTTAGTCCTTAGATTGTTTAAGTAAATTAAGTTAGGTTAGGTCGAAAGACATAGATTAAGAATTAAGTTTAGCTTAGAGTGCCCGTGTAGGGCCAGTAAGTTAGAGTAAGATAGTTAAGTTCATTAAGCTAGTTTTAAGCGTTTTTTTCGTAGCAATTAAGAATACTGAATTAAAAAAATAAAAATGCATTTAAAACAAACAAACAGCATCGGTTCTCGTCCGATCACCGAAATTAAGCAGCGTCGGGCGCGGTTAGTACTTAGATGGGGGACCGCTTGGGAACACCGCGTGTTGTTGGCTCTGTCCTTCCTTTTGTCCCCCCCCTTCAGAAGCAAACTTCCCTATAGCGAATCAACACGGAACCAGAAAATCCCTTTTTTTCAAAAGAAAGGCTAATTGCTGCTACATTTTTCATTTTTGTACTGAAAACAGGCTTTTTCCAACTTTTCGGGAGGGAATTCCCTAATTATGTGTTCAATTTTTCTTTACTACGCATTCAAATTATTTACTATAGAAAGAAGTACCAACGAGGTATTCTAAAACTGTATAGTGAAATGAATATTCAGAAGTAAAATGTTGCCAACGACCAACGTTTTTTTTTTTTTTTTTTTTTTTTTTCCTATGCATAGAACACGAAGTCAAACATCGGTAAGATGTACCTGCGAGTAGTCGGTTCTCTTTCCAATCAGCGAAATTAAGCTCGGTTAGTACTTAGATGGGGGACCGCGTGAATGCACACGGAACCGGAAATTCACAAAAAAATTTTTTTTTTTTTTTTTTTCCTTTTTTTCAAAAGGTAGGCTTATTTGCGCGACATTTTTCATTTTTTCACTGAACACAGGCAACTTTTTGCAACTTTTCGGGAGGGAATTCCCTAATTATGTGTGGTAAATTTTTCTGTAACACAAAATTAGAGACAAAATCGCATGAGAGTTCGATTTGCAGCTGCAAAATTTGTTCGTCGTAGATCGCATGGATCAAAACACACTTAAAGTGGAACAAAAAAGCTGTGGTAATAGGAAGAAAATTCGTTATATAGGGAAGTTCGACTGTATATGTTCGGGTATGTAGTCATTTTACGCATTGTAATTTTCTACAGGAAGTCAACCATCGGAAAGAGGTATTCTAAAGCTGTAAAGTGAAATGAATATTCAACAGTAGGCTCTGTCCTTCCTTTTGTCCCCCCCCTTCAGAAGCAAACTTCCCTATAGCGAATCAACACGGAACCAGAAAATCCCTTTTTTTCAAAAGAAAGGCTAATTGCTGCTACATTTTTCATTTTTCATTTTTCATTTTTGTACTGAAAACAGGCTTTTTCCAACTTTTCGGGAGGGAATTCCCTAATTATGTGTTCAATTTTTCTTTACTACGCATTCAAATTATTTACTATAGAAAGAAGTACCAACGAGGTATTCTAAAACTGTATAGTGAAATGAATATTCAGAAGTAAAATGTTGCCAACGACCAACGTTTTTTTTTTTTTTTTTTTTTTTCCTATGCATTGAACACGAAGTCAAACATCGGTAAGATGTACCTGCGAGTAGTCGGTTCTCTTTCCAATCAGCGAAATTAAGCTCGGTTAGTACTTAGATGGGGGACCGCGTGAATGCACACGGAACCGGAAATTCACAAAAAAATTTTTTTTTTTTTTTTTTCCTTTTTTTCAAAAGGTAGGCTTATTTGCGCGACATTTTTCATTTTTTCACTGAACACAGGCAACTTTTTGCAACTTTTCGGGAGGGAATTCCCTAATTATGTGTGGTAAATTTTTCTGTAACACAAAATTAGAGACAAAATCGCATGAGAGTTCGATTTGCAGCTGCAAAATTTGTTCGTCGTAGATCGCATGGATCAAAACACACTTAAAGTGGAACAAAAAAGCTGTGGTAATAGGAAGAAAATTCGTTATATAGGGAAGTTCGACTGTATATGTTCGGGTATGTAGTCATTTTACGCATTGTAATTTTCTACAGGAAGTCAACCATCGGAAAGAGGTATTCTAAAGCTGTAAAGTGAAATGAATATTCAACAGTAAAATGTTGCCAACGACCATACCACGCTGAACGCATCGGTTCTCGTTTCCAAAACATTTTCTTAGTTTTTCAATAGTTTAGTCCTTAGATTGTTTAAGTAAATTAAGTTAGGTTAGGTCGAAAGACATAGATTAAGAATTAAGTTTAGCTTAGAGTGCCCGTGTAGGGCCAGTAAGTTAGAGTAAGATAGTTAAGTTAATTAAGCTAGTTTTAAGCGTTTTTTTTCCTAGCAAGTAAGAGTTCTGAATTTAAAAAAAAATAAAAATGCATTTAAAAACAAAAACAAAAAAGCATCGGTTCTCGTCCGATCACCGAAATTAAGCAGCGTCGGGCGCGATTATTACTTAGATGGGGGACCGCTTGGGAACACCGCGTGTTGTTGGCTCTGTCCTTCCTTTTGTCCCCCCCCTTCAGAAGCAAACTTCCCTATAGCGAATCAACACGGAACCAGAAAATCCCTTTTTTTCAAAAGAAAGGCTAATTTCTGCTACATTTTTCATTTTTCATTTTTGTACTGAAAACAGGCTTTTTCCAACTTTTCGGGAGGGAATTCCCTAATTATGTGTTCAATTTTTCTTTACTACGCATTCAAATTATTTACTATAGAAAGAAGTACCAACGAGGTATTCTAAAACTGTATAGTGAAATGAATATTCAGAAGTAAAATGTTGCCAACGACCAACGTTTTTTTTTTTTTTTTTTTTTTTTCCTATGCATTGAACACGAAGTCAAACATCGGTAAGATGTACCTGCGAGTAGTCGGTTCTCTTTCCAATCAGCGAAATTAAGCTCGGTTAGTACTTAGATGGGGGACCGCGTGAATGCACACGGAACCGGAAATTCACAAAAAAATTTTTTTTTTTTTTTTTTTCCTTTTTTTCAAAAGGTAGGCTTATTTGCGCGACATTTTTCATTTTTTCACTGAACACAGGCAACTTTTTGCAACTTTTCGGGAGGGAATTCCCTAATTATGTGTGGTAAATTTTTCTGTAACACAAAATTAGAGACAAAATCGCATGAGAGTTCGATTTGCAGCTGCAAAATTTGTTCGTCGTAGATCGCATGGATCAAAACACACTTAAAGTGGAACAAAAAAGCTGTGGTAATAGGAAGAAAATTCGTTATATAGGGAAGTTCGACTGTATATGTTCGGGTATGTAGTCATTTTACGCATTGTAATTTTCTACAGGAAGTCAACCATCGGAAAGAGGTATTCTAAAGCTGTAAAGTGAAATGAATATTCAACAGTAGGCTCTGTCCTTCCTTTTGTCCCCCCCCTTCAGAAGCAAACTTCCCTATAGCGAATCAACACGGAACCAGAAAATCCCTTTTTTTCAAAAGAAAGGCTAATTGCTGCTACATTTTTCATTTTTCATTTTTCATTTTTGTACTGAAAACAGGCTTTTTCCAACTTTTCGGGAGGGAATTCCCTAATTATGTGTTCAATTTTTCTTTACTACGCATTCAAATTATTTACTATAGAAAGAAGTACCAACGAGGTATTCTAAAACTGTATAGTGAAATGAATATTCAGAAGTAAAATGTTGCCAACGACCAACGTTTTTTTTTTTTTTTTTTTTTTTCCTATGCATTGAACACGAAGTCAAACATCGGTAAGATGTACCTGCGAGTAGTCGGTTCTCTTTCCAATCAGCGAAATTAAGCTCGGTTAGTACTTAGATGGGGGACCGCGTGAATGCACACGGAACCGGAAATTCACAAAAAAATTTTTTTTTTTTTTTTTTCCTTTTTTTCAAAAGGTAGGCTTATTTGCGCGACATTTTTCATTTTTTCACTGAACACAGGCAACTTTTTGCAACTTTTCGGGAGGGAATTCCCTAATTATGTGTGGTAAATTTTTCTGTAACACAAAATTAGAGACAAAATCGCATGAGAGTTCGATTTGCAGCTGCAAAATTTGTTCGTCGTAGATCGCATGGATCAAAACACACTTAAAGTGGAACAAAAAAGCTGTGGTAATAGGAAGAAAATTCGTTATATAGGGAAGTTCGACTGTATATGTTCGGGTATGTAGTCATTTTACGCATTGTAATTTTCTACAGGAAGTCAACCATCGGAAAGAGGTATTCTAAAGCTGTAAAGTGAAATGAATATTCAACAGTAAAATGTTGCCAACGACCATACCACGCTGAACGCATCGGTTCTCGTCCGATCACCGAAATTAAGCAGCGTCGGGCGCGGTTAGTACTTAGATGGGGGACCGCTTGGGAACACCGCGTGTTGTTGGCTCTGTCCTTCCTTTTGTCCCCCCCCTTCAGAAGCAAACTTCCCTATAGCGAATCAACACGGAACCAGAAAATCCCTTTTTTTCAAAAGAAAGGCTAATTGCTGCTACATTTTTCATTTTTGTACTGAAAACAGGCTTTTTCCAACTTTTCGGGAGGGAATTCCCTAATTATGTGTTCAATTTTTCTTTACTACG